>JASEVX010000004.1:1652083-2123750 GCA_031761405.1 Serripes groenlandicus
G
The DNA here is from genome assembly GCA_031761405.1 of Serripes groenlandicus. NCBI lineage: Eukaryota > Metazoa > Mollusca > Bivalvia > Cardiida > Cardiidae > Serripes > Serripes groenlandicus. The sequence goes on from JASEVX010000004.1 coordinate 1,652,085, forward strand.
CTCATCGGCGTTTTGTATTCGTATAAAACACTTTTTTCTTTCAAAAATCTATCCACATTCGCAAATGTACGTTTCTTAAGACCGCTACCGCTTGGCATATCCACATGTGTGATGTCAATCTCTAATCCCTCGTCAATCACAAAGTCTTCGTTGGATTGAAGTACTCGTTCCACTTCGGATAGAAATCTGTCAACCGACAATTCATGAAGACGCAGAAACGGTACCACTATAGGATAGTCCAACGTTAGGACTCTGTACCGTCATACGTATTAAATCTCCTGGCTTGGCGTGTGACGTCATGTCCTCCAATACGGCAGCAAACATTCGTTTCAATGTGTTTGGTATATCTGTGACGTCAGTCACGTCGATATTTCTAAACTGTACTCGGTATGTTGAGGCAGTGGTTTTAAACTTTTCCATTTTCTTTTCCTTGATCTTTGTCATGACATAAAATTGTCGGGGGTCATCGTCTTTCCGAAGACGTTTGACAGAACCTATCTCAGAGGTATCTGCAACCCTCTTGACGCCACCACCAATTTGGTGTTTTTCTAGCATGTGCCGTTGTAGGCTGTCGGGGCGGGAGAAAGTACGTCCGCATTCGGAACAATGTACGTTGTTCTGTGTCCTATGTTTCTCAAGGTGGCGATCCAGGTTCGTCTTTCTAGTAAACAAAGCACTGCATACGTCACATCGGAAACGTCTCCAGTGATTAGCTGATCGTTGATGTTGTAATAGCTGGTGTTTCTTGGTGGCAACAAAATCGCACTCAGGACAGTTGAAAGCCATGTCTGTTTACTTCGGTGTCTGGAGCGATAATGAAGTGTGAGGTACACACCTACCCTTATTAGCTTTCAAGAGCACGCTTGAATGATCATGCATTCTGATTGGTCAATTGTGTTTGTGTTTTATTTATCACGTGACTGAAAAATAATAAATGTTTATTTATTTGAAGGGCTTAGCATTTAAACATACGTTGATGAAAGTAATTAATCGACAAAGTGCCCTTATTTTCTTTTTTGTTGTTGTTGTTGTTGTTGTTGTTATAATTGTCTTTATAATTTGTGTAAATGATTCGAAAAAATAAAATAACAAATAACCATTCTAGACACATGTACAATAGAAAACGATGTATTTCATATCAGATATAGTATATCTGAATGACAAATAATAAGCATTGTTTTGTTTCCTCTATCGCTAGCGGTAGGATATGTAGCGTCAAAAGCGAGTTTTAAGATGGCGCACATATGGCATACAGAGCTGACTTGTATAACCGATCTAGTGATGATAGCGGCCATTGGAGGTCAGGACCTCTCACTAGACGGTGCCACTCCACCTTTACTTCGCCTTTAACGCGTTATGGTGTCCATGAGCGGTTCCCAGTAATGGTTATGTACACCACCTTACACTAATACTAAGGTGGTCTAACGACACCTCCAAAGCTAGCATTCCTCATGATTTACAAGATCAATATAAAATCATCAACTCTCATCAAAGGTAGAATAACTATATACATTATGTTGCATTACCTATAACATTTAAGTAATAACATTATGATAACCATACTAATAAAGAAATTTAAAACAAGAAATTGTCGGAAATTTGAATAAGTACCTTTTCGCACTCTAGGCTATACATTCATAACGCTCAGTACTTTGATCTGGTATCAGAGGCAGTGTCAGAAACGAGTTTTAAAATGGCGCACATATGGCATACAGAGCTGACTTGCATACCCGATCTAGTGATAATAGCGGCCATTGTAGGTCAGGACCTTTCACTAGACGGTGCCACTCCATCTTTACATCGCCTTTAACGCTTTATGGTGTCCCTGAGCGGTTCCCAGTATTGGTTTAGTACACCACCTTACACCAATACTGAGTTGGTCTAACGACGCCTCCGTACTCAGGGCAGCCTATATTATATTTAATTAGATATGTTGTTTCATCATGAACAAGGTCAGTTTGATATTCAATAAGTTGTTTAGATAGTAAAGCGCCACATAGCCCATAAAACACAAATTGATAACTTGTATACCTAGGTAGTGGTCAGGACCTCTCACTAGACGATGCCCCTGTATCTCTACCTTGCCTTCATGGCGATCATGAGCAGTTCCTAGTATTTGGGTTGTACACCACCTTACACCAATACTAAGTCGACCTCTTACTGATTGTGTTTTTACAGATCTATATATAAAAACATATACACCCAAATTAGTGTAGAATAATTATGTACTCTCGATGTTTTACATATTAACGTTCTAGATAGACACAAAATGGTAACCGTACCTCTTAATACATACATATTAAAAAAAAGTATGCGAATATGTCTAACAGCATTGTTGTTTCAAAGAGAAGAAAATGCATAGGGCTAATAATTTGAAAAGTTAAAACAATGTGTATAACATGACAAAACCCATGTGAATAACTAAGAGGGTATATATGTATGTATAATAAATATGTATCAATAACTCTAATTGAGCTATTGTATAAACACATTTTAACATATTTAACATTTCAATGGACCACTATAGCTACCATACCTTACACGTTTCGCAGACAGTAGAGTAATATCATACTAATAGTATTAGATAACATTCTGTTATAAACATCCATTTTTGAATAGTGAATAAGAGCGCAAAGTTTACAACGTCAAGTTAAATAATACTACATCGCCTTGCATATAAATTTTATAGATATGATTAATACTCAATATATGGTTTTCACTTTAAATAGAGCAGACCATATACGTTTACCTTTTAAGTCTAGTCGAGATGCATGGAATAATACATGATAGGCTAACATACCATTTTGAACTATGACTGTCGCAGGTTGTTGTTACTATATTTAGAGTATGACACTATAGTTAGACGGGACATGTATAAACTTGTCTATTGCTGTTTACAGTATTCGTGAACGTCGCGCTTCAGTTATACGCTTTTAGCAGAAGGCATTTGACCGGGTATGTTTCACACAATGATTCGCTATACATGTATAGCCTCGCAAATTAATATGATATTCGAGAAATATACGGAGATGTTTTATAAAAATATGTTTTGTTTGAACAGTCAATAATAGCGTATATTTTATAAGGTGTAAATTTCTGAAGATCAATATCGGGTTTACACTGAGATATCGCTCCACTATGGATGTTATTAACATTCAATATCGGGTTTACATAGAAAGAAGAGCAATCGATTTAAATACTACCTTGCAGCAGGTTTAAATTCACGTTATCGGTAGATCGTTTACGTCTGGTCTCTTTGCTTTTAATGAATCATATTGTGCGAACGACCCTTATAAATTTATAAACCTGAAAAGAGGTGTTACTATTTTTAGCGCATGACGCGATATCCTATATTTAGACAGGTCGTGTGTAAACTTGTCTATTGCAATTATACTCGTGAACTCAGATGACCCGTAATAGTCGAGTTAAGAACAGGTTTGCATTACAATTTACGTTACCTGTCTAGCATCGTAAACTGATACAGTGATTGTGTTGTCTTTGTTGTTGTTGTTTGTTTGTTTTTGTTTGTATTTTGTTCTTTGTTTTATTTATTTTTTTGCTTTTGTTTTGTTTACATAATTATTCATAGTTTACATAATACTGACAGGAATTTGTAAATAAAGCTATGTGAACTTGGTTTTTTAAATAAACATTAATATAAATAGCTATTCTTTATTTTTTTTGTTTGCTTGTTTAAACTTGTGTGTATTTAACTAATCAAATTATTAACATAACTACTATTTCAATTCAGCGCCCCATTTCACTTGTATTCGTATAACAGTGTGGTCAGTAGCAAAATTGAGCCCACCCTAAGATTGGTACGTATATAGGGATAATTTATACACTAGTGTATATCTACTTGTGTATTTATAATAAAATACAAGTGTTTAGAAACATTTTAATGATAGCACTAAAATGTATAGCTTCTTAACGTAATGCCCCACAGCTAATGCAATTTATTTAACTAAGAAGAACGCTTAAGGCACGTGGTACCTATGTTTACAAACATGTAGTTTAAAACAGGTAAACTAAATGTCGCAATGTCTTAGTGTATATTGTAGATATGTTTTAAACTCTGACATAATGATGAAAGTAGGTATACCGTTTAATTAAAGTTCACAAATGTACATACTTAACATAACTTAAGCTATCAAAAATATATATCATTTATGGTTCGAATACTGTTTTAAGCAATGGGCGGTGGAAAAGGCGCTATGGTTGTTGTTGTTTTTGTCTATATTAGTGTTGTTACGTTGTTGTTTTTTAAGCGTGATTGTGGTGATGTTGTTGTTGTGTCAACACCAACACCGCTACAGCTTATAAAAAAAAAAAAAAAAAAAATGTTGTTTTGTTTATATTGTTGTTGTTTTTGTTGTTGTTTTGTTGTTGTTTTAAGCGGCGGCGGAGGCGGTGGGTGGTGGTGGTGGTGGTGGTGGTGGTGGTGGTGGTGGTGGTGGTGTTATGGTGGTGGTGGTGGTGGTGGTTATGGTGGTGGTATTGGATAACCACCACCACCACCACCACCACCACCGCCTCCGCCGCCGCCGCCGTTGTTGTTTTAAGCGGCGGCGGCGGCGGCGGCGGCGGCGGAGGCGGTGGTGGTGGTGGTGGTGGTGGTGGTTATCCAATACCACCACCATAACCACCACCACCACCACCACCATAACACCACCACCACCACCACCACCACCACCACCACCACCACCCACCGCCTCCGCCGCCGCTTAAAACAACAACAAAACAACAACAAAAACAACAACAATATAAACAAAACAACATTTTTTTTTTTTTTTTTTTTATAAGCTGTAGCGGTGTTGGTGTTGACACAACAACAACATCACCACAATCACGCTTAAAAAACAACAACGTAACAACACTAATATAGACAAAAACAACAACAACCATAGCGCCTTTTCCACCGCCCATTGCTTAAAACAGTATTCGAACCATAAATGATATATATTTTTGATAGCTTAAGTTATGTTAAGTATGTACATTTGTGAACTTTAATTAAACGGTATACCTACTTTCATCATTATGTCAGAGTTTAAAACATATCTACAATATACACTAAGACATTGCGACATTTAGTTTACCTGTTTTAAACTACATGTTTGTAAACATAGGTACCACGTGCCTTAAGCGTTCTTCTTAGTTAAATAAATTGCATTAGCTGTGGGGCATTACGTTAAGAAGCTATACATTTTAGTGCTATCATTAAAATGTTTCTAAACACTTGTATTTTATTATAAATACACAAGTAGATATACACTAGTGTATAAATTATCCCTATATACGTACCAATCTTAGAGTGGGCTCAATTTTGCTACTGACCACACTGTTATACGAATACAAGTGAAATGGGGCGCTGAATTGAAATAGTAGTTATGTTAATAATTTGATTAGTTAAATACACACAAGTTTAAACAAGCAAACAAAAAAAATAAAGAATAGCTATTTATATTAATGTTTATTTAAAAAACCAAGTTCACATAGCTTTATTTACAAATTCCTGTCAGTATTATGTAAACTATGAATAATTATGTAAACAAAACAAAAGCAAAAAAATAAATAAAACAAAGAACAAAATACAAACAAAAACAAACAAACAACAACAACAAAGACAACACAATCACTGTATCAGTTTACGATGCTAGACAGGTAACGTAAATTGTAATGCAAACCTGTTCTTAACTCGACTATTACGGGTCATCTGAGTTCACGAGTATAATTGCAATAGACAAGTTTACACACGACCTGTCTAAATATAGGATATCGCGTCATGCGCTAAAAATAGTAACACCTCTTTTCAGGTTTATAAATTTATAAGGGTCGTTCGCACAATATTATTCATTAAAAGCAAAGAGACCAGACGTAAACGATCTACCGATAACGTGAATTTAAACCTGCTGCAAGGTAGTATTTAAATCGATTGCTCTTCTTTCTATGTAAACCCGATATTGAATGTTAATAACATCCATAGTGGAGCGATATCTCAGTGTAAACCCGATATTGATCTTCAGAAATTTACACCTTATAAAATATACGCTATTATTGACTGTTCAAACAAAACATATTTTTATAAAACATCTCCGTATATTTCTCGAATATCATATTAATTTGCGAGGCTATACATGTATAGCGAATCATTGTGTGAAACATACCCGGTCAAATGCCTTCTGCTAAAAGCGTATAACTGAAGCGCGACGTTCACGAATACTGTAAACAGCAATAGACAAGTTTATACATGTCCCGTCTAACTATAGTGTCATACTCTAAATATAGTAACAACAACCTGCGACAGTCATAGTTCAAAATGGTATGTTAGCCTATCATGTATTATTCCATGCATCTCGACTAGACTTAAAAGGTAAACGTATATGGTCTGCTCTATTTAAAGTGAAAACCATATATTGAGTATTAATCATATCTATAAAATTTATATGCAAGGCGATGTAGTATTATTTAACTTGACGTTGTAAACTTTGCGCTCTTATTCACTATTCAAAAATGGATGTTTATAACAGAATGTTATCTAATACTATTAGTATGATATTACTCTACTGTCTGCGAAACGTGTAAGGTATGGTAGCTATAGTGGTCCATTGAAATGTTAAATATGTTAAAATGTGTTTATACAATAGCTCAATTAGAGTTATTGATACATATTTATTATACATACATATATACCCTCTTAGTTATTCACATGGGTTTTGTCATGTTATACACATTGTTTTAACTTTTCAAATTATTAGCCCTATGCATTTTCTTCTCTTTGAAACAACAATGCTGTTAGACATATTCGCATACTTTTTTTTAATATGTATGTATTAAGAGGTACGGTTACCATTTTGTGTCTATCTAGAACGTTAATATGTAAAACATCGAGAGTACATAATTATTCTACACTAATTTGGGTGTATATGTTTTTATATATAGATCTGTAAAAACACAATCAGTAAGAGGTCGACTTAGTATTGGTGTAAGGTGGTGTACAACCCAAATACTAGGAACTGCTCATGATCGCCATGAAGGCAAGGTAGAGATACAGGGGCATCGTCTAGTGAGAGGTCCTGACCACTACCTAGGTATACAAGTTATCAATTTGTGTTTTATGGGCTATGTGGCGCTTTACTATCTAAACAACTTATTGAATATCAAACTGACCTTGTTCATGATGAAACAACATATCTAATTAAATATAATATAGGCTGCCCTGAGTACGGAGGCGTCGTTAGACCAACTCAGTATTGGTGTAAGGTGGTGTACTAAACCAATACTGGGAACCGCTCAGGGACACCATAAAGCGTTAAAGGCGATGTAAAGATGGAGTGGCACCGTCTAGTGAAAGGTCCTGACCTACAATGGCCGCTATTATCACTAGATCGGGTATGCAAGTCAGCTCTGTATGCCATATGTGCGCCATTTTAAAACTCGTTTCTGACACTGCCTCTGATACCAGATCAAAGTACTGAGCGTTATGAATGTATAGCCTAGAGTGCGAAAAGGTACTTATTCAAATTTCCGACAATTTCTTGTTTTAAATTTCTTTATTAGTATGGTTATCATAATGTTATTACTTAAATGTTATAGGTAATGCAACATAATGTATATAGTTATTCTACCTTTGATGAGAGTTGATGATTTTATATTGATCTTGTAAATCATGAGGAATGCTAGCTTTGGAGGTGTCGTTAGACCACCTTAGTATTAGTGTAAGGTGGTGTACATAACCATTACTGGGAACCGCTCATGGACACCATAACGCGTTAAAGGCGAAGTAAAGGTGGAGTGGCACCGTCTAGTGAGAGGTCCTGACCTCCAATGGCCGCTATCATCACTAGATCGGTTATACAAGTCAGCTCTGTATGCCATATGTGCGCCATCTTAAAACTCGCTTTTGACGCTACATATCCTACCGCTAGCGATAGAGGAAACAAAACAATGCTTATTATTTGTCATTCAGATATACTATATCTGATATGAAATACATCGTTTTCTATTGTACATGTGTCTAGAATGGTTATTTGTTATTTTATTTTTTCGAATCATTTACACAAATTATAAAGACAATTATAACAACAACAACAACAACAACAACAAAAAAGAAAATAAGGGCACTTTGTCGATTAATTACTTTCATCAACGTATGTTTAAATGCTAAGCCCTTCAAATAAATAAACATTTATTATTTTTCAGTCACGTGATAAATAAACACAAACACAATTGACCAATCAGAATGCATGATCATTCAAGCGTGCTCTTGAAAGCTAATAAGGGTAGGTGTGTACCTCACACTTCATTATCGCTCCAGACACCGAAGTAAACAGACATGGCTTTCAACTGTCCTGAGTGCGATTTTGTTGCCACCAAGAAACACCAGCTATTACAACATCAACGATCAGCTAATCACTGGAGACGTTTCCGATGTGACGTATGCAGTGCTTTGTTTACTAGAAAGACGAACCTGGATCGCCACCTTGAGAAACATAGGACACAGAACAACGTACATTGTTCCGAATGCGGACGTACTTTCTCCCGCCCCGACAGCCTACAACGGCACATGCTAGAAAAACACCAAATTGGTGGTGGCGTCAAGAGGGTTGCAGATACCTCTGAGATAGGTTCTGTCAAACGTCTTCGGAAAGACGATGACCCCCGACAATTTTATGTCATGACAAAGATCAAGGAAAAGAAAATGGAAAAGTTTAAAACCACTGCCTCAACATACCGAGTACAGTTTAGAAATATCGACGTGACTGACGTCACAGATATACCAAACACATTGAAACGAATGTTTGCTGCCGTATTGGAGGACATGACGTCACACGCCAAGCCAGGAGATTTAATACGTATGACGGTACAGAGTCCTACGTTGGACTATCCTATAGTGGTACCGTTTCTGCGTCTTCATGAATTGTCGGTTGACAGATTTCTATCCGAAGTGGAACGAGTACTTCAATCCAACGAAGACTTTGTGATTGACGAGGGATTAGAGATTGACATCACACATGTGGATATGCCAAGCGGTAGCGGTCTTAAGAAACGTACATTTGCGAATGTGGATAGATTTTTGAAAGAAAAAAAGTGTTTTATACGAATACAAAACGCCGATGAGCTATGCTGTGCTAGGGCCATTGTCACCGGTAAAGCGAGACTGGACAAACATGAACAATGGAACAGTATACGTCAAGGGCGTGATATACAAAGACAGTTGGCTGAAGAATTACACCATGAATCAGACGTGTCAAGAGAGCCTTGCGGTGTTAATGAAATGAAAAAGTTCCAGGCCGTGTTAAACAATTATCAGCTGTACGTAATATCAAAGGAGCATTTCAACGGTATTATTTACAAAGGACCGGACTCTGACAACAAGATATTCTTATATTGCCATGACCAACACTACGACGTCATCACGAGTATGCCTGCATTTTTAGGAAGGAACTATTTCTGTACAACCTGCCAAAAAGGATACGACCATAAGGAGAAACACAAGTGTAACAACGTGTGCCATGCCTGTTACAAAATACACGAGTCATACGAAGAAGACTGGATACATTGTTCTAAATGTAACAGATATTTCAAGGGACACAAGTGTTACGACTTACACAAAAAACAAACTGCCAAAGGAAAATCAACCTGTAAAACCTACTATCGCTGTGTAGAGTGTTCTAAAACTATAAACAGAGACATGTGTAATGGAAAACATATATGTGGGGGGACATACTGTGGCACGTGTAAAGATTTTGTGGAAGAGGGACATCAGTGCTATATGAAGCCAGAAGAGTGTGATGAAGAAGAAGATGAAGACATTAAACAAACATATATATTTTTCGATTTTGAGTGTTCCCAAGACGACATTATAGAATGTGAAAATGGTTTCGGACCAGGGGAGAACGGAAAATGCGTTAATTGTAAAAGGACAATGTGTGGTTCTTACGAACATATGCCAAATCTATGTGTAGCTCACAAAGTATGTTCGAAATGTATGTATGAAGACGTGACCAGTATGAGTGAATGTAATTTGTGTGGAAAGAATGAATTTGTGTTTTCTGGTACTAATACAGTAGATGCTTTTTGTGACTGGATGTTTTCAGAAGACAACTGTGGTGCTATTGTACTGTGTCATAATTTTCAGGGTTATGATTCCTACCCCATCTTAAAATACTTGTACAAGAATGGAATTTTGCCAAGTGTTATTCCCAACGGGGCTAAAATTATGTCATTATTTGAGCCTCACAGTAAAGTTAAAATGATCGATTCTCTTAACTTTCTGCCAATGGCCTTGTCCAAACTCCCTATGATGTTTGGCTTTTCTGAATTAGCCAAAGGGTATTTTCCACATCTGTTTAATAAGAAAGAACATCAGACTATTGTTTTGGACCATTTACCTGACTTGAATTATTACAATTCAGCCGCCATGAAAGCTGAAGATAGAACCAAATTCCTACAATGGTATGACGAAAATAAAAACAAAACCTTTGACTTTCGACATGAACTTCTTAAATACTGTACGTCAGACGTGGACATATTAAGACGCTGTGCTTTGAGATTTAGACAAGATTTCATACACATCACTGGTGTTGACCCATTTGAAAAAAGTATTACCATTGCCTCAGCTTGTCAGCGCGTATTCCGTACTAATTTTCTGGACCGTGACACTATAGGTTTGATTCCTTCCCATGGTTATCACCCTGAACAAGTTCAATCTGTGAAAGCGCTCCAATGGATTAAATACCTATCACATAAATTGGGTGTGCGTATTCAACACGCTAGAAACGGAGGTGAGAAAGTCATTGGTCCCTACAAAGTCGATGGGTATTATGAAACAAATGGCCAGAAAGAGGTTCTGGAATTTCACGGGGACTTTTGGCATGGACATCCAAAAATGTATGCCAGCTCTACACTCCACCCGGTCAGTAAATTGACTATGGGCGACCTTTATCAAAAGACATTGGACAAACAGAAATACCTGGAGGACAGAGGCTACATTTACCAATCCATCTGGGAATCTGAATTTGAACATCAATTGAAATACAATGACAAAATGGCCAATTTTGTACATAGTCTTGAACAAGTGACTCCGTTACAACCCCGGGATGCTTTCTTTGGAGGTAGAACAGAGGCCTTCACTCTGTTTAAAGAAACTACTGGGGATGAAACACTCAACTACTATGACGTCACGTCACTATACCCTTTTATCAATAAAACGGGGAAAATACCCTTAGGTCATCCTACCATCGTCACTGAAGATTTCAACAGTATCGACACCTACGAAGGCCTTATCAAATGTAAGATCCTTCCACCAAAAGGTCTGTTCGTACCTATATTACCTTGTAAAATGAATGGTAAATTACTGTTTGCTTTATGTAGGACATGTGCCGATACAAAACAACAAGAGTCTTGTACACACATGGACAGTGAACGCTCATTTATTGGTACATGGGTCACTGACGAAGTAAAAAAGGCTATTGAGAAGGGGTATTGTGTACTCACTGTATACGAAGTATGGCATTTCGATCACATATCCCAATATGACAATGAAACAAAAAGCGGGGGCCTGTTTACACAATACGTCAATACATTTCTTAAAATCAAACAGGAAGCCAGCGGTTGGCCTGACTGGTCTAAAACAGAAGTTGATAAACAGAAATACATTCAGTTATATCATGAGAAAGAAGGTATTTTGTTGGACTATAACAACATAAAAAAGAACCCTGGTATGCGCTCTCTGGCCAAACTTATGTTGAATTCGTTCTGGGGTAAATTTGGTCAAAGACCTAACATGTCTCAGGTCGAATACATTGATGACCCTTCCATATACTTTGATAAACTAACTTCAGACCGAGAGGATGTGACAGGCGTAAACTTTGTTTCGGATGACATGGTAGAAGTAAGGTGGAAATATAAAGAAGAATTCATTGAAACCTCAGAAAAAACCAACGTTGTCATAGCTGCCTATACTACGGCTCAGGCACGTTTAAAGCTCTATTCCTATTTGGAACAGCTTGGTCCCCGTGCCTTATATGCAGACACTGATTCCGTCGTATTTTCGACAAAACCGGGAGAATGGGTACCTAATCTTGGCGACTATTTAGGTGACTTGACCGACGAAACTCCTGGGAACACAATAAAGGTGTTTGTAACGGGTGGTCCTAAAAATTATGCCTATCAGTTGGCTCATCCTGACAGGGACGGAAAGACAACACATTGTAAAGTGCGCGGTATTACACTCAACTATAAGAACTGTCTGGACATTAATTTTAATACATTAAAGAGAATGGTAACGGAGGACAAAGACGATGTAGTTACAGTAACTGACCAGTTCAAAATTGTTCGTGATCGAGATAACGCCCGACTATTGACCACATCTCAAAAGAAAGATTATAGACTTGTGTTCGATAAAAGAGTTATCAAAGACGGCTACATGTCATACCCCTATGGTTATTGAATCGGCTTAGCTTTGCTGTGCTCTTAAATGTATTATACACTATTTTATATAATTCTATGTTTATAATTGTATACATGTTAATCTATGAATAAAAATAAAAACTGAAAAAAAAAAAAAATCCTTTTGTGTTTCTTAATTAGCGATTCGTAGTACTCTAATAGAAAAGCAATATGGTTGAGAAATGAGTTCCGCTCCTGGGAATACCCCCTATATCAACATCCTATTAAAGCTGTCATCTTGACGCATGGAGATGTTGTTAGGTCAAAAGCGATGTGCCTATTTAATAGTGTGAACCGCACCTACGCATCTTTAAAATGATAAAGAAAGGCCTACAAGCAGATCTAGGGTATAGGCATGTAAAAAATTGACTCCACAAAACAACATGGATGGTCAGTAATATATACACTGGAAAATTGAGGAGAAAAATTAACTCCACAAAACAAAATGGCGGGTTACTATTAAATACATAGGAATATAAAGGAAAAAATTGACTCCACAAAACAAAATGGCGGATTCCTATTGAACATATAGTAAACACTTTGGTCTAGGGTCATGCCGTCTACTACTAATAACAATCTATCGTCAGGGCAGCTTGTCAGATTTCTACTTTCATTTTGAACGGAAGTTGCAAGTTCTCCTTCGCAGAGTTGTTGTTCCTTACCATCTCTTTCAGTAAAATGAATCGAGTGGCTAGATAATTAGTTGGGAGATAGTTTTTCATCGAAGCGTTTTGGCATTATTGTCAATACTACAGATAGTTTTTCATCGAAGCGTTTGCCATTATTCTTAATACTACCAAACATCCCAAAATCACTTCTGATCTACAAGAAAATCAAAATATCACGTGATATCATCAAAATTGCCGTACTACGATTTTATATTAAACGAAATACTAAGAAACATAATAACGTATGAATTGTAATAGTGTCAATATTATTTCGTTTCTAAAAATTAAATTCTTTCTGATTGAAACATGTAAAAAATTGGTATATATTCATACATTGTTTATGAATATATTAATTCAAATTTCAACGCAAAATTGTAAACGTAATACTTCAACCACTAATGTTGCCTTTTTACAGTCCTTTTTCAAAATTCAGATATCTTGATTCACCAATGTTTTCGAAAAGCAGTTATATTGCCTGATAATTGGCACTACTTTTTTGTTATGGGTATAAAAAAAGCCCTCTCGGTTTTTGGTACCCAGCTTTACTCTGTCATACTGTTTATAATCAGGGAGCCAATTGTTGTACGATTTCTCAAAATGCACATGGCTATAGACAGTACCCTTAGGGGTACCGTCCAAACAGGGCCACCACGCCACGTAAACTGGACTTTACTACAAGTGAAAGTTCAAATAAGTCAGGGCATCCGTACAGACAGATCAGGATCTTCCCTGTTCGGTATATACGAGTTAATAAGGTAATGGGTTGAGATAAAAACAAAAAGCCGTATCAGAAATTAGTTCATTGTTTTAGTTATATATTTACCTAGATCAGATCAGTCGTCACATGGGTTACTTTTATCATTGAACTATTCTGAATAGATTAGTCGTAGCAATGCACTTGAGATAAACGTTGATAGGGGAACGTCGTTAATGCTCGTTAAATCCATTATCCCCATGTTACTATAATATCACACCTGCGTAATACATATGAACATTAAAGAAGTTAACATATATACACACGTACATAGTGTTCCAAATAATACATATGTGGTTGGAATAAAGTATTCAACTGTCAGCAAATGCTTATCAACGAAATTACCATACATACATAGTTGGTCAAAAAAATGTATTAAACTGTCCGCTTATATATATGATATATCTGTGTTCCGAATGAGATATTCAAGTATCCGTTTATGATAATTAACAAAGGTACCAAACATACATACTGAATCCGAATAAGATATTCAAGTATCCGTTTATGATAATTAACAAAGGTGCCAAACATACATACTGAATCCGAATAAGATATTCAAGTATCCGTTTATGATAATTAACAAAGGTGCCAAACATATATACTGAATCCGAATAAGACATTCAAGTATCCGTTTATGATAATTAACAAAGGTACCAAACATACATACTAAGTCTGAATAAGGTATTCAAGTATCCGTTTATGATAATTAACAAAGGTACCAAACATACATACTTAGTCTGAATAAGGTATTCAAGTATCCGTTTATGATAATTAACAAAGGTACCAAACATACATACTAAGTCTGAATAAGATATTCAAGTATCCGTTTATGATAATTAACAAAGGTACCAAACATATATACTAAGTCTAAATAAGGTATTCAAGTATCCGTTTATGATAATTAACAAAGGTAAAAAACATACATACTGAATTCAAATAAGGTATTCAAGTATTTGCTTATGAACATAAACGAAGGTACCAATTATACATACGTGCTTCCCGAATTTCTTCCATGATGCAAGTACATATTCCCAGCTGATTCAACAAATAATTGAGAGGTAGTTTGGTAGCAGATCAGCAGTGCAACCGCGCAGGTTGATCTAGCTTTGCAATATTCTCGCAAATAAGTCATATAAGGTTTCAAGAAACAGTATAAATTTGGTTCCTTAGTATGGACAAATATTATGGAATGGAGACAAAATGCATATAGTGAAGGCAGATACATATCTCTGATTAAAAGGCTTCTCTGATGCCTTTTACGGAGTAAGAAGTTGAGTGTTTAGGTTCCCGCGGTGACCGGTTCACCTAATACATGTTTACTGACTGTCTCCATGTTAACAACAACAACACAAAATGATGCAATTGGTTCACTTTTCAATAGTCGTCTACTGCAGAAGCTTCAAGAGGCGTCAACACGAGGCAAAGGGTTAGTCTTTTCAATAGTCGTCTGCTGTAGAAGCTTCAAGAGGCGTCAAAACGAGGCAATGGTTTAATCTTTTCAATAGTCGTCTGCTGCAGAAGCGACCAGAGGCGTCAACACGAGTCAATGAGTTAATCTTTTCAATAGTCGTCTACTGCGGAAGCTTTAGGGGGCGTCAACACGAGGCAATGGTTTAATCTGTTCAATAGTCGTCTACTGCAGAAGCTTCAAGAGGCGTCTACACGAGGCAATGGGTTAATCTTTTAAATTGTAGTCTGCTGCAGAAGCGTCCAGAGACTAACCCTTTCCCAGATATAGACGTTTTTAATGCGCCTACATCAGTCGACTTTTGAAAACATCCAGACACGAGCAATTTCTCAATATGACAATTTCTCCTTTAACCGTTATTTTTTCATTTTTTTTATAATTATACATGATAGAGCTCCTCTTTAATGTTGCCGAGATGTTTTGAAAGTCGTCTGCTGCAGATTTGCTGTAAGTGAGAAAGGATGTTAACCAAGATTTGCATGCACGATTATGCAAGATGATGATGAGTTATATCGAATGAAAATGCTATTGTAATTCGGTTACTGGTAGATTAGATAAATTTGTCTTATATTTCTTTAAAGTTTTTCAAATATGTATCCGTTCCTAGAGTCAGACGACGTTTAAAATCATTGCAGGAATAAGATATATTGCCTATCTAAAAGCAACTTCTCATTGCCAATGTTTGTCTCCGATCCTTCTACAAATGATGTACTTCTATGTCTCTATTCAATTTTTCTTAATTTTGTAGCTGTTTCCGTTTCGGAAATGACTAATAACTATTTTCAAGGGAATAGTTTTAATAATAGAATATAAAAGACATTACACAGACCAGTTATATGTAATTCTGGCACAAAAGTCTATTTCCTTACATCCTTTATTTGTATTGACCCTAGCCGTGCAGTATTTGCTATTATGCAAGCAGTAAAAAGTTTAATTTTATAATATATGCTCTGGTTTGTTTATTTAATTATCATTCTTTATTCGTATTGACCATATATAATAGCCGTGCAGTACTCACTATTATGAAAGCAGTAAAAAGTTAAATGTTAGTGATCCTAGCCGTGAAGTATTCACTTTAAGGAAAGAAGTAACAAGTTTAATGTTATAATATATGCTCTGGTTTGTTTAATAATCAAATACATAATTATCTTCTTCTTTTTTTAAAATAAATAATTAGCCATAAAATCCATCCCAGTATTAATTATCACACCTATTAGGCTTGAAATCATTGGGGGCGCGATAAATATATATATTGACCAATAGCCTTGTCCGTATGATGGATTATCGTAAGGAAACAATAGATTACCATATCTCATTAGCATAATCGTTTCCAAATATGGAACGATCCAATAAATTTTAAGATAACCCGTATAATTAAATATTAAAATAAATTAACTTGATTGTCACAAAGTTATTCAGAAACAAAAGAGCAATCACATATATAAGTCAGCGATATTTCAGTTAGAAATCAGAAAATATTCGATATCGATCTTACGTTATATAATCTCAATGTTAATTATTATTGATATTTGTCGTGTGATATCGTATTACAGTTCAACACTTTCAATCTGTATACGTTATACGAAATAGAAACTACAAGTTGCTACTTTATTAAAATTACACGTGTTGGACTTATACAAATTGACTTTAAGTGGTATTATACTGTGGACTTTATAGTGACAAGTGAACAATGGCTAGTTCTTCTCGAACTTCCAGTATGAGGAAAGGCATCTTTATGAAAGGTAGGTTTCTTACATTTACTTACTAACCAGAACGTTGGCTGTGGTGAAATGATCACTTTCCCCAATTGTCTTTTAAATTGTTGTTTACTTTATGAATAGAGCTCTAATAAAATGATGGGCAAAATAATTTGCGACATAATTTTAAAAGTATCTTCTACAAAATGTAACGGGTATGAAAATTAAAGAATATAATGCCATTAAGTCAAGTAAATTCCTCTGAAAACACAAAGCACAATCAAAAATTGTTATGTACAGTGATGCCTTTTTCGTTTTCTTTAGAGACTTATTAATATGTTATTGATAAAAAAACACGCTACTTTGAAATCAGTTAAACTTCAGATATTAACAAATTTGGTGTAGATAGATTACGTAACAACATCAAACAACTGTGACAAACGGTTTTTGTTTAATCATATGATTAATTATAATTATAATTGCAATTTAACTTAATATATACAACATAAATACAAATTAAACTTTTAATAAGGATTATTTTAACAACTGTGACAAACAATTTTTTATTATAATTCTATAATTTACCTTTACAACAACAACACACAGGATTAATACAGAATAGTTTAGACTTTAGCATAATATAGCTAATCATCATACAAATACTATACCATGTGTGAGTATGCAATTCAAAGGGTATCCAGTCAACCCGACACCTAGTTATCCCGACACCTAGTCAACCCGACACCTTTTCGGTTAACCCGACACCTGTTTTGGTTAACCCGACACCTATAGGTAAAATTCGGAGTCAACCCGACACCTTTTTTGGTTAACCCGACACCTCATTTAAAAATTATTACTTTAAGTATCGGGCGTTATTTATTGTTTATTCACATCTGTTTTCGATTTGACCACGTTTTATTGTTGTTGTTACCATAACTTACAATTCGAGCCTAGAATATCTCGTACGATATATCATAGATAATAAATTTTATTTTTCAGGTTGAATGGTGTCTAAGGGCAAGTTAAAGAGAAAAAAACACGATATTTAAAATTATAAAATATATAATTTACAAGAAACATTGAAAGAATAAAACAAACAAATTATACAAATATACACACATTTTTTTACACGTTTACCAACAAGGTTTACATATTTACAGAACAGAACAGAACATCATAAAATCACTCGCTGTCAGTTTCTTCTGAAGAATCTTGCCTCGGTAAACGGATCTTGTATACGATTGAAACTTGCTTCAGAAGCGAAGTAGCGGACATCTCTCCGTCCCGGTATCTGAAAAGATAAAACATTTAGGTTTAATTATGTGCCATTAAGTATATAGTCATGTGAATAGGTGGTATTTATATGAGGATCAAATAAGTAATATCGCAATAAATAAAGTCAGTTACCTGTCCCAAAGGGTAAATATCCTTGCCTCGGCTGCTTTACTATTCTTTCTTTGTCGCCGGGTCAACTTGGCCTCGTTTACTAGTCTCACGTATTCTGAAATTTGTTCACTCTCTCTGTGCAACATAGTAAGCAGCACGTAAAACGGCGGCCCTGATCCTGCCTTTTGGTTAAGTTTGTTGTGCCAGCCTGTAAAAAAGAAGTACTTGTTAAAATCCACGACATCTTATGTTTATGTATAATATATGAAATTAATATGTATTTTGTAAACATTTTTGATCCATGAGGATAATATGTTCTTCTAATACTGGATCAGTTGTACAGATGTGTGTCATGCCTTGTTTTGCTCTATCCATCACTGAGCGGGCTGATGAGTAGAGGTCTTCTTCGCTCATGCCTTTGCCCTGTATAAGGAAAAAGTATTTGTTCGGTTTTTTGACGAAAACGATAATTTATTCGACGAACATACGTTTTATTTATCTTATAGAAGAACACGTATTCATAAGACATACATAAGTTATAATTACCTTAGCTAATATTTTCATAACTTGGTTATTGGCGGATTGCGGCGGATGACAATGTTCACACGAGTTGGGACTGAATTTGCCGGCTTTTTCGGAAACAGTGGCTGGACAAACCATTCGGCTGTTTCTCACGGAACATCTCCAAACCCTCGTATACGCTGTCTCTTTCTGAAAATGTCAGCAATAAAGATTATTGATTGAATGAATTAATAATATTTATCTTATAGCCTCATTAATTGGTATTGATAGCCTCATTCAATGGTATTGATAGCCAATAGGAGATAGATGAATATATGACATGCTCACCTTGAAAGTATATGAATAGCCAATGGAATCTAACAACTTCTGTCTACCTTGCTGGGACGCATTCTGTACCAATTCATAGGTAACTGGTTGTGGTGGCAAAGGGGTATCTGCTGGTGCAGGGTCTACCATTGATCTAAAAAGGCAGTAAAGAAATTTTATTTCTATTCATATTCATAAATTTATTCATTTATCATTTATATTGCGTATACATATTAGCGTATGTTATAACCTAGAATGAAATAAAATAACATTTTTTAATACAACACATACAATACAACATTCAATTTAAATGCTCTTCAATAATTACCTTTCTAACACATCTTCCACAACATGGATGGACGCATTCACATAAAAAGAAACGTCTTCTGGGGCTTGTTCAGTTTCTTCAGCCAAAACGTCTGGTGGGTTTAGTTCCGACTCGTCAACAGTCTGTTGTTGTACCTATAGGTAATTAAAGTGATTTAGAAATAAAATTTATCATATGTTGGACATAACCGAAACACTTACAACACATATATATATATACATTTTCGGCCTTATTTCTATTACCGTAAAGAAAAATGTGCTTGTGGTATTTTAACTGACAATGTTTTAACTCATAAGTGAATATAATTTTATTCCTATATATAAATTATATAAAACACATGCCAAACTGATAACGTACCTGTTGACTACATGTAACACATGTAAAGGCGATGTCACTTTTAGTTCGCACTGCTTCCCGGTATTCTCTCAGACTGATACCTGAAAATGAACGATTCTAAGAATTATTAACGATTTCTACCTTTCTTCTAAGAATTGCCTATATGTGATATACTGTGATATTGATGAGTTGAAAACTTAGAGAAAAATGTATAATTCTTGGAGAAAAGGAGCATTCGTTAATTATTAACGATTTCTACCTTTCTTCTAAGAATTGACTGTATGTGATATACCGATTCCCTTGATATTGATGAGTTGAAAACTTAGAGAAAAATTGTATAATTCTTGGAGAAAAGGAGCATTCGTTAATTATTAACGATTTCTACCTTTCTTCTAAGAATTGCCTATATGTGATATACTGATTCCCGTGATATTGATGAGTTGAAAACTTAGAGAAAAATTGTATAATTCTTGGAGAAAAGGAGCATTCGTTAATTATTAACGATTTCTACCTTTCTTCTAAGAATTGCCTATATGTGATATACTGATTCCCGTGATATTGATGAGTTGAAAACTTAGAGAAAAATGTATAATTCTTGGAGAAAAGGAGCATTCGTTAATTATTAACGATTTCTACCTTTCTTCTAAGAATTGACTGTATGTGATATACCGATTCCCGTGATATTGATGAGTTGAAAACTTAGAGAAAAATTGTATAATTCTTGGAGAAAAGGAGCATTCGTTAATTATTAACGATTTCTACCTTTCTTCTAAGAATTGCCTATATGTGATATACTGATTCCCGTGATATTGATGAGTTGAAAACTTAGAGAAAAATTGTATAATTCTTGGAGAAAAGGAGCATTCGTTAATTATTAACGATTTCTACCTTTCTTCTAAGAATTGCCTATATGTGATATACTGATTCCCGTGATATTGATGAGTTGAAAACTTAGAGAAAAATGTATAATTCTTGGAGAAAAGGAGCATACTGTTTTGAGAAGTCTTTGAAGATACATGAAATGTGATATACTGATTCTCTGAAAACTAAAAGGAGCCTTAACGATTTCTATCATTATTTGAAATCGGTTAGGAAAATATACTGTTTTGAAAAGTCTTTTGAAGATACATGAAATGTGATATACTGATTCCCTGAAAACTAAAAGGAGCCTTAACGATTTCTACCATTATTTGAAATCGGTTAGGAAAACATACTGTTTTGAGAACTTTAAGTCTTTGAAGATACATGAAATAACTAGCACAGAGTGCAGGACAATTTATTTAAAAAAAGTGTACTTACCCGTTTCACAAATTCTGTGTTGCCAGCTATTGCAGACATCGCAAGATATTGCATGCTGACGTTTACGCACCTCTAAACCACAATGTACACAATTATCTGCCATTGCACTAATAGTTTTAAAATGAACAATAAGTAATATTTCACAAGCACATTTAATTTTATATAACTATTGATATAACTTATATAACGGGCTACAACTCTTTCAGAATGGTAGCCTAGTTCTTGTTAGTGATATATATATACAAGCTTGCTTATTACTCAAAAATCAACATGCAAACTAATTATTAAGATCTATCAGGAAATCCACTTTGTCGTCAATATATCAAAGGTAGATATTTTAAGGGGATAAATAAACAAGCAAACACCGTTTATTAAAGGACACAATTTATTAATGTAAAAAAGCACATTTTAATTATATTTAAACGAGAATACAAACAACATAATCAACAACTAATTAGACAACCAATTACACTTAATCTGTGTCAAATTCAAAGTCGGAAACTATTATAATTGATCAAGGTATAACAATACTACATTTTAAACGAAGTTTGTCCATGAGGTGTTACATACATAATTTTCTGTTCTGTTATAGTAAAACATCATATAGGGTACAACATATTCTAGGCCCGAAATGTTTATTATGGTATCAACAACAACAACAACACTTGTCCATATTGGCCCAACATCGTGTGTAATTATTTGAGTCAAAGATCAGGAAATACAGTTTCAATAATTCTTCATGTATACGGTAAAATATAGGGAGGTGTCGGGTTGACCGAATTTCACACATGAAATTTATATCGGGTGTCGGGTTAACCGAAAAGGTGTCGGGTTGACTAGGTGTCGGGATAACTTGGTGTCGGGTTAACTGGCATTCAATTCAAAGATGTGATTATTAACAAGAATGGAAATTAATTCAAATATATCATATACGCACTCACGCACACACTTTCAAACACAAACAGCTATAACGTCAACGCATTAAAGTTAATACAAGATTGGGGATTTAAAAGTGTTCTTATTTTTTGAGCTCATATCACATATTTTGCTAAGTTATTTAAAGTGTTTACATTCTCACATTGGATAAGCCCAATAAATTTATACACGCTTGGTCTCGTAAATAAGTATCGAGGGATATACTGCAAATAACGTTCATAAAGAATGAAAGAGGCCGTCGTAATAATCTAATATTACAGACATATACAGTACAGGCCGAATTGACCCGACCCGGATTCATTCAAAAGCAGTCAGTTGAAAACATTGGTGTAAAAGGAATTAAAGTCTGTAATGATCATTTTTTCAACTTTTTTCAACTAATGAAACTAATGAAACCCCATAACAAATTCCCACATATCTGCTGCTCGCAGTCACTGGCAATTGACTAAATATGACATGTCACTGAATAAACTCAACAAATCTGCTGCTCGAAACACTGGCAATTGACTAAGTAATACATTATGTCACTGAATAAACAAAACAAATCTGCAGCAGATGACTTTGAAAACTTATGTCAAGTCAAGTCAAAAGTTTTTATTGACGAAAAACATTACAAATGTTTTATAGTCCTTACAGGCGGACAACAATATATATATTATATAACATGAGAAAAATATAATAAATGGTTAGTTAGGAATGTTAAACAAAATTGTCATTTTCTTTCTGGCGATAAATAAAAGCCTCGTATGTAAATTTAGCCAACTTGCTCATAACTGTTGTAGATTGACATTTAAGCAGCTGTACAAACTTTTGCCTAGTTGGCCATTTACAATAGTATTTAGGCAGAATAGTATTTCTTAATTCTCGATAATAGGGACAAACTAGAATAAAGTGATATTCATTTTCCAAAACATTCATTGTGCATTTTTTACATATTCTACTGGTACGTGGTGTGTTGTTATGTCGACCGGTTTCGATCTCTAAAGAATGGCTTGAACATCTCAGTTTACTTAATGCCTGTCTATGTCTGAAGTTCGATACATGTACCATATATGGTTCCATTGCAATATCATTTTTTATTAGTGAAAATGTATCAAGTTTGCTAGACGTTTCAATGTCATTGTGATAATGCTGTAAGTATTGATCATATATTCGTTGCGTTATAGCGGCGATATGACCATCATTTACAGCAGTACTGTTCCATAAAAATTGAAATCCTAAGCTACATAATAATTGTTTCACATTAACAGACCATGTATTACAATTGTTTGAGCCAATGTTATTACAATTATACATAAGTTTATACATCAGGGAATCTGGAGTTTTGCCAAGCTTATACCAATATTTGATAATTCTAATTTTTCTAGTAACAAAAAGAGGGAATCTCCCAAGTTCACCATAGATACAAGCATTCGTTACATTGCGATTTAAGCCCATAATATTCTTCATAAATTTCAAGTGAACCTTTTCTACGTCAGGAGATTTGTGAAATCCGTATACCTCTGATCCATAGCTCAAGATGGGATTAACCATGCTATCAAATAACTTAATTTTATCCCTGATATCGAAATTAACCTTATCAAAAAGTGAGTATAAGGAAAACATCGCTTTTCGTGCTTGGTCAGACAATGTTTTCTGGGTTTGATAAAAACTACCATTACTAGAGAGGTTTACTCCCAAATAGGAAAATCTAGTTACATTCTTTAAAATTTCATTATTATAATAAAGACTAACATTTTCCGGATGGTTTCCCTGTTTAAAAACCATTACAACCGTTTTATCGGTATTAACTGTAATTCCCCATTTAACACAATAGTTATTCAGTTGGTTCAATAAACTCTGTAATCCATCACTGGTATAAGCTAGCAAAACAGTATCGTCTGCAAATAACAGGATAAATACTTTAAGTTCATCTATGGTAAATGAATCATTTTCTTGTACTACAAGATTTTCGTACATGTCATTTATAAATAAAATGAACAAAAATGGCGACAACGACTCGCCTTGTTTGACGCCCGAATAACTGTTGAAATATTCAGAATAACTTCCATTAGAACGAACACATGACTGTACTCGTTCATACATTGCTCGTAGCATTTTAACTATCTTGCTCGAGGCACCCTGATTAAGTAGTTTTTGCCAAATACCGTTTCTATACACAAGGTCGAAAGCCTTCTTAAAATCAACAAAAGCGCAATATAACTTTTTCTTCTCGTGCTTTATAACTTTGTTAACAATCGAGCTAAGAATAAAAATGCAGTCTGTAGTACTGCGCTTCTTTCGAAAACCAAATTGACAATCGTTAAGCACATTGTGACTTTCGGCCCATTTGCGCAATCGGTTATCTAACATAATAGAAAATATCTTAGAGAAAATACTAGTTAAAGTTATCCCTCTATAATTATTTACATCAGATAAATTACCTTTTTTGGGAACTGGAACGATTATCCCTTTAGTCCAGCTTTCCGGATATAAACTGTTATTATACATGTAATTGAACAATTTGCACAAGTTATGACTTAATATCGATTTACATTCTAAAAACATTTCTGGCAATAAATTGTCGACACCTCCACTTTTCCCGCTTTTAAGACAACTAATAGCAGACTGCACTTCATCAACCGTGAAATCGCTATCAAGTTCCGAGATTACCAGACCATTCGGCGTTAATCTCTGAAATAACTCAAACCAACTGTACTTTATCACGTGATACACTTGCTTCTGAGGTTAAACGCCCACGATTTAAATTAGGTACGATACCGGACGATTTTATGAATAGTGATTTGTCAAGGTTGGCTTTGTTAGAAATAATATCGCAAATAGAGAGATGTCGAGATTGTCAGAGTGATATTGACACAATATATGAACATTTATGCGAAACAATTTTAACAGAAATGCACAAGGAATTGCCAAAATATGAAGTGCATAGTGGCTCAGCTAAACGACACAGGATACGGAAGCCGTATTGGAACTACTCTTTATCGGAGTTATGGAATCAAATGAGAATGAAGGAAAGGGCATTTATAAAGTGTAAAGATAATAGACATGTTAAAACAGCATTACAAAGAGAGTATATATCAGCTCGAAATCACTTTGATAAAACATTAAGTCAGACAGAGAGAGCATATAGGCGAACACAAGCTTTAGAAATAGAGACAATGTCTACCAACAACCCGAACGAATTCTGGAATAAGATTCGTAAATTAGGTCCCAGAAAAGACAGAACTATACCAATGGAAATTATCCAGAATGACGGAATTACTTCTAGTAATGAAAAAGAGGTTCTTGATAAATGGCGGCAAGACTTTCATAATTTATATAATGGGGTGGACAGTGGTGAGTTCGATAGTGAACATTATACGCGTGCAAAAATGCACAAATATTTATTAGAAAACAGAATGGATGATCCACTGTACTCGTCCAATGATACTTTAAACTGCAATGTATCTATAGAAGAGGTATCAAAAGTTATTATGCATGCCAAATCCCGATCAGCCAGTGGTTACGATGAGATTCCGTACTCAGTTCTTAAAAACCCGCCAATTATCGCTGTATTAAAACAGTTATTTCAATTAGTGTTTGACACAAATATAATCCCTTCTGTATGGAGAAATGCCGTTATTTGTCCTATCTTGAAAGACCTTACATCCGACACACGTATACCAATGAATTATAGAGGTGTCAGTTTACTATCCTGTATTAGTAAATTGTACAGTGCGTTCGTTAACCAACGTCTTACAAACTACTTGGAAGATAATGATGTATTAGCCGATGAACAAAACGGATTTCGAAAAAATCGATCCTGTGAAGACCACGTGTTCGCTCTGAATAGTATACTACGGAACAACCCAACAGTGTTTACAGCTTTTATTGATCTTCGTAAATGTTTTGACTTTATAGACAGAGATATGATGTTATATAAATTGTTATTAAATGGCATTGATGGAAAAATGTATAACACCATAAAGAGCATATATAAGCATACAGTTTCATGTGTAAAGGTCAACGATAAACTCACGGATTGGTTCGATTGCAAAACAGGCGTAAAACAAGGGGATAATGTTTCACCTACACTTTTTTCTATATTTATAAATGACCTAGTGCAGGAGATCAATGACCTTGACCTTGGATTTGAAATTGATGAAAGGAATGTATCTATGTTACTGTACGCGGACGATATAGTTATGTTTGCAAAAACCGAGGATAACCTGCAGAAAATGTTGGACGTACTTCATAACTGGTGTAAACGTTGGCGTGTATTGATTAACACTGATAAGTCCAAATGCATGCATTTCAGGAAAGGAAGAACAACACAAACCGAACATACATTTACAATTGGTGAAAATGTCTTACTCAACGTCGAGACATATAAGTATTTAGGTGTTACATTCCATTATAAAGGTGATTTTAATACAAACTCGATTATACTTTCCAAAGGCGCCGGTCGTGCACTAGGTATGATAATCTCTCGGATACATCCTTTAAAAGACACCGGGCTTAAGACATTTGAAAAACTGTATGAATCAGGAGTAGCTCCAATTTTAGACTATTGTTCTGGGGTTTGGGGATATCGTAGGTATCAGGCAATAGACAACATACAACATAGGGCCATTCGATACTTTCTGGGGGTACATAGGTTTGCACCGCTGTTGGCTATACACGGGGATATAGGATGGATCCCTAGTATTTACAGACGATGGATAAGCCTGATTCGATACTGGAACAGATTGATAAAATTCGATGAGAACAGACTCACAAAGGTTATATTTAATAGGGACTATAGACTGTGTCGTAATAATTGGTGCAGTGAATTAAAAGATGTGCTAAACAAACTTGACTTAATAACCTTCTACGACAATAAAACCACAATAAACATGAAAACAGTAAAAGATAAAATACACCTTTATTATAGTAGCGTATGGGTAGATAGTGTGCAAAATGTCCCGAAACTAAGAACATACATCAAGTTTAAGACCGAATTCATAACTGAGAGTTATGTTATGTTTAATCTGACAAAATGTGAGCGTTCAATGCTAGCCCAATTTAGGTGTGGGATTCTCCCCCTTAGAATCGAGACAGGGCGATATATTGGAGAGCACCCCGAGGAACGACTTTGTAATATGTGCGAAACAGATTCAGTTGAAGATGAAACTCATTTTCTAATAAACTGTGAATTTTATAAACATATTCGTTTAGAAATATTTGAAGACCAATTCAATGATGCTACATTTAACCAGTTAAGGGATCATCATAAAATGAGATACCTTATGAACAATCATCCTCGAAAATGCGCTAAATTTATTGTAAAGGGTTATCGAAAGAGAAGATCAGCCATGTATCATAACTAATCTGATTGGTGTTTACCTGTATTAGACTCTGAAATAGAAACCTGTCTTGCGAAAACACGTCATGCCTCATTTGATTACGACGTTTTCAAAGTGTCTACATTCAGCAAGTTTCTCTGAAAACATCTGATATTAAACTTAGCGATTGTGGATTATAAATAATATGATGTGTTATGACTTTATCTCATTATATGTAAATATGTATATACGTATACACATATAGGTGACTTATAGGCCCAAAGGGCCGGGTGTGATCATTTTTGTTTTTTATATAATACTGTTAATCATAATATGTTTCACACATGTCACTTTAATAAACAATTTCTTATCTTATCTTATCTTATCTTACACTAATCGTATCAAAATTATCATCGTTCAAAAAGGACTCAGTTTCCTCAGTGGTGAAAACATTATCGGACGAAAAGAGCGTTTTGAAATGATCAAACATAGTTGTACTATCTATTTCACACTGTTTACTTTTTGTTCTAAATTTTCGTACTTCGCTCCAAAATTTCTGAGGACTTTCACAAGCCAATTTACGAAAGGTTCGTTTCTGATCATCTCTATATTTAAACTTCGCACGCTTTTTGGCCAAACGATATGTTTTCTGGGTTGAAATCAGTAACTCCCTATTCTGTAGGGATCTGCACTTTTTGTAAGCTCGATTTGATAATCTTAGTTCACGACGGGCTGTCTCACATTCACTGTTAAACCATGCACTGTGAAATTTACGCTCAGTTTTGTTTATACAAGGGCCTGAGGAGTATGGATAATCTCTTGAATTGAACGTGTAATTATTTATCACACATCGACATCGAGCGTGATTAATATTCGCAATCGATGTAAAATAAATAAGTTTAAACTTAATTATTTATAACATGTTACAGATTGGATTTTTTATTCTGGGCAAAAGATGGCTTCTGCTTATGTTTCCAAATGTGTATGATTGTGGGAAAGGATAAAGGAACCTGGTGTCACGTGACGACTACACTGTGTATTACATTAGACCAATGTGCCATATCTGACATAGGTGAAGTTTACCCTGTATTACATTAGATCAATGTGCCATATCTGACATAGGTGCTTAGCTCCTGAAAACCAATAATGTACATTACATACACACTGTCAGTTACTTAAATCTCACTGTCAATGTCTATATAACCATACGAAGAATAACAGAGTGATGCCATGAATGGAACACACTGTCTGTTTCATTAGAACAATGTGACATAGATGCTAAGTTACTGAAAACAAATAACGTACATTACATACACACTGTCATTTACTTAAATCTCACTGTCAATTTGTATATGACCGTACGAAGAATGACAGTGATGCCACGAATAGAACACACTGTCTGTTTCATTATATCAATGTTGGGACGTCGATAAGATCTAATTCCCCGTGATAGGTTATGGATTTCCAATAGTGTACAATATGTACAGATTGCATGTTACTTATAGTTCACTGCTATTTTAATACAGGATATTACCTCATTGTTGTGGTATACTATTAATATCTGCATATTAACATTTTCCCGCATTGAAAAGTCGTCTGCTGCAGTGGCGTTAAGATTGACATGGAGGACCGATAGTAAAATGAAGTTGGTGTCACTTAAGGAATACACTGATAGGTTTCATTTGTTCAATGTGACATATTACACTATATGCATATGCTACAGAATGCAATATTGTACATTGTTAACAACGTATATATAGATCTGTGTAATGGAGAGGGTCTGAATTCAACCAAATTTAGGAAGCTTGACATATCGCCGTTAAGACGGGGTCTTAGAAAAAGTTGTATTACATTTTCATTCTTGCAAGGCATCTTGACGTAATTGCAGCAGACGATCCTTTAGAACGTCATGCAAAATAAGAAATCGATCATTATGAACGTTTTATCCTTTTTCACTTATCTTTAATTATGATACTTTCATTTATGGAGAGATTTTGTTGTCTTTTGTCTCGATACCCTTAAAGTCGTCTGATACGGATTTGTGGTATTGTGGAGAAATGTAAAAATTGATAATTGTAAGAAAATGTCTAATTCAGAAACATGTTTTATTATTTATTATTTTATTGAGAACTTTGTCTTTAATCATTTTTTAATTGAAAATCAAACTTTGATTCGGAATGACCTATTGACTTTAATCGATTTTATTCATGATGCAAACTGTGTATTATATCAATATTACCTATGCTGTGATTGAACTTCAAAGGACCAATTAGTATAGTAGCAACCAATTAATACTTTCAAAATTAACAGCAAGATTTTATATTCTAATTAATTGATAATCAGCTAATTACAAAATAAAGTAGTACTGTTTAATGACCATCACTCTTTTACATCTTTTGTTAATAAATATTTACCATAGCATGGTATCGTTTGATGGTATTTCTTGTGTAATTATTGTTAATGACTAATTAACTAACAGTTTGGAAGCGTACCGATACTCATCAAATGGGATTAAGCAAACTATTCGGAAAATCAAATTTCTTTGATTTTATTGATTGGTGTCCTACGCCGCTTGTAACGGTATTCCAGTTATATCACGGCGGCCAGTTCACCTAATACGTGCTTCCTGACTTCCATGCCCGATGAAAGTCCATGTTCTAAGATATCTTCAAATAACAACTTAATAGTTTAGAAGCAGATCAGCAACAACTATGCAAACATATAGCAAATATTTATGGCGTAGACATAGTTGTTATTTACGTATACATATACAATCCAAACGTAAGAAAAACTTAAAACTTAATTACATGGTCATTTAAAAGAAATCACATTGATTGAGTAATGACCATAGAAACATAAATGTTTCACAATGTTCAAGACATTGTTTTAACCCATATACCACATACAGCTAATCTGCATCAGACGGATCATTTCTTGGCAAAATTATGGATGGGTCAAAATGCATCTGCAGGAAGGAAAGGCTTAAAGACATGGTTTTTAAACATTCAAGGACCGTAATCTTGCTTTATGGCATGTTCTGTTCTAAGCCTGCTGAAACACTCGAGACTTGCATGTTTCCGTTTTACATAGATAATCGAAAGACTGATGAGCCTTTGTCCTCCAGATATAACTGTGACAGTGCTTTCCTGCCTGTTGTAAAACTCGTGTTTTATGACCATTTGTCCGCCTTAAAATGGTATCTGTTATTTTTGTTTATCGATAAACTAATTCTTATCAGCGTGAATTGGTGTAGTTTTGACAACTATAGCTATGGATCAAACTTTGAATCAATGGTATCTGATCAGAATCTATGGAATGTTAATCACAGTCTCACCAGAGCCCTCGTTGTCCGTCTTGGCATGTAACCGTCTTAGAAACAGTTATAAAGGTAGGAGAATAGCCCCATAAGTTTAACGTTTAAAATGTTACATTTACCCTTTCCAAATACAACGAATCTACATCATTAAGGCAACAATATTAAAATCTGTAAGTATTCAAAACATTGTTGTAAAAAAGGAAATGGCTCGTTATGTTCACTGTCCGCCTTCGTTTGTAACCGTCTTAGAAGCACTCAATGAGCAGACAGTTCAAAGCTGTGGCTCTTTATAATTTTTTTATACGATATTGCCTTATTTCATTAAATATGCGGTTGTCTCTCAAAGATATATAGCCTTATTTCAATAAATATGCGGTTGTCTGTCAAAGATATATAGCCTTATTACATTAAATATGCGGTTGTCTCTCAAAACCCCCTAGCCACTATTGTCAGGGTAGTTCCAAATCCCCTAGAAGAATGATTGTAACCTCAAGAATCAACAAGCAGTATAGATCCAGATCAGAGGGCTCATTTAGCACATGTATATTCTACGGACAGTTGGATACGGACAGTTACATGATGTTAATGTCTACGAACTGCGGGTTAACCCAAGTAATGAATTAAAATACTTATGCAGGTCAAATTGAGCTATCTACCTACATGAACTAATGTCATTAAATAATATAAATATGTCTGGCGAAGTTTATTACCTACAATAAATAATATAAATCTAAGGTGCCTAAAAAAAACATAGTTTTTACCGACAGTAAATACGGTATAAATAAAGGTCGATAATGTAGCATTTTAAAACAAAGATTATTTGTAGGCCGATGTTTTAAACGAATATACTTAAATATACTCACACCTCTTGTTATGATTAGGTTAACAATTTACGCCTGCTTGAGCTCCACTGTTCATTTTCATGCTTTGATAATGCATGCAAAAGCGAATTTTAAAATGTTAATATTTCTGTTAAACTATCTGCCTACATGAACTATAGTTAACCATTAATAAATAAGGTAAACCTGTCTAGTAAGCTAGGTGCCGACATGAACTCTGGTTAACCATTTATAAATAATGTAAATATCTCTGTTATACAGATCAGGTGAAGCTTGGTGCCTACATGAACCATGGTTTACTCACCATCCACGTCGTACAAGCGCGCCAACTGTCGGCAACATGGAAGAATCGTCCAGACACGTTCGTCATGTTGTCACTGATCCCAGAGGACAGCTCTACCACCCCGTCAAGATGTCGTACGACCATCGCTAGAGACACCAACAAACCAGTCTACGACGGGAAGTTTTCTTTGTAAGTATGAGCGATCAAATTTTTTCAACGACCACTACATTTTGAATAAGTAAGCATTTAGCTTCCCAAATATATGAGCAATTTCTGACGATTTGGAATCATATTGACATTCTGATTGGCATCAAGTATAGCTTCTACACTTCCAGTTTTTGGTCTACAGACTCACATCAGTTGTCACTGTACACCCACATTAATTATGCAGAGATGAACACTTAGCATTTAAATTGGGGTAACTTGCAATGGAAGACTCTGGCGCGATTTTGCAGGTGCTTGTAACCATTATCTAATTTTATTAATATTTATTATGATGATTATTTTTACAGTGAAGTGAGTGAAGAAGACAGTCAGAAGCGGCTCCTTGTATCCGTATGGCACAGAGACAGTCATTCAGGGTGAGTAACTCTTGCATTGACTTAAATTCGACAATTTTTCCGCCTTCCATGTGTTTTTCTATGAAGTAAGAAGAACGCTACTACTTCTACTTTCGGTTTTCTAAAGCAAGTGTGTGGTGTAGTGGTAGGGCGTCCACCCCGGGTTCGATCCATTACATTATAGTTAAAAAGAGGTAGTAGTGGCTGCCCTCCTAGGCGCTCGAGATTGCGGTGTTAGCATTACGACTGACGGGCTGGTGTCAGGACAAATGCACCTATTGTAATGTGACTTACCCAGGAAACGACGTGATAAACTGAACAAGTGTTGAAAGTAGCGTAAAACACCAATCTATCAAATCAAAAGCAATTTTATTTTTCTATATCAGAATAAAATCAAATAGTTAGACACAACAACCGCAGTGTATTGTTACGATTACTACGGATAGTCAATCCACCAATATCAGTAGCTGTAATTTGATTGGTGGGTTGGATTTCGTTAAATCACGTAAAGTAACATTACACTAAATACAATGCTGGTTTCAGTCAAAAGCGAAAACCAACAGTAGTGTATAGCAGTGATCGCTTCTGTAAGCGTTTTGTTGCCTATACAAATTAAACGGAGGATGCAAAGATTCCTTTGGATTTAAACTGGTCGTACATGCCAGGTTGGATTGATATAAAGTAAACAGAAAAAATAGGAATTGTTCATCCTCCTACTTTCAATAAGCAATCAGTGCACATCCAAACTAACTTGCACATTCGTGCAATATTATCTAGATGTGTACTGTCTGTCACTTGACAAAGGTAACTTCAGTTTGAACTTTATCAAATCGCATGTAATTGCTGTGATATCTCTACGGTTGGTTTTTATGCATACGACACATTATTTTAGTATTTAATTTAAACTATTTCCCCAATTCCATAATTCTGCTGCAGACGACTTTGAAAAGATTCATGCAAAATAAAGTAAAACCTAAATGAAATATTGAAATGAGTAGAAAACATTTTGACATAAGGAGTAATTTCTTCTTTTACCACAAAAGTCGTCTTTCGATGAGACTTTATAAAGCGTCTGCATTGGCGAAAAGGTTTACATGTTCAACTCTTATTTCAGTCTCCACGAGTCCCTTGGCTGTACCTCATTCGGTCTGCGTCATCTGAGATCCGGTGAACGAGAAGTGAACGGCTGGTACTACCTCCTCAACGACGACATCGGCCGCAAGAAGCACCTCCGCGTCGCCACCAGAGATAGAACGTCACGTGGTGTCCCCACAGCGCCCCCTGTCTACCGCGTCCCCTCCGTCAACTCGAGCGTCAGTGGCATGGAGAAGGTTCACATCACAGTCAGACGGTCTCCGTACGGCGCTTTTGGTTTCACGCTCGTCGACTCCTGTCCGGTGAAGGTCGGCCGTGTTGATGGTA
Source organism: Serripes groenlandicus (assembly GCA_031761405.1). Lineage (NCBI taxonomy): Eukaryota > Metazoa > Mollusca > Bivalvia > Cardiida > Cardiidae > Serripes > Serripes groenlandicus. The sequence goes on from JASEVX010000004.1 coordinate 1,685,958, forward strand.
GCTCCCACGCAGAATCCTCCGGTCTACAGAAAGACGACATCATTGTCCGTGTTAACCACCAGAATGTTTCAAGATCGACGTGCGTCAGTGTGGCCAAATGTATTAAGTAAGTATTATTTATTAATTACCATATGACATTCGTCAGTGTGGCCAAATGTATTAAGTAAGTATTATTTATTAATTACGATATGACGTCCGTCAATGTGGCCAAATGTATTAAGTAAGTTTTATTTATTAATTACGATATGATCGTGGCTGCATGAAAACTTTTCCAGACCTGAATTTCCTAAAGTCAATTCAGGCGACTCCATTTTACATGTAATAAGAGTCTTGGAATATTTTGATAACTAAAAGGCAAACAATGCTGACTCACCTGAATAGATATTGTGTGCTTATACCTTGAAATAGTATTGCCATTGGGGCTGAAAGAGATAACATATAAAATTCGCACATGAGTGACATCTGATGTAAACAAACGAAAGGGGTCAATTGTAATATTCTATGCCTAATTGAAAATCAGTGCAGATTCAGATCAAATTGCACAAATAAGCCGGTTGATCTGGCTCTACTACTGTAGCAAATTGACTGGTTGATTTTGATAAAGAATTTACATTGTACAAATGTTTATGGTATTTATAATACGTATAATATGTTATACTCGTCCCCATGAAACATAGGAAGAAAAAGTGTAAATGTAAAATATGAACTCGCGAGTACAGCAATTTCTTCAAATTCTACAAATTTGTGTGCTAATGACTCGATATACATGTACTTTTTTAACATCAAATTCAAAACATTTTCCCGTTTAATATACTTTAAGGAACCTAAATTGAGTTCTTACTCATCTCATAATGCAGGTCGAACACAAACAGTCTTGCCGTACATGCTTCACTGTTCGCATTAATATGAAGCATGCATCGATAAAACCTAAGTACACAATATCGTATCGTCGAAACGGCGATGCAACAATACCGATTTGTGTCTAAATGATCTACCAAAACGGTTGTAGCTAAAACCTTTTAGATAATGTATTTACAATCATTTTGCGTAAATCTATCAATATTTAACGATACTCTTCCCTTTCACAGACAGAGTGGTAGTATGGTCAGCCTAGAGATTCATCGTCAACAGCAACCAGTTCCCATGGAAACTGTTCACACCATCCCAACAGCCCACGAGAGCGACGACTCCGGGAACAATTCCACCCAAGAGTACCAGGTGTGTGACGACAGAGCTGCACTCATCGACTCGGCCATTGTAAGCTTCAATCCATTTAAGATCCTCCAAAAACTCAGATCTAGTAAATGTTTTTCAAGGTCACTGTCTCGTCCAATCAGAATCTAGTATGTCTGTGCTGTTCCGACATGTGACCAATATATTTTTATTAAACTTTTCCCCTGATGCAGATATTATATGACGCCTTTGCGGCAAACTACTCCTGAAATAATTGAAATGTCAATTCTGAAAGAAACTCATTCTTCCTACATACAAAGAGATCCAAAACTGCTTTGTTTCCTTAACCGTTTGTTTTGATAAATACGGTATGGGAAGTGTAAATGTAACCCTTTCCCATTTGAAGACGCATTCTAACGCATGTGAAGCAGACGACTTCTGAAGTAATTGTAGCAAAAGGAGAAATTTCTCAACATGAACGATTTCTACTCTTGCCGCCGCAATGATTTCAACTGTATTGAATAATTATATTTTCATATAGTATCTACATTTTCACTAAGCTAGTTTCAAAGTTGTCTGCAGCAACATAGTAGTATGTGGGAAAGGTATGTGTGTGTGGGGGGGGGGGGGGGGGGGGGGGTACATCATTCGGAGAATGTTTGCGTAAAGGCGTCATTGGTTCATCACGTGTAAAACAAGATGCTTTAATATCTGGGAACATCTCTTATTGTAGTGGACGATATTGTTTTGCTGTGATTAAATGTGCTATACAAAGACAAGGACTTAGTAATGAATATTCATATATGTAAATAAGTGCTATTCTTCATATGTAGTGTGCTGTTTTAAGATTAACCCGCGTTGGGAGTAAATGTAGGTATAAACCTTTGTCAATGTAAATGATTTTGTAAATGATGTAGTTTGTCATCAGCGGAGTTTCAGTAAAAACAATCAGAGCTTAATGTTGATTGACATCTACCTGCGCCTATGCACAATCTGATCTGGAGAAAATTTCTCCGAGCACCTCGATTTGCTATACATGTTTTTATTTTCCTTGCTGTTGAAGAGTTTTACTAAAGAAAAATTCAGGCAGTTTGGTAAAATTAATGATTTGGTTTTGTAAAATTAAATTTATTAAACTTTGACAAAAGTAAACAAAAAACCGTTTGTGATCATTGCTTCCGAAATATTGGGTGAAAAGGGAGTCTGCCTGTTTAATTCTACACTCAAATCAAAATCAAAAATTCGTTGTCAATGTTTTTAAAAAATCAATCATAACAAATTCAATCACAAACGTCTCTTAGATTAAAAATAATGAATTAAAATAAAATTTCCATCTATTTATAGAGTGTAGATACACGCAGGCAGGCTTCCCTTCACCGACTCCTGTGCCTCGAAGAAAACTTTGTTGAGACCATGAATGCCGGGATCCAGCTGTATTCCCGCCCGTTACGTCACTGTATCCTCACGCCAAACCAACACGCTGATCTCTTCCAGAACATAGAAAAGGTAAATATATATAATAATTCTAAATATTGTCTTGACGCATCTGAAATAAAGAATAAACTGTACACGAACTTAAAGTGTATAACACATACAGACGCTTTCTGACGCCTCTGCAGCACACCACTTTAAAACAATCTCTTTTAGCAGATGTTTTCCACTTATTTCAATAGTTATACATTAATTTATAGATACTTTCTCTATTTTTGTCTATATGTCTAGCCGTCTGTTGCTGATTTGTTGTATGTTGGAACGAGTTAATAAACGGTGGTTATTAATAAATCTGCGGACATAATTTGACTGTATAGAACCGCCTGGACCACCACGCCATACCATTTAGTTTCAATTGGTTTAAAATACATGTCGACTATTTACAGGAACCACAAATGCTCCTTCGCTCCTTCGCTCATCTTTTTCGATACAAATAAGCTATATCGAATTATTTATAGTATCAGCTGCATCTCCCAATGGTCATCCCTATAAACAATATAATCAACTTTCAAAATGATTTTCAGATTGTATGTATCAGCCAGTACCAAGTTAGACAGATCGTGAACAACCTCCCCTCACACGCGCCCTCTGACGACGAAGACACTGACGCCTCGTTTGTTGCCGACAGTGACCTCACCAGCGTCATAGGAATGATCTACAGATCAAAGGTAAATACATTGATTTTTTAATGACCGTCTGTCTGCAGGCCTATTATATATCTTTGTAGCGGCTGGAAATTATCTGCTTTATGACATCTATGTGATTGTATTGTGCTAATAAATCCATTTATTTTTATTTTTCACCAATATGAATATTTTTTTTCAATGTGAATTGACGCCGTTTTCAACAGTATAACGTCTATCATGCTGATTCCATGTAACAGCTGACTTCATCAAGTTGACATCGCGTTGACACGGTAATGTTGCAGGTTCTATTTGTTTGACTCATTGTCATTAAAAGTAAGATATATTAAGAAGGTAATATAATGAACATATAAATGGAAATGGGTACAATAATCATACTGATATGCCTGGTGAAATCATTGACAAAAACTGCTTTTGAGCAAACATTGCTTGCACATCTGCATTGTGAGATTATCATGAAGTAAATAGTAGAACATATTACCGAGGCGGGCATGTGATATGACACGTCGAATTAACAGAAAAAAAGACTACTTAATTGGCGATTCCATCCGAAGGCGTAACGGGTCGGTATTCTTCGGTGACTAGTCGGTTATTTTGTATGAAACTATGACACACCGATCTCTTTTAAAATAACTCAAAAAGGAAATGACCGACGAGTCCACGTAGAATACTGATATTTTACGATTAAATTAGTATACAGGATACCAGAATGATAAACCACGTTTATTTTGATATTTTCAAATTTACATTAATACGTAATTTCTTTATCCTATCAGATGTCAGTACAGTGCCAGGCCTACCAGATTTACGCCAGCGGCCTGTCCCACGCCTCGAAAGTTCTCGCCCGTCTCGAGATGAGTGAACAGTTTCGCCACTTTATGCTGAAAACTGCGGACAAGAACGACCTCCGCCTGTGTGAATTCATCAACCGTCCACTGCGACATATCCAGGAACTGACTGGCATCCTTCGAACCATCATTGACACCACCTACCCTTCCTCACCAGACCACACGTCCTTCTCACAGATTGTACATGGTAAGAAAACGGTATTGTTTATTCTGTATATCATTTAATCCGTTCCCACATACAATCAAGTAGACGACGTTAAAAACGTCTAGGCAATACTGAAAAATCTCAATGTAAAAAGTCTATTAATATATATTTATGATAATTACATGTATATAAAAAAAATCCGTTTATCGAATGCAGGGTTATTGTCGTCTTATACTTGAGATAAATTCGCAAAACATCTGGGAAGAAGAACTTATGACAAATGAATGATAATACACATTATTGCTATAGTATATGATACATATAGAGAGACTTTTTATGATAACAAGATCTTGTGTGGGATTTTCCTAAAAAATCAAACGAAAAATATACCGTCATTATTATTATTATAGTTTATGAACCCATATAGCGAGATTATTTTGTAATAGCTTAACAAGGTCTTGTGTAGATTTTAAGTTTTCTCGAGTGAAAATTCAGACGCCTGTAGCTATCTATTGTTGTACAATTGGTCGATTTTAAGCTTTCTCGAGTGAAAATTCAGACACCTGTAACCGTCTATTGTTGTACAATGGGTCGATTTTAAAATTATCAGCAGCGCCGGTACGTCCCAGATAACCTTGTCATATATAGTGTTCTGTCCGTCCTAAGTCAATTTAATTTCAAAACTACTTTAAATTTCAGGTTTTCAGAAAGTTGTTGACATGCTACAGTCTACAGAACCTCTTCATACCAGCGTAACTTCAGTGAACTTGTCCGCCAGCCAGTCCATCTGTATCCGACCTCGTACCGCCGGGCGCCGAGTTCCAGTGATGGGGTCCCTTGTACTGAAGCATGCAGCCTCCGTAACGTCGAATTCCAGCGGGTTTGGAAGCGGGTCTTCGCACCATTCAGATTCTCCGTCCGAGTGTGAGAGCGTGTTTGCTGATATGGAACTTTCTCGTTAAAAACTAAATTGATAGAATGGATACAAACGTGAACTCTTATATATATGTGAAATTATAGGAGTGAAATGTGAATACATTAATTGAAAGGGGATACATACAAAATAGAAATATGTACAGATGTGTAATGGGTATGTATGAATGTATGATGAATCGCTTATTGGCATTTATTCTAATTCTGCTGAACCGTTTCCCACATACAACAAACACGCAGCAGACGACTGGAATTTAATGGAAAAAAAATGAAAATATGATTCCATAAATATTTTAAAAAACAGTGAGGCAAAAGTATACTGTTATAGAGTCGTCTAATAGTGTCTTATTGTGGCAAAGGTCTACTGTTACAGAGTCGTCTAAAAGTGTCTTTGTCAGGGAAAGGGTTAACTGCTACAACACGTAAACTCACTTTTGCATCTAAACAAAGTGTTCCTTATTTACGCAGTACCGTTTGGAAATTAACAATATATGGGTATCGAATAATGTTAACAAAGATTAGACTGTCTGAATGTGCAGGATGATCTTGGTCTACATTGTTCAGAAATGCCTTTGTGATCAAATTTGATAGGATTATATCAAGAATATTATAATGGAATTGTGATAGAGAGTATATACAAGTGGAAACTTACATTGTTAATATTTTTAACAAAGTGCTATGTTCATAACTGTTAAGAATGTTTTGATTGTTGGTTAGTTTCTTTCTTTATGAAAGTATTTTACTCTACGTTTTCTGCAAAATGATCTAATGATGTAAATATTATTCTGTCTTACTTTCTCTCCCACTATCGTCCTTATGATCTCTCCTTCTCAGTTTTATTTCCTTGCTATCTTATTCTTTCTTATTTTTGAATATCTTAACTTCTTCTTTCTCACTTTCTTTTTGTATATCAATGGTCTATCATGTTGTCCATTGTGAATAAATTGTAAATAATTGTATATAAAAATATTTATGATAACAAAATACTCACATATATCTATATACTAGTAGTTTGCAACCTTTTATTGAAATCTTGAATAATCGGGAAAAAACGATAAAAAGAATTTTTATTTCTATTTTTTAAATCATTCAATTGAAACAGTCTGTGATTTAAGATGCCTAGTTTTAAGAAGCGGTTAATCTTTTCAATAGTCGTCTGCTGCATAAGCTTCTAGAGGCGTCTACACGAGGCAATGGGTTAATCTGTTCAATAATCGTCTGCTTCAGAAGCGTCTAGAGGTGTCAACACGAGGCAATGGGTTAATCTTTTCAATAGTCGTCTGCTGCAGAAGCGTTCAGAGGCGTCAACACGAGGCAATGAGTTAATCTGTTCAATAGTCGTCTGCTGTATGAGCGTCTAGAGGCGTCTACACGAGGCAATCGGTTTATCTTTTCAATAGTCGTCTGCTGCAGAAGCGCCTAGAGGTGTCAACACGAGGCAATGGGTTAATTTGTTCAATAGTCGTCTGCTGCAGAAGCGTCAAGAGGCGTCAACACGAGGCAATGGGTTAATCTGTTCAATCGTAGTCTGCTGCAGAAGCGTCCAGAGGCGTCTATACGAGGCAATGGGTTAATCTTTTCAATAGTAGTCTGCTACAGAAGCGTCCAGAGACGTCTACACGAGACAATGGGTTAATCTTTCCAATAGTCGTCTGCTACAGAAGCGTCCAGAGACGTCTCCTGGAGGTAATGGGTAAATCTGTTCAATAGTCGTCTGCTGCAGAAGCGTCCAGAGGCGTCTACACGAGGCAATGGGTTAATCTTTTCAATAGTCGTCTACTTCAGAAACATTCAGAGGCGTCAACAAGAGGCAATGGGTTATTTTTTTTCAAAAGTCGTCTGCTGCAGAAGCGTCCAGAGTCGTCTACACGAGGCAATGTGTTAATATTTTTTTAATAGTCGTCTGCTGCAGAAGCGTCCAGAGGCGTCAACACGAGGCAATGGGTTAATCTTTCCAAAAGTCGTCTGTTGCAGAAGCTTCAAGAGAAGTCTACACGAGGCAATGGGTTAATCTTTACAATAGTCAATACTACGGAAGCGTCTAGAGGCGTCAACACGAGGCAATGGGTTAATCTTTTCAATAGTCGTTTGCTGCAGAAGCGTCGAGAGGTGACAACACGAGGCAATGGGTTAATCTTTTCTATAGTAGTCTGCTGCAGAAGCGTACAGAGGCGTCTACACTAGGCAATGGGTTAATCTTTTCAATAGTCGTCTACTGCAGAAACATCCAGAGGCGTCAACACGAGGCAATGGGTTATTTTTTTCAAAAGTCGTCTGCTGCAGAAGCGTCCAGAGGCGTCTACACGAGGCAATAGGTTAATATTTTCAATAGTCGTCTGCTGCAGAAGCGTCCAGAGGCGTCAACACGAGGCAAGGAGTTAATCTTTACAATAGTCGTCTGCTGCAGAAGCGTCCAGAGGCGTCTACACGAGGCAATGGGTTAATCTTTTCAATAGTCGTCTGCTGCAGAAACATCAAGAGGCGTCAACACGAGGCAATGGGTTATTTTTTTCAAAAGTCGTCTGCTGCAAAAGCGTCTAGATGCGTCTACACGAGACAATGGGTTATTTTTTTCAATAGTCGTCTGCTGCAGAAGCCTCCAGAGGCGTCAACACGAGGCAATGGGTTAATCTGTTCAATAGTCGTCTGCTGCAAAAGCGTCTAGAGGCGTCTACACGAGGCAATGGGTTAATCTTTTCTATAGCCGTCTGCTGCATGAGCGTCTAGAGGCGTCTACACGAGGCAATGGGTTTTATCTTTTCAATAGTCGTCTGCTGCAGAAGAGTCTAGAGGTGTCAACACGAGGCAATGGGTTAATTTTTTCAATAGTCGTCTGCTGCAGAAGCGTCAAGAGGCGTCAACACGAGGCAATGGGTTAATCTGTTCAATCGTAGTCTGCTGCAGAAGCGTCCATAGACGTAAACACGAGGCAATGGGTTAATCCTTTCAATAGTCGTCTGCTGCAGAAGCGTTCAGAGGCGTCAACACGAGGCAATGAGTTAATCTTTTCAATAGTCGTCTGCTGTAGAAGCTTCAAGAGGCGTCTACACGAGGCAATGGGTTAATCTTTTCAATAGTAGTCTGCTACAGAAGCGTCCAGAGACGTCTACACGAGACAATGGGTTAATCTTTTCAATAGTCGTCTGCTACAGAAGCGTCCAGAGACGTCTACAGGAGGTAATAGGTTAATCTTTTCAATAGTCGTCTGCTGCAGAAGCGTCCAGAGGCGTCTACACGAGGTAATGAGTTAATCTTTTCAATAGTAGTCTACTGCAGAAGCGTCCAGAGGCGTCTACACGAGGCAATGGGTTAATCTTTTCAATGGACCTCTGCTGCATAAGCGTCTAGAGGCATCTACACGAGGCAATGGGTTGATCTTTTCAATAGTCGTCTACTACAGTAGCTTCAAGAGGCGTCAACACGAGGCAATGAGTTACTCTTTTCAATAGTCGTCTGCTTCAGAAGCGTACAGAGGCGTCAACAATAGTTCATCTTTTTAATAGTCGTCTACTACAGTAGCTTCAAGAGGCGTCTACACGAGGCAATGGGTTAATCTGTTCAATAGTCGTCTGCTGCATAAGTGTCCAGAGGCGACAACACGAGGCAATGGGTTAATCTTTCTAATAGTCGTCTGTTGCAGAAGCTTTAAGAGAAGTCTACACTAGGCAATGGGTTACTCTTTTCAATAGTCGTCTGCTGCAGAATCGTCCAGAGGCGTATACACGAGGCAATCGGTTGATCTGTTCAATAGTCGTCTGCTGCAAAAGCGTTCAGAGTCATCTACACTAGGCAATGGGTTAATCTTTTCAATAGTCGTCTACTGCAGATGCGTTCAGAGGCGTCAACACTAGGCAATGGGTTAATCTTTTCAATAGTCGTCTTCTGCAGATGCGTTAAGAGGCGTCAACACGAGGCAATGGATCTATCTTTTCAATAGTAGTCTGCTGCAGAATCGTCCAGAGGCGTCAACACGAGGCAATGGGTTAATCTTTTCAATAGTAGTCTGCTGCAGAAGCTTTTAGAGGCGTCTACACGAGGCAATGGGTTAATCTTTTCAATAGTCGTCTGCTGCAGAAGCTTTAAGAGGCGTCTACACGAGGCAATGGGTTAATCTTCTCAATAGTCGTCTGCTGCAAAAACGTCCAGATGCGTATACACTTGGCAATGGGTTAATCTTTTCAATAGTCGTCTACTGCAGAAACATCCAGAGGCGTTAACACGAGGCAATGTTTTTTTTGTTTTCAAAAGTCGTCTGCTGCAGAAGCGTCCAGAGGCGTCTACACGAGGCAATGGGTTAATATTTTCAATAGTCGTCTGCTGCAGAAGCGTCCAGAGGCGTCAACACGAGGCAATGGGTTAATCTGTTCAATAGTCGTCTGCTGCATAAGCGTCTAGAGGCGTCTACACGAGGCAATGGGTTAATCTTTTCAATAGTCGTCTGCTGCATAAGCGTCTAGAGGCGTCTACACGAGGCATTGGATTAATCTTTTCAATAGTCGTCTGCTTCAGAAGCGCCTAGAGGCGTCAACACGAGGCAATGGGTTAATCTTTTCAATAGTCGTCTGCTGCAGAAGCGTCCAGAGGCGTCAACATGAGGCAATGGGTTAATCTATTCAGCAGTCGTCTGCTGCAGAAGCGCCCAGAGGCGTCAACACGTGGCAATGGTTTAATCTTTTCAATAGTCGTCTGCTACAGAAGCGTCCAGAAGCGTCAACACGAGGCAATGGGTTAATCTTTTCAATAGTCGTCTGCTGCAGAAGCGTCCAGAGACGTCAACACGAGGCAATGGGTAAATCTGTTCAATAGAAGTCTACTGTATAAACGCCTAGAGGCGTCTACACGAGGCAATGGGTTAATCTTCTCAATCGTCATCTACTGTAGAAGCGTCAACACGAGGTAATGAGTTAATCTGTTCAATAGTCGTCTACTACAGAAGCGTCCAGGGGCGTCTACACGAGGCAATGAGTTAATCTTTTCAATAGTCGTCTACTACAGAAGTGTCCAGAGGCGTCAACACGAGGCAATGAGTTAATCTTTTCAATAGTCGTCTACTACAGAAGCGTCCAGGGGCGTCAACACGAGGCAATGGGTTAATCTGTTCAATAGTCGTCTACTACAGAAGCGTCCAGACGCGTCGACACGAGGCAATGAGTTAATCTGTTCAATAGTCGTCTACTACAGAAGCGTCCAGAGGCGTGGTGATCGTGGACAGTGTTTGTGTATATAAAACCTTTTTGAAAACGTCATTAACATGTTTTAACGAGTGACTCTCTGGCAACATTAACCCTTTCCTTAATACAACAACCCTTCCTTGGTGTAGTGGTAGAGCGTCCGCCTTGGGTGTGGGAGGTCCCGGGTTCGATCCCCGGCAGGGTCACACCGTAAACCTAAAACAAGAGGGACATGATGGCCCTGGATCGCTCACCTGATATTATTTTTTTTCACTTTAGCCATATAAGCCCCGCCCCCTGGCGGCCATAGTTTTAGACCAATCAATATGGCTTGAAGGACTCTTATAGAGAGTCTCCCAAGGAATATTTCTACCAAATTATTTGAAAATCGGCTAAACACTTTCGGAGGAAAGTTTTTTTAAGTTTTCACTAAAGCCATAAAAGGCAAAATAAAGGCAGAAGCGTCCAGAGGCGACTACACGAGGCAATGGGTTAATCCGTTTAATAGTCGTCTGCTGCAGAAACGTCCAGAGGCGTCAACATGAGGCAATGGGTTTATCTTTTCAATAGTAGTCTACTACAGAAGTTTCCATAGGCGTCAACACGAGGCAATGAGTTAATCTTTTCAATAGTAGTCTGCTGCAGAAGCTTCAACAGGCGTCTACACGAGGCAATGGGTTAATGTTTTCAATAGTCGTCAGCTGCAGAAGTGTCCAGAGGCGTCTACACGAGGCAATGGGTTAATCTTTTCAATAGTAGTCTTCTGCAGAAGCGTCCAGAGGCGTCAACACGAGGCAATGGGTTAATCTGTTCAATAGTCGTCTACTATAGAAGCGTCCAGAGGCGTCTACACGAAGCAATGGGTTAATCTGTTCAATAGTCGTCTACTATAGTAGCGTCCAGAGGCGTCTACACGAAGCAATACGTTTATCTTTTCAAAAGTAGTCTACTACAGAAGCGTCCAGGAGCGTCAACACGAGGCAATTGGTTAATCTGTTCAATAGTCGTCTACTCCAGAAGCGTCAAGAGGCGTCTACACAAGGCAATGGGCTAATCTTTTTAATAGTAGTCTTCTACAGAAGCGTCCAGAGGCGTCTACACGAGGCAATGGGTTAAAATCTTCAATAATAGTCTGCTGCAGAAGCGTCCAGAGGCTTCTACACAATGCAATGAGTTAATCTTTTCAATAGTCGTCTGCTGCAGAAGCTTCCAGAGGCGTCTACACGAGGCAATGGGTTAATAATTTCAATAGTCGTCTGCTGCAGAAGCTTCAAGAGACGTCAACACGAGGTAATGAGTTAATATTTTCAATAGTAGTCTGCTGCAGAAGCTTCAAGAGACGTCAACACGAGGTAATGAGTTAATCTTTTCAATAGTCGTCTGCTGCAGAAGCTTCAAGAGGCGTCAACACGAGGCAATGGGTTAATCTTTTCAATAGTCGTCTGATGCAGAAGCGTCCAGAGGCGTCAACACGAGGCAAGGGTTCATCTTTTCAATAGTCGTCTACTACAGAAGCGTCCAGACGCGTCGACACGAGGCAATGAGTTAATCTGTTCAATAGCCGTCTACTACAGAAGCGTCCAGACGCGTCGACACGAGGCAATGAGTTAATCTGTTCAATAGTCGTCTACTACAGAAGCGTCCAGAGGCGTGGTGATCCTGGACAGTGTTTGTGTATATAAAACCTTTTTGAAAACGTTATTAACATGTTTTAACGAGCGACTCTCTGGCAACCTTAACCCTTTCCTTAATACAACAACCCCCTCCTTGATGTAGTGGTAGAGCGTCCGCCTTGGGTGCGGGAAGTCCCGGGTTCGATCCCCGGAAGGGTCACACCATAAACTTAAAACAAGAGGGCCATGATGGCCCTGGATCGCTCACCTGATATTATTATTTTGTTACCCATATAAGCCCCGCCCCCTGGCGGCAACATAGTTTTAGACCAATCAATATGGCTTGAAGGAATCTTATAGAGAGTCACCCAAGGAATATTTCTACCAAATTATTTGAAAATCGTCCAAACACTTTCGGAGGAGAATTTTTCACTATATCCACATAAGTCAAAATAGCCCCGCCCTGTTGCGGCCATGTTTTCTGACCATTCAACATGGCTTTAAGGAATTTGATAGTGGGACACATAAGGAACATTTCTAACAAATTATTTGAAAATCGGTCTGACGCTTCAGGAGGAGAAGATTTTTAAAGTTTTCACTATAGCCATATAAGGTTAAATAGTCCCGACCCCTGGCGGCCATGTTTTTCGACCAATCAACATGGCTTGAAGGAATCTGATTAAGGGTCATCCAAGGAACATTTTTACAAAATTATTTGAAAATCTGCCAACCTGTTTGGGAGAAGAAGAATTATTGAAGTTTTTGTCGTTTCGTTGCCATGGAAACCAGAATTCTGCATGGATCTCAAAAATTTGAAGGAATTCTGGTGAGGTCATTGAGAGGATGCTTTCTGGGAAGTTTCATCCCAACTGACCCACTGGTTACTGAGGAGAATAAGTTGTCGGACGACGGACGCCGGACAATAGGCGATCACAATAACTCACCTTGAGCACTTCGTGCTCAGGTGAGCGAAAAAGCGGTAGTAACGGTTGCCCTCCGTGGCGCTCAGTTCATTTGGTTAGCATTACGTCTCACTGGCTGGTATTAGGATAAATGGACCAGTAGTAACTTGGAAACGACGTGATAAAACTGGACGATTGTTAAAAGGGGCATACAACAAGAAGTAATCAAATAGACAACATATCTGAAACAGACGACTTTTAAGACATCTAGACAAAACCTTAACAAAAATATGTAAACGAAAGCATAATAATTGAATAAAATTGAAACAAGAGGGCCATGATGGCCCTGGAATCGCTCACCTGATTTTTTTTTTTTTCACTTTAGCTATATAACCCCCGCCCCATGGCAGCCATAGTTTCCGACCAATCAACTTGGCTTGAAGGAATCTGATAGAGGGTCACCCTAGGAACATTTCTACAAAATTATTTGAAAGTCGGCCAGACACTTTTGGAGGAGAATATTTTTTAACTTTTCACTACAGCCATATAAGGCAAAATAGCTCCCCCCGCAATTTCTCATTTTACCACAATGTTTTCAAAAGATGTTTACTGCAGCAGAGGTATCCGAAGTTGTCCGATTCTGATTTTATGACGGGATAAAATGAGCAATTTCTCATTTTACCACAATGTTTCCAAAAGTTGTTTACTGCAGCAGAGGTATCCGAAGTTGTCTGTATAAAAAGAACGATTAAACTGTTAAACCCTTTTCCTCTTACAAACGCTTTTGACGCATCTGCAGCAGACGAGTTTTAAAAATATTGAGACAAAATGAGAAATTGTTTACCAGGAACAATTTTTCTTTTGCAACAATGTTTTCAACTACTGGTTAAATTTGGAAGATGCAATGCACTTCATGAATTGGTATTCACATTCACCAATGACCAAACACTTAGTAGATATTGTAAGCTACTCGTTTGTTGTTTCACGTTTCCGTCAACTAATATTGAACATAAGAATATTTCTGGTTAAGCGGCGGACCTTTTTATATATAATCAATCGTTGACGATATGTTAACCTTAAGCGGCACTCACCCGTAATTTATTTGCGAGAAGTGTAGACCAAGATCAGCCAGCTCATCAACGCAGTCTACTCTTGCTCTACATTGTTCGTAAATAAGTCAAAGCAGGTTTAAAGCCAGTTCTGTAAAGCAGTATCTATTTAAACCTTCTAGCCTGAATGTACAGGCAGGATCTTTTCCACACGGGAAATAATGTAACAAATGCTGGTTTTCCCAGAAGCACCGCTGAAATGTTCACCTTTAGGTACTTCCATAGACTAATTCATAAATATGTTATCTTTACCTAAAATAACTGAATATATACAGAAAAACAGATTTAAAGTAAACAAAGCAACTAAGGAGTATCGAGAGAAAAGAAGCAAACACTGTCAATTGTTGAACTGGGTTAAATAGCCGTATCATCAACATTAAAATCCCTTTTATCCTAACTAAATATAAGGGATATGCAATACTTGTAGCAGAAATACTTGTATTGAGTTGTTACTACCAACATAGAGTTTACATCCGTCATATATTATGCTGCTTGGGTTTGCAATCCCGTCATTTTCATCCAGTATGACTTGACCCCCAGAAAGGTCAGATGACATCTCAAATATCTTGTTTGTTCTAAGGCTACACATAAATATTCGACCATCTCTACTCACAGTAATACCTCTTGGAGATCTCATGTCTTCATGTGTAAAACTTGATATAACCTGACCATCCAGTGTCATACTTGATACTTTGTTACTTGAACTATCAGATAAGTAGAGAACGTCAGTATCAGAACCTTGTGTCAGGTATTCTACAGCACCAAACCTAACAGTACCGTGCGCGTCTTTGTCTTCTATGACCTGTTTAACAGTTCCATCCAAGTTCAGTATTTGTATCTGATCTGGATTATGAAAGGACACAATCAGTGTATTGTTACTACATACTATACCCAGACAGTAAGTAAATTTAGTTGTGTCTATAGTATTCTGAACTGTTAGTGTGTCAGATATAGACACAAATATAATCTTCTTATTGCCATAGGTTGTAACAGCAATCGTGTTATCATCAATCCTAGTCAGGTCATAAGGTTTCCAGTCTAACTTTAACTCCGATATAACGGTCTTACTTGTCATATCAACTAGTTTTATCTTACCATTGTTCCTATCAGCGATAACGAGTCTATTATCAGACAGTCCGTCCATACCTGAAACAAAACAGTCTGTTGTGTCCGTTGATGTTTTCAAGTCAAAATTATCAATGTGTAAGGCACGTCTATCTTCCCATGCAAACATTTTCCCTATCATCCCGTCTGCATTGCTCCTAGATTCACAAACATATCTGTACTTTGTGATTTTGTTGTCGGTTTCTACTGACTCAAGTCTATCATCAAAGGCTTGTAACTGCGATTCCGCTTTTCTTGTAGCAACAAACGCCTGATCTTCTTCGTCATTTTGTTTAAGCATTTCTATCTCGTTCAACAAGGAGCTTATCGTCTTCACCGTAGTGTCGCAGGTCACTTCTAGTGATTTCAGCCTTTCCAGGTCTTCATTTTTTATCTTTGAAATATTTCTAATCACCTCCTCTATGACAGCCGCATAATGACTTTCAACTGATTCAGTGTTCTCTTTCGCTCTCGGTAGATTCTCCCCAAACTCCTTCTGTAAATGAGTTAGTCGATCTGTTACTTGTTTAAGTTTGTCGGACGAAAGAAAGTCCTGACTGGCATCTGATATGGATTTTATATCCGTACATTTTCTGTGGTTAACATGTTTACAGATATCACATATACATTTATCATGGGACTTACAGTACCACTTAATCGGTTCATTCGGGTGCTCCTGACATTGTCCTGGCTTTCTCTGTTTCTTTGGCTTAGATTTGGGAATGTTGTCTGTATTTGTCAGAACATGGTGTCTACTTAGCTTGCTTCGTTTGTGTGCCTGATGACACTCTGTACAGAGATAATCGTTACAGTAAACACAGAATCCTTCAGCTTTTAATTGTATGCCCTCATCTTTACATGGATCACAATGGAGGACGTCTTTAACTTCAGTTACTTTATTATATTCTTCAGACATTCCTTCACTGTTTTCAGTCAGTTGTTCCGCCATTCTGAAATTGTAATCGTGGTTTTACATTGGCAATTGTGTAAACATTTAAAAAAGTACGTATCCCGGCAAGCTATTCATTATTATCTACACATGACAAAAGCCAGAATGAACATCACGAGTCATCCTCCAAATGTTGGTAGAAATGTTCGAGGAGGAAGGGACCCGATTGACTTGTATATATAGAATGTAGTGCATGTATGGAACGCCGGCACTGTCTTTAGAAGTGATGAAACTCCATTATTATGTATGTTTGTTATTACATTATGTACAACGATCTTTACATGTTGTGCAAACATATTTATATTATGTCAGTATATGGTTATGTGTTGTGGTTTTGTACTTATATTCTGAAAGTTTTTATTATATTATGTCGGTACATCTTTACATTATGTAGATACATCTTTATATTATGTCGGTACATCTTTACATTATGTAGATACATCTTTATATTATGTAGATACATCTTTATATCATGTGTTTGCTTTATTATATTATGTCCATACTTTATTATGTTGTGTGGATACATCTTTACATTATGTAGATACATCTTTATATTATGTGGATACATCTTTATATTATGTAAATACATCTTTATATTTTGAAGATACATCTTTATATTATGTAGATACATCTTTATATTATGTAGATACATCTTTATATCATGTGCTTGCTTTATTATATTATGTCCATACTTTATTATATTATGTGGATACTTCTTTACATTATGTAGATACATCTTTATATTATGTGGATACATTTGTATATTATGTAAATACATCTTTATATTATGTAGATACATCTTTATATTATGTAGATACATCTTTACATTATGTAGATACATCTTTATAATATGTAGGTACATCATTACATTAAGTACAAAACCACAACACATAACCGTATACTGACATAATATAAATATGTGTGTCCCAGGTTCGATCCCCAGTCGCGGCACTACGGTCATGGTGGAGTGCCCTTGGGCAAGGCACATTTTCTAGCCTAGTACTGGTTAGTTTACCCAGGGATCATGAAAAAGGGAACTGTCGCCGTGATATAACTGAAATAATGTTGAAAGCGGCGTAAAAGCCCAATAAAACAAACAAAAACGTATAACAGACTGAATCTCCAAAAGGTCAATTGGTACTGATGCTTTACTTTACACAGCAATTATCCTGTAATTTGCAATCATCAATTCAAATATATTATTCCTATTCCCATGTTATCTAAATTGTAGATGCACATATCTTCTTTATTTTATTTTAAGTCGACTTGAACACGTTTGTTAATGCTAAGCATTATTATAAATAATGTAATTAAAAAGGCGGGCGATAATGTTGATAACAATGTAGTTACATCACTAATATGTTATTAATTCGCTGTGAATGAATTATATTATAGATCACTGAGAAACCTTTATTATTCAAACATAAGCATGAAATAAATTTTCCAATAATATACTGTGGTATAGCAAAACTCTGGTTGAAGTCGGCATAAGACCCACTCAAACAAACCACATAATTGGTTGGGATTGATCGGTTCTTACGAACCTATCATGTTCTGTGTTTTATTCTCGGAATTGAAATCGACAAATAGGTTTTTATGAACTATTTTAACCGGCAGCCTCGAACCGAACTGTATATTTGATACAGTCCATCAAATATATTTGATCCAAAAAGATCCGTAACACGTGATAAACTCTACTGCCAATTAAAAATAGAAACGATATTTATAAACATCTGTCAGAGAGAGAGAGTGAGAGAGAGAGAGAGTTTGTTATCACATTAATTCAGTACAGTTGTAATACCTAAACTTTATGAACCGGTTCCAGTCTACCCCAACTAACTAAACGAATCCAAATCCATAGACATAATTAAAACACAATATTGTATGCAGAAGTGTAATTTATCAGCAACAATAATTAACATAATGTAACAGATAGAAAAGTATTAAAACTAGAACTAAATTACCTCGTCTCCTAACATGTCAACATAATGGAACGTATTTTCTTCCTCCTTCGACACACGGGGTTTGTTTTGTGTAACCGATGTTGATTACATGATATAAAACGTCGCTCGGATCTACTCGTCTTTAATCGTAAACATGACATATAATCCGACAGCTGCACTTTTTTTCATTAACTGTGGAAATCATTACTGCAAAACACGAAGAAAAAAGGTTTAAACAAATCGTCTGCTACGGACTTAATTTGACATTTTGATATATCGTATTTCCCAAAATCCCGAAAAAGAAAATATCCGTAAACGTCCGAGACGTATCGATTGTTAAAACATGAGTCTGTGCCCTCTATATTATACTGTGCACTATGCTCATGATAAGTGACTGTTTAACAAACATTGCCCGGTCTGTCCAAATATATATAATAGGTAAAGTAACCACAGAAGTATGAGATCCCGCTTAAATCAGTGATCAATCAATCGTGACGTTAGTGTAAATGTGCCCTATGTAGGACTATTCCAAGTTTACGTGAGGTCCTGTTATCCTGAGTCCATTATATATCAACGTCTAAATTTAGAATTGTATGCACATTCCTGTACGCTTATCTCAAAACGTAAGACTGACACCCTGTCTGATTTCGATAAGGCATGTAGTTCATAGAACTCTAAAACACAGAAAGAAAAAAATATTTATGTAATCTGGCGTCATTTTGACTCAAGGCTTTTTAGATGAGAAAACTCTCTATTTGAAAATAAAAAAATAAAAAGTATCCTTATTAGACGGGCGTTAACAGTGTATATTTGTGAATATCAACCATGA
The DNA here is from genome assembly GCA_031761405.1 of Serripes groenlandicus. Classification (NCBI taxonomy): domain Eukaryota; kingdom Metazoa; phylum Mollusca; class Bivalvia; order Cardiida; family Cardiidae; genus Serripes; species Serripes groenlandicus. The sequence continues at coordinate 1,704,812 of JASEVX010000004.1, forward strand.
GCTGTTTATGCTTAAGTTGAAAATAAAATATCTGTTCTGTTCCGTTCTGTTCTGTTAATTGATTGATTGTTTGGTGTTTTACATCACTTTCAACACGTTTTAAGTTATATCACGGATCACTTTATCTAAATTAAAACATCAACGTCTACAAAGATTTCGCGTAATTAAACGAATTAAATTAATTAAATTAATTTCTACGTATGGGTTGAGATCAATAGGGCCGCCCGTCACGTGAACAGAACTTTAATAACAGTGAAGATCAAACAGGGAATCCGTACAGTCTGATCAGGATCTTCCATGCTGGCTATCTTGTAGTTAATAAACGTTCATTAGGTAATGGGTTGGTATAAAAGGGTCGCCACGTCACGTAAACTGGACTTTACTACAAGTGAAGGTTCAAATAAGTCAGGGCATCTGTACAGTCTGATCAAGATCTTCCCTGTTCGGTATATAGTAGTTAATACACGAGTTAATAAGGTAATGGGTTGAGATAAAACAAAAAGCCGCCATATTACGTGAACACTACACATTCAATACTTTGCTACTAGTTAAGGTCCAGATCAGTCAGGGTATCCGTATCGTCTGATCAAGATCTTCCCTGTTCGGCATATAGTAGTTAATAAACGAGTTGATGGGTTGAGATAAAATATATATATATATATTACGTGAACACTATGTACACATTCAGGACTTTGCTACTAGTGAAGGTTCAGATCAGTCAGGGTATCCGTATACCGTCTGATCAAGATCTTCCCTGTTCTGCATATAGTAGTAAATAAACGAGATCATTAGGCAACGGGTTGAGAGAAAAAAGGGCCGCGACGTCACGTGAACGCTGACCTTCAGGACTTTGCTACCAGTAAATGTTCAGATCAGTGATGGCATCCGTACCGACTGAACAAGATCTTCCCTGTTCACCATCTAGTAGTAAATAAACCAGTTTATTGGGCTACGGGTTGAGATAAAAAGGGCCGCGATGTCATGCTACCAGTAAAGGTTCAGATCAGACAGGGCAACCGTACAGTCTAAACAGAATCTTCCCTGTTGTCATCTAGTCGTAAATATATCAATGTGACCAAACATATATGATCGAACACATGTCCAATTTGATCGCTATTGAAATTAATGTCATTTTCCTCGGGGTTCGTTTTTCGTTCAACACGGCTATATATAATATAATATCATTGTATATAATGAGAGAACGGGCCGATAATATAGATAGAGAAGTTAAAAGTATAGCTAGACCTACACTTTTCGGAGTCATGCGAAAATAGATACACATATTTTTAGACTGATCAAATAATAATACAAGAGAAAGTTGATGCAACGCATCAATGTCGCCGGTTATCCATAGTGCAGATATGCATAACACTAACATTATAGTAGTTGAATAAACAGTTATCAACTGAGGGGCATATTGGAACATCAGGGGTGGGGTCAAGTGAAAATGGATCATAACTTGCATTGTTTTGTCAACGAAGTGAATGATAATTGAAGCCTTTCATTGTTTATGATCAATCTCCATTCCAAAGTAGGTTGACCATACACACAACTAATTATTGATCATAAACAGTAATGGAAATGAGTAATCTTGCCAATCATTAGTCTAAGTATGTATACAGTGCTTTCATTAAGGAATAATTATAAGATTTGTGATTTCCACATACACTTTTCAAGATGTTTGTCAGAATATTTGAATTTTATTATTTTTCAATAAAACCACAAAACAGACAATTTAGGATTTGCATGCAATAGCACGTCATTTTACCTTTCCTCTTTTAAAGTCAACAGTGGACACCTTTGCAGCAATCTACTTGTAAAACAATGAGATAAAGGTTAAATCGCTGAAGACATGAGTTTTCTCTTTTTCTCAAAATGATATTAGCTTAGCATCCTAATTATATCATACTTTAACAAATGTTGAAATGTAGTCCAATATTTATAAATTAGACCACCTTCGAAATATAATAATAACTAAACAGTTAAATCGAATTGAAATTGTTGTATAATTTAAACTTAAATCGAACATAAACTTAGCCCTACAACATGTTAATTTATTTTAATTCTTTCCTTCCTTTTTTATAATGAAAACAACAAACTACACATGTTTTAAAATTATATTATGATGAGCGCCATTGTGTCAATGATGCATAACAATATGCAGATCGGAAGCAATATGCCTTTAGGGAATTAAATGACACATTTAAAATTGTCAAGGACGAAATAATTTTGTACGAAAGACCCGATTCTTTCTTGTTCGCAGAGGTGTCGTTCTTGAAATCTCTTTATAGGCAGAGAGTGTTCGTTCAAAGTCATTTTTCCATTAAAACCAGTTTTATCTCGGTTTGTTCTTTTCTTCATTTGTTTCGAACCAAATAAACATCTTAAATCACCTATAATTTACTATTTGTAAGTGAGTGTAAAGAGCGGCTCTCTGCAAAGGAGATTGATCTACGCAGTTGGTATTCGCGAGTCACGCAGGTGCGCGTAAGTAAACAAATTAGACTGCGACGTAAAGGTTTGTAATTATCGACTTTTGATTACATGTAGTACTGTAAAATAAAGTATACCAGTCTAGCTAATAGGGACTGTTTTGTCTTCGTAAATAAAACAAAAACATAAATGCGAGTCAAAATAAAGAAACTGAAAATACCTAAAACATCGGAATATTTATTTCATTTTAGATGTGTCATTACTTAGTGTTTTTAAACAAACACAATTGTAATATGTTCAAGACATCTAAATGTGTTTCTTTCTAATAATAATCCCCCCTACCATGTGATTTCAGAAAACCTATTAAAAATAGAGGTCGCGGGCTTCTGCCCGGCGACTAATAATTGTATATATGGAGGAAATGGAGTGATGATATAAATATAGAAGTTTAAAATATAGCAACACTAGCCTGAGTCACGATACAATAGATGTAAACCTTTCTAATCCATATCTAATATTTGTCTGGCTGTATTAAATCTAGTCTTTAACTATATCTTCAGAAAGATGAATTTTGGGAATCGAAGCTTATATATACGATAAGTTCCGAATCCATTAAGGTTATTTAAAAAACGTCCAAGATCGTAACTTTTAACCAAGTAATGCGTGAATAGTATAATCTTAATAAGCCTGGACAGAAGAACTGATGTTGATCTACACTGCTCATAAAAGCCTATTGTACATATTCCCACGAACGTTCTCAGGTAATATACATTGCTAACGATTAAATGAAAGTGACATTAAACAGAGACACACCAAAATCCAGTGCTCGTAGTTTGAGCGGATCAATTTAGACTTTAAAATAATGAACTGAGATAATATACTAGCAGTAAAATGTACATTGTATATGAATGAACATATATAGAGAAGTCTACAATCTAGGAACATATGGATACGCAGTACTCGTAAGTTTAAAATCTAGGAACACACAAATACTCAGTACTTGTAAGTTTAAAATCTAGGAAAACACAAATACTCAGTACTTGTAAGTTTAAATACTAGGAACACACAAATACTCAGTACTTGTAAGTTTAAAGTCTAGGAACACAAATACTAAGTACTTGTAAGTTTAAAATCTAGAAACACACAACTACTCAGTACTTGTAAGTTTAAAATCTAGGAACACACAAATACTCAGTACTTGTAAGTTTAAAATCTAGGAACACACACATACTCAGTACTTGTAAGTTTAAAATCTAGGAACAAACAAATACTCAGTACTTGTAAGCTTAAAATCTAGGAACACACAAATACGATGTACTTGTAAGTTTAAAATCTAGGAACAAACACATACTCAGTACTTGTAAGTTTAAAGTCTAGGAACACACAAATACTAAGTACTTGTATGTTTAAAATCTAGAAACACACAACTACTCAGTACTTGTAAGTTTAAAATCTAGGAACACACAAATACTCAGTACTTGTAAGATTAAAATCTAGGAACACACAAATACTCAGTACTTGTAAGTTTAAAATCTAGGAACAAACAAATACTCAGTACTTGTAAGCTTAAAATCTAGGAACACACAAATACGATGTACTTGTAAGTTTAAAATCTAGGAACACACAAATACTCAGTACTTGTAAGTTTAAATTCTAGGAACACACAAATACTCAGTACTTGTAGGTTTAAAATCTAGGAACACACAAATACGATGTACTTGTAAGTTTAAAATCTAGAAACACACAAATACGCAGTTATTGTAAGTTTAAAATATAGGAACACACAAATACGCAGTACTTGTAAGTTTAAAATCTAGGAACACACAAATACGCAGTACTTGTAAGTTCAAAATCTAGGAACACACAAATACTCAGTACTTGTAATTTTAAAATCTAGGAACACACAAATACTCAGTACTTGTAAGTTTAAAATCTAGGAACACACAAATACTCAGTACTTGTAAGTTTAAAATCTAGGAACACACAAATACTCAGTACTTGTAAGTTTAAAATCTAGGAACACACAAATACTCAGTACTTGTAAGTTTAAAATCTAGGATCACACAAATACTCAGTACATGTAAGTTTAAAATCTAGGAACAAACAAATACTCAGTACTTGTAGTTGGGGTGTATCAGAAATGAGTTCATTGTTGTAGTTATATATTTACCTAGATCAGATCAGTCTGCACATGGGTTTACTTTTATCATTGAACTATTCTGAATAGATTAGTCGTAGCAATGCACTTGAGATAAACGTTGATAGGGGACCGTCGTTAATGCTCGTATAATCGAGTCTCTATATATACAGCAACCCATGTTACTATAATATCACGCTTCCGTAAAACATATGAACATTAAAGAAGTTAACATATATACACATGTACATAGTGTTCCAAATAATACATATGTGATTGGAATAAGGTATTCAAGTGTCAGCGAATGCTTATCAACGAAATTACCATACATACATAGTTGGTCATGAATAATGTATCAAACTGTCCGCTTATTGACATTAACAAATGTATCATATATGATATATCTGTGTTCCGAATGAGGTAATCAAGTATCCGTGTATGACAATTACCAAATATACATACCGAATAAGGTATTCAAGTATTTGCTTATGAACATAAACGAAGGTACCAAATATACATACGTGCTTTCCGAATAATTGTTTGGTAGCAGATGAGCAGTGCAACCGCGCAGGTTGATCTGGATTTGCAATATTCTCGCAAATAAGTCATATAAGGTTTCAAGAAACAGTATAAAGTTGGTTCCTTAGCATGGACAAACATTATGGAAAGGAGACAAAATGCATATAGTAAAGGCAGAAACATATCTGTGGTAAAATTCATACGCTTCTCCGATGCCTTTTACGGAATAAGAAGTGTTTAGATTCCCGCGGTGACCAGTTCACCTAATACATGTTTACTGACCGTCTCCATTTTAATAACGACAACAACACAAAATGATGCAATGGTTCACTTTTCAATAGTCGTCTACTGCAGAAGCTTGAAGAGGCGTCAACATGAGACAATGAGTTAAACTTTTCAATAGTCGTATGCTGCAGAGGTGTCCAGAGGCGTTTACACGAGGCAATGGGTTAATCTTTTCAATAGTCGTCTGCTGCAGAAGCTTCAAGAGGAGTCAACACGAGGCAATGGGTTAATCTTTTCAATAGTAGTCTGCTGCAGAAGTGTCAAGAGGCATCAACACGAGGCAATGGGTTAATCTGTTCAATATTCGTCTGCTGCAGAAGTGTCCAGAGGGGTCAACACGAGGCAATGAGTTAATCTTTTCAATAGTCGTCTGCTGCAGAAGTGTCCAGAGACGTCAACACGAGGCAATGGGTTAATCTTTTCAATAGAAGTCTGCTGCAGAAGTGTCCAGAGGCGTCAACACGAGGCAACGAGTTAATCTTTTCAATAGTCGTCTGCTGCAGAAGCTTCAAGAGGCGTCAACAGAGACGTCAACACGAGGCAATGGGTTAATCTTTTCAATAGAAGTCTGCTGCTGAAGTGTCCAGAATCGTTTACACGAGGTAATGGGTTAATCTTTTTAATAGTCGTCTGCTGCAGAAGCTTCAAGAGGTGTCAACACGAGGCAATGGGTTAAACTTTTCAATAGTCGTCTGCTGCAGAAGTGTCCAGAGGCGTTTACACGAGGCAATGGGTTAATCTTTTCAATAGTCGTCTGCTGCAGAAGCTTCAAGAGGCGTCAACAAGAGGCAATGGGTTAATCTTTTCAATAGTCGTCTGCTGCAGAAATGTCCAGAGACGTCAACACGAGTCAATGGGTTAATCTTTTCAATAGTAGTCTGCTGCAGAAGTGTCCAGAGACGTCAACACGAGGCAATGGGTTAATCTTTTCAATAGTCGTCTGCTGCAGATGTGTCCAGAGGTGCCAACACGAGGCAATGGGTTAAACTTTTCAATATTAGTCTGCTGCAGAATCTTCCGGTAGCGTCAACACGAGAAAATGGGTTAATCTTTTAAAAGTCGTTTGCTGCAGAAGCTTCAAGAGGCGACACGAGGCAATGGGTTAATCTGTTCAATAGTCGTCTTCTGTAGAAGCTTCAAGAGGCGTCAACGCGAAGCAATGGGTTAATCTGTTCAATAGTCGTCTGCTGCAGAAGCTTCAAGAGGGGTCAACACGAGGCAATAAGTTAATCTGTTCAATAGTAGTATGCTGCAGAAGCGTCCAGAGGCGTCAACACGATGCAATGGGTTAATCTGTCCAATAGTCGTTTGCTGCAGAAGCTTCAAGAGGCGTCAACACGAGGCAAAGGGTTAATCTTTTCAATGGTAGTTTGCTGCAGAAGCGTCCAGAGACGTCTACACGAGGCAATGGGATAATCTGTTCAACAGTCGACTACTGCAAAAGCTTCAAGAGGCGTCAACACGAGGCAATGGGTTAATCTTTTCAATAGTCGTCTGCTGCATAAGCGTCCAGAGGCGTTTACACTAGGCAATGGGTTAATCTTTTCAATAGTCGTCTGCTGCATAAGCGTCCAGAGGCGTTTACACTAGGCAAAGGGTTAATCTTTTCAATAGTCGTCTGCTGCATAAGCGTCCAGAGGCGTTTACACTAGGCAATGGGTTAATCTTTTCAATAGCCGTCTTCTGCAGAAGCGTCCAGAGGCGTTTACACTAGGCAAAGGGTTAATCTTTTCAATAGTCGTCTACTGCATAAGCGTCCAGAGGCGTTTACACTAGGCAATGGGTTAATCTTTTCAATAGTCGTCTGCTGCATAAGCGTTCAGAGGCGTTTACACTAGGCAATGGGTTAATCTTTTCAATAGTCGTCTGCTGCATAAGCGTCCAGAGGCGTTTACACTAGGCAATGGGTTAATCTTTTCAATAGCCGTCTTCTGCAGAAGCGTCCAGAGGCGTTTACACTAGGCAATGGGTTAATCTTTTAAATAGCCGTCTTCTGCAGAAGCTTCAAGATGCGTCAACACGAAGGAATGAGTTAATCTTTTCAATAGTAGTCTGCTGCAGAAGCGTCCAGAGGCGTCAACGCGAGGCAATGGGTTAATTTTTTCAATAGTCGTCTGCTGCAGAAGCGTCCAGAGGCATCAACACGAGGCAATGGGTTAATATTTTCAATAGTCGTCTTCTGCAGAAACGTCCAGAGGCGTCAACACGAGGCAATGGATTAATTTTTTCAATAGTCGTCTTCTGCAGAAACGTCCAGAGGCGTCAACACGAGGCAATGGATTAATTTTTTCAATAGGCGTCTTCTGCAGAAACGTCCAGAGGCGTCAACACGAGGCAATGGATTAATTTTTTCAATAGTCGTCTTCTGCAGAAGCGTCCAGAGGCGTCAATACGAGGCAATGGGTTAATATTTTCAATAGTCGTCTACTTTAGAAGCTTCAAGAGGCGTCTACACAAGGTAATGGGTTAATCTTTCCAATAGTCGTCTGCTGCAGAAACGTCCAGAGGCGTCAACACGAGGCAACGGATTAATTTTTTCAATAGTCGTCTGCTGCAGAAGCGTCCCGAGGCGTCAACACGAGGCAATGGGTTAATCTTTTCAATAGTCGTCTGCTGCAGAAGTGTTCAGAAGCGTCTACACGAGGCAATGCGTTTATCTTTTCAATAGTCGTCTACTACAGAAGTGTCCAGAGGCGTCTACACGAGGCAATGCGTTTATCTTTTCAATAGTCGTCTACTACAGAAGTGTCCAAAGACGTCTACACGAGGCAATGGGTTAATCTTTTCAATAGTCGTCTGCTGCAGATGTGTCCAGAGGTGTCAACACGAGGCAATGGGTTAAACTTTTCAATATTAGTCTGCTGCAGAATCTTCCGGTAGCGTCAACACGAGAAAATGGGTTAATCTTTTAAAAGTCGTTTGCTGCAGAAGCTTCAAGAGGCGACACGAGGCAATGAGTTAATCTGTTCAATAGTCGTCTTCTGTAGAAGCTTCAAGAGGCGTCAACGCGAAGCAATGGGTTAATCTGTTCAATAGTCGTCTGCTGCAGAAGCTTCAAGAGGGGTCAACACGAGGCAATAAGTTAATCTGTTCAATAGTAGTCTGCTGCAGAAGCGTCCAGAGGCGTCAACACGATGCAATGGGTTAATCTGTCCAATAGTCGTTTGCTGCAGAAGCTTCAAGAGGCGTCAACACGAGGCAAAGGGTTAATCTTTTCAATGGTAGTTTGCTGCAGAAGCGTCCAGAGACGTCTACACGAGGCAATGGGATAATCTGTTCAACAGTCGACTACTGCAAAAGCTTCAAGAGGCGTCAACACGAGGCAATGGGTTAATCTTTTCAATAGTCGTCTGCTGCATAAGCGTCCAGATGCGTTTACACTAGGCAATGGGTTAAACTTTTCAATAGTCGTCTGCTGCATAAGCGTCCAGAGGCGTTTACACTAGGCAATGGGTTAATCTTTTCAATAGTCGTCTGCTGCATAAGCGTCCAGAGGCGTTTACACTAGGCAATGGGTTAATCTTTTTCAATAGCCGTCTTCTGCAGAAGCGTCCAGAGGCGTTTACACTAGGCAATGGGTTAATCTTTTAAATAGCCGTCTTCTGCAGAAGCTTCAAGATGCGTCAACACGAAGGAATGAGTTAATCTTTTCAATAGTAGTCTGCTGCAGAAGCGTTCAGAGGCGTCAACGCGAGGCAATGGGTTAATTTGTTCAATAGTCGTCTGCTGCAGAAGCGTCCAAAGGCATCAACACGAGGCAACGGGTTAATATTTTCAATAGTCGTCTTCTGCAGAAACGTCCAGAGGCGTCAACACGAGGCAATGGATTAATTTTTTCAATAGTCGTCTTCTGCAGAAACGTCCAGAGGCGTCAACACGAGGCAATGGATTAATTTTTTCAATAGTCGTCTTCTGCAGAAACGTCCAGAGGCGTCAACACGAGGCAATGGATTAATTTGTTCAATAGTCGTCTACTGCCGAAGCTTCAAGATGCGTCAACACGAGGCAATGGGTTTTTCTTTTCAATAGTCGTCTACTGCATAAGCGTCCAGAGGCGTCTACACGAGGCAATGCGTTTATCTTTTCAATAGTCGTCTACTACAGAAGTGTCCAGAGACGTCTACACGAGGCAATGGGTTAATCTTTTCAATAGTCGTCTACTGCAGAAGTGTCCAGAGACGTCTACACGAGGCAATGGGTTAATCTTGTCAATAGTCGTCTTCTGCAGAAGATTCAAGATGCGTCTACACGAGGCAATGGATTAATCTGTTAAATAGTCGTCTACTGCAGAAGTGTCCAGAGACGTCTACACGAGGCAATGGGTTATTCTGTTCAGTAGTAGTCTGCTACAGAAGCGTCCAGAGACTAAACCTTTCCCAGATATAGACGATTTTTGATTCCCCTACATCAGTCGATTCTTGAAAACATCCAGACACGAGAAATTTCTCAATATGACAATTTCTCATTTAACCGCAATTTTTCAAACTTTTCTATACTTTTACATGATAGAGGTACTCTTCATTGTTGCCGACATGTTTTGAAAGTCGTCTGCTGCAGATTTGCTGTAAGTGAGAAAGGGTGTCAACTAAGATTTGCATGCACGATTATGCAAGATGATGATGAGTTATATCAAATGCAAATGCTATTTTAATTCGGTTACTGGTTAATTAAACAAATTTGTCTTATATTTCTTTTAAGGTGTTCAAATACGAATCCGTTCTTAGAGTCAGACGACATTTAAAAGCATTGCAGGAATAAGATATATTGCCTATCAAAAAAACTTCTCATTTCCAATATTTGTCTCCGATTCTTATATAAATGATGCATTTGTTTGTCTCTATTCAATGTTTTCTTAGTTTTGTAGCTGTTTCCGTTTCGGAAATGTCTAATAACTATTTCCTATGAAATAGTTTTGATAATGGAATATAAAAGACATTCCACAGACCAGTTATATGTAATTTGGGCAGAAAGGTATATTTCATTACAATCTTTAATTGTAGTGACCCTAGCCGTGCAGTATTCACTAAAAGGCAAGCAGTAAAAAGTTTAATGTTATAATATATGCTCTGGTTTGTTTAATAATCAAATATATATATATATTATTTTATTTTTTTAAATTAAATAATTAGTCATAAAATCCATCCCAATATTATTGGTCACGGGTCAACTCGGCCTTTTACAAACTCGGCCATGAGTCAACTCGGCCTTGGGTCAACACGGGTGGGTCAACTCGGCCGTTTCTACATTTTATAATGCAGTGATAGGTATATTTATTGCCCACTGTTATGATCCAATAAATTTAAAGATAACCCGTATAATTAAAGTTTTAAATGAACTTGTTTGTCACAATGTTATTCAGAAACAAAAGAGCAATCACATATATAAGTCAGCGATATTTCAGTTAGAAATCAGAAAATATTCGATATCGATCTTACGTTATATATAATCTCAGTGTTAATTATTATTGATATTTGTCGTGTGATATCGTATTACAGTTCAACACTTTCAATCTTTATACGTTATACGAAAAAGAAACCACAAGTTGCTACTTTATTAAAATTACAAGTGTTGGACTTATACAAATTGACTTTAAGTGGTATTATACTGTGGACTTTCTCGTGCAAGTGAACAATGGCTAGCTCTTCTCGAACTTCCAGTATGAGGAAAGGCATCTTTATGAAAGGTTGGTTTCTTACATTTACTTACTAACGTTGTCTGTGGTGAAACGATCCCCTTCCCCAATTTTCTTTAAATGGTAGTTTACTTAATGAATAGAGCTCTAATAAAAAGATGAGCAAAATCATTTGCGACATTTGTTTTTAAAAGTATCTGCTACAAAAAGTAACGGGTATGAAAATTTCTCTGAGACACTCACAGCACAAACAAAAATTGTTTTGTACAGTGAGGCTTTTTTCGTTTTCTTTAGAGACTCGTTATATATATTATTGATAAAAAAACACGCTACTTTAAAGTCAGGCTAACTTCAGATACTAAACAAATTTGGTGTGGATAGAAACTGTTTTTGTGTAATCATATGATTAACAAGAGAAAGTTGATGCAAGGCATCAATGTCGCCGGAAAAGACTGCATTGATTTATTTTTTAACACACATGTATTCTTGACTTTCATTAGTCTAAACATACACATAATGTTTTCATAAGGACTAATTGCAGGATTTTTGAAAGTCCACATAGATCTACAAATTTCAGGATTTCTTTTGGTCAGGATTTTGGATGTTTCGTATTTGTCAATAAAACCACAACAAATTGATACATTTTGGGATTTAAATCTACATGCAATAAAAGCTATTAAACCCTTTCCATGTCTGAAGCAACAATGAAAACCTTTCAACGCTTAAAACATTGAGAAAATGGTTAAATTGCTGAAGACATGAACTTCCTCCTTTTTAATAATAATTATAATAAATATTTCACAGATGTTGAAATTTATCCTCATATGTTTAAAAAGTAGACCACACTTGTAACAACATATCAGCTAAATTGTTTATCTAAATCGTTGATGCATACAATATATGTTTGGCGCAAGAGAAATGCCAGTTGCGAGTCCCATTACTATTTAATAGGTGGCAAGTATGAAATTAATTGAGTGCGAAAGAGCAGATTTTCTTTATTTCTAAATCTATTATTTATCAGAGTTTGTTCTTCTCTTAATTTGTTTCAAGCCAAATAAACATGTAATATCACATATATTTAATCATTTAAGTGTGTAATATTAGCTATCTATCTGTAATAAGGTGTTTGAGCATTCTTTCGAAATGTTGACCCTCGTGTCAGGCTTCATCGAGTCGTAGTGTCAGACATCGAAGAAAGTGAATAAAAAATCAGGCAAATCTTTAGTGCATTCGAGAGAAAAAAGCATTTCTATATTATCTTTCATTCTCCTCCATTCGACCCATGCACTCGTTTCGTGACGTTTAAGAAATCAATTTGTCGTGCGACATTTTTTGTCTGCATAAAGAAGTCACTTTTCTAAGTTTACATTTTACTTCCGGTTACTTCGCTTTGTTTACATTTTGGCAATATGAAACTAGGTCACGAACTGAGGAAATGGCGTTTCGACGTTCACGACCGATAAACAGGCTTATATTTGAGACATATTTTCACAAATTATTTCTTATTTTTGTTTCTGTTACCAGTTTATGTTGATACTTATCTATTAAAAGGAGAATTCGACGTGATTTTTCATATCGATAGTATACTGCAAGCAGGTGTGCGTATGTAAACAAATTATAGACTGTGCGACGTAAAGGTTTGTAGTTATCGCCTTTTGATTACATAGTTTATGAAAATAAAGTATCGCAGTCTAGCTAATAGGGACTGTTTTGTCTTCGTAAATAAAACACAAAAACGTAAATGCCAGTCAAAATAAAGAAACTGCACATACTTAAAACATCGGAATATTTATTTCATTTTAGATGTGTCATAACTTAGTGTTTTTAAACAAACGCAATTGTAATATGTTGAAGACATTTAAACAAAAATAATCTAATAATAACCCCCCCTCCCATGTGATTTCCGAAAACCTATTAAAAATAGAAGTCGCGGGCTTCTGCCCGGCGACTAATAATTGCAATTTAACTAAATATATACAACATAAATACAAATTAAACTTTTAATAAAAATTATGTAACAACTGTGACAAACTGTTTTTTATTATGATTATACAATTTAGTTTTACAACAACAACACACAGGATTAATGCAATTGACGTTTATAAAGAACCAAAGAGGCCGTCGTAATAATCTGATATTACAGACATATACAGTTAACCCGAGGCCGAGTTAATCCGAATTCATTCCAAAGACGTCAGTTTAAACATTGTGCAAAATGAATTAAAGTCTGTAATGAGCATTCTTTTGTTCAACTAATGAAACCCCATAACCAATTCCCACAAATCTGCTGCTCGCAGTAACTGGAAATTGATTAAGTATGACATATCACTGAAAATATGACATATGTCACTGAATAAACTAAACAAATCTGCTGCTCGAATCACCGGCAATTGACACAGTAAGACATATGTCACTGCTGAAACTAAACAAATATGCAGCAGATGATTTTGAAAACTTAAGGATAATCTCTTGAATTGAAAGTGTAATTATTTATAACATAAGTTTCTGCTTATGTTTCAAAATATGTACATAATATACACACTGTCAGTTACTTAAATCTCACTGTCAATTTCTATATGACCATACTACGAAGAATGGCAGAGTGATGCCACGAATGGAATACACTGACTGTTTTATTATAACAATGTGACATAGGTGCAAAACAGGTTCGTTCATATGGTCTAATTCCCCGTGATAGATTACTGATTTTCAATAGTGTACAATATGTACAGAGTGCATGTTACTTATAGATCACTGCTATTTTGAAATAGGATATTACCTCATTGTAGTGGTATACTATTAATCTCTGCATATTAACATGTTCCCGCATACAACAAATCTGGAACAGACAACTTTGAAAACATACCAGGAAACTCCCTTTACATGAAAGTACAATAATTGAATATAGTTGAAAACATGGTGACACAAAGCAATTTCTTATTTTGTCTCCATGATTTCGAAAGCCGTCTGCTGCAGAGGCGTCAGAAAGCGTCTAATTGAGGACAAGGGAGGGTTAAGAGTGACATGGAGGACCGATAATAAAAGGAAGTTGGTGTCACTTACGGAATAAACTAATAGGTTTCATTTGTTCAATGTGACATATTAGACGGGCTACCGAATGCAATAGTTTACATTGTGGATAACGTATATATCTGTGAAATGAATGGGTCTGAATTCAACCAAATTTAGACAGCTTGACATATCGCCGTTAAGTTACGTTCGATCTTTCGCCATCCTAAATTTGAAGACGCTGTCTTAGAAAAAATTGTATAACCTTTTCATTTTTGCAAGTCATCTTGACGTAATTACAGCAGACGACCCTTTAAAACGTCATGCAAAATATGAAATCGATCATCATGAACGTTTTCTCCATTTACACTTATTCTTAATTATGATACTTTCATTTATGTTTGATTCTTTCTTGTTTGTCTCGAAGCCCTCAAAGTCGTCTGATACAGATTTGTGGTATTGTGGGAAAATGTTATAATTGATAATTGCTAGAAAATGGTTAATTCAGAAAGATGTTACATTATTTAAGGTAATTGTTCATGTTCGCAAAATGGATTTAAAAATTGTCTGCTGCAAAAGTGTATAATTTCAAGTAGTGTTTGTACGTTTTCCTAATGAATTTAATTTAGAACCGTGTCTTTAATCATTTTTTAATTGAAAATCAAACTTTGATTCGGAATGACCTATTGACTTTAATCGATTTTATTCCTAATGCAAACAGTATATTATCATTTCAATATTATCTATGCTGTGATTGAACTTCAAAGGACCAATTAGTATGGTAGCATCCAATTAAAACTTAAAATTAACAGCAAACCTTTATATTCTAATTGATAGATTATCGATTAATTACCAAAGAAAGTTGTACCGTTTATTTTGTAGGTTGTCCATTAAGTCAAGTCAAAAAAAAATATTGACGAAAAAAATGACAAATGTTTTATATTCCTTACAGGCGGACAACAATATAGATAGGAATGTTATACAGAAGTGTCATTTTCTTTCTGGCGATAAATGAAAGCCTTGTATGTAAATTTAGCCAACTTGCTCATAACTATTGTAGATTGACATTTAAGCAGCTGTACACACTTTTGCCTAGTTGGCCTTGTACAATAGTATTTAGGCAGAATATTATTTCTTAATTCTCGATAATAGGGACAAACTAGAATAAAGTGATTTTCATTTTCCAAAACATTCATTGTGCATGTTTTACATATTCTACTGGTACGTGATGTGTTGTTATGTCGACCGGTTTCGATCTCTAAAGAATGGCCTGAACATCTCAGTTTACTTAATGCCTGTCTATATCTGAAGTTCGATACATGTACCATATATGGTTCCAATGCAATATTATTTTTTATTAGTGAAAATGTGTCAAGTTTGCTAGACGTTTCAATGTCATTGTGATAATGCTGTAAATATTGATCATATAAGTTGTGTTATAGCGGCGATATGACCATCATTTACAGCAGTATTGTTCCATAAAAATTGAAATCCAAAATCAAATAACAATTGTTTCACATTAACAGACCATGTATTACAGGTGTTTTACCCAATGTTATTACAATTATACATAAGTTTATACATCAGGGAATCCGGAGCTCTGCCAAGCTTATACCAATATTTGATCATTCTATTTTTTCTAGTAACAAAAAAAGGGATTCGCCTAAGTTCACCATAGATACAAGCATTCGTTACATTGCGATTTAAGCTATTATATTCATCATATATTTCAGGTGAACCTTCTCTACGTCAGGAGATTTGTGAAATACGTAACACTTTCCGGATGGTGTCCCTGTTTAAAAACCATTACAACCGTTTTATCGGTATTAACAGTAATGCCCCATTTAACACACAATAGTTATTCAGTTGGTTCAATAAACTCTGTAATCCATCACTGGTATAAACTAACAATACAGTATCGTCTGCAAATAACACGATACATATTTTAAGTGCATCTATGGTAAATGAATCATTTTCTTGTACTACAAGATTCTCGTACATGTCATTTATAAATAAAATGAACAAAAATGGCGACAACGGCTCGCCTTGTTTGACGCCCGAATAACTCTTTTAAATTATTTTATCAATTAATATTTACCGTACAATGTATCGTTTGATGGTGATGGTATTACTTATGTAATCAATTTTAATAACTAATTAACTAACAATTTGGAAGCGTACCCTTCATCCGCAAATGGGTATAAAGCAAACAATTCGGAATATTTATTTTCTTTGATTTTATTGATTGGTGTTCTAAGCCGCTTTTAACAGTGTTTTAGTAATACCACGGCGACCAGTTCACCTTATACGTGCTTCCTGACTTTCTTGTCCCTATTGTTTTAGCTTGTAAAGCATCTATCCCTTACGAATAACCGTATAAGTCTTTGATACTTGTAAAGCATCTGTCTCTTAAGAATAACCGTGTAAGCCTTCGATACTTGTAAAGCATCTATCTCTTAAGAATAACCATGTAAGACCTCGATACTTGTAAAGTATCTATCTCTTAAGAATAACCGTGTAGGCCCTCGATACTTGTAAAGTATCTATCTCTTAAGAATAACCGTGTACGCCATCGATACTTGTAAAGTATCTATATCTTAAGAATAACCGTGTAAGCCATCTATACTTGTAAAGTATCTATCTCTTAAGAATAACCGTGTACGCCCTCGATAATTGTAAAGAATCTATCTCTTAAGAATAACCGTGTAAGACCTCGATACTTGTAAAGCATTTATCTCTTAAGAATAACCGTGTACGCCATCGATACTTGTAAAGCATCTATCTCATAAGAATAACCGTGTAAACCCTCGATACTTGTAAAACATCTATCTCTTAAGAATAACCGTGCAAGCCTTGTAAAGCATCTATCTCTTAAGAATAACCGTGTAAGCCCTCGATACTTGTAAAGCATCTATCTCTTAAGAATAACCGTGCAAGCCTTCGATACTTGTAACGCATCTATCTCTTAAGAATAACCGTGCAAGCCTTCGATACTTGTAACGCATCTATCTCTTAGGAATAACCGTGCAAGCCTTGTAAAGCATCTATCTCTTAAGAATAACCGTGCAAGCCTTGTAAAGCATCTATCTCTTAAGAATAACCGTGCAAGCCTTGTAAAGCATCTATCTCTTAAGAATAACCGTGCAAGCCTTGTAAAGCATCTATCTCTTAAGAATAACCGTGCAAGCCCTCAATACTTGAAACGCATCCATCTCTTAAGAATACCCGTGCAAGCCTTCGGTACTTGTAACGCATCTATCTCTTAAGAATAACCGTGCAAGCCTTGTAAAGCATCTATCTCTTAAGAATAACCGTGCAAGCCCTCGATACTTGAAACGCATCTATCTCTTAAGAATAACCGTGCAAGCCTTCGATACTTGTAACGCATCTATCTCTTAAGAATAACCGTGCAAGCCTTGTAAAGCATTTATCTCTTAAGAATAACCGTGCAAGCCTTGTAAAGCATCTATCTCTTAAGAATAACCGTGCAAGCCTTGTAAAGCATCTATCTCTTAAGAATAACCGTGCAAGCCCTCAATACTTGAAACGCATCTATCTCTTAAGAATACCCGTGCAAGCCTTCGGTACTTGTAACGCATCTATCTCTTAAGAATAACCGTGCAAGCCTTGTAAAGCATCTATCTCTTAAGAATAACCGTGCAAGCCCTCGATACTTGAAACGCATCTATCTCTTAAGAATAACCGTGCAAGCCTTCGATACTTGTAACGCATCTATCTCTTAAGAATAACCGTGCAAGCCTTGTAAAGCATCTATCTCTTAAGAATAACCGTGCAAGCCCTCGATACTTGAAACGCATCTATCTCTTAAGAATAACCGTGCAAGCCTTCGATACTTGTAACGCATCTATCTCTTAAGAATAACCGTGCAAGCCTTGTAAAGCATCTATCTCTTAAGAATAACCGTGCAAGCCTTGTAAAGCATCTATCTCTTAAGAATAACCGTGCAAGCCTTGTAACGCATCTATCTCTTAAGAATAACCGTGCAAGCCCTCGAAACTTGTAAAGCATCTATCTCTTAAGAATAACCGTGCAAGCCTTGTAAAGCATCTATCTCTTAAGAATAACCGTGCAAGCCTTCGATACTTGTAAAGTATCTATCTCTTAAGAATAACTGTGTACGCCCTCGAAACTTGTAAAGCATCTATCTCTTAAGAATAACTTTGTAAGCCTTCGATACTTGTAAAGCATCTATCTCTTAAGAGTAGCCTTCGATACTTACATGTTATATATTGCAATTACGGCAAGTAAATTTCTCTTAGAACACATATAGCACAATCAAAAATTGTTTTGTACAGTGAGGCTTTTTTCGTTTTTTAGAGACTCGTTATTAATATCTTATTGCTAAAAAAAAAAAAATTAAAGTCAGTCAAACTTCAAATATTTAACAAAGTCAGTGTAGATAGATTACGTAACATAATCAAACACCTGTGACAAACTGTTTTTGTTTAATCATATGATTAATTATAATTATAATTGCAATTTAACTTAATATATACAACATAAATACAAATTAAACTTTTAATAAGGATTATGTAACAATTTTTTATTATAATTATATAATTTACTTTTACAACACACAGGATTAATACAGAATAGTTGATTAGACTTAAGCATAATATAGCTAATCATCATAGAAATACTATCATCATGTGTGAGCATGCAATTCAAAGATGTGATTAATAACAAGAATGGAAATTAATGCAAAAATATCATATACGCTCGCACGCACTCACGCACTCACACACGCACTTACGCACACACTTTCAAACACAAACAGCTATAACGTATTAAAGTTAATACGAGAGTGGGGATTTAAAAGTGTTTATGTTCTTAGTTTCTGAGCTCATATCACATATTTTGCTAAGTTATTTAAAGTTTTTACATTCTCACATTGGATAAGCCCAATACATTTATACATGCTTGTCTCGTAAATGAGTATGGAGGGATATAATGCAAATAACGTTTATAAAGAACGAAAGAGGTCGTCGTAATAATCTGATATTACAGACATATACAGTACAGTCCGAATTGATCCGACTCGAGTCAAGTTGACTCGGATTCATTCAAAAGTAGTCAGTTGAAAACATTGGTGTAAACGGAATTAAAGTCTGTAATGAACATTTCTTTCAACTAATGAAACCCCATAACAAATTCCCACATTTATGCTACTAGCAGTCACTGGCAATTGACTAAGTAATACATTATGTCACTGAATAAACTTAACAAATCTGCTGCTCGAAACACTGGCAACTTACTAAGTAATACATTATGTCACTGAATAAACAAAACAAATCTGCAGCAGATGACTTTGAAAACTTATAGATAATCTCTTGAATTGAACATGTAATTATTTATTACACATCGACATCGAGCGTGATTAATATAAGCTTAAAGCTTGTTTCGCAATCGATGTAAAATAAATCAGTTAATTATTTATAACATAAGTTGAAAACAATATGTAACAGCTTGGAAATTTTATTCTGGGCAAAAGATGGCCCCGCTTATGTTTCAAAATGTGGGAAAGGATAAAGGAAGCTGGTGTCACGTGACGACTACACTGTGCATTACATTAGACCAATGTGACATATCTGACATAGGTGAAGACTACACTGTGTATTACATTATATCAATGTGCCATATCTGACATAGGTGCTAAGCTACTGAAAACCAATAACGTACATTACATACACACTGTCAGTTACTTAAATCTCACTGTCAATTTCTGTATAACCATACGAAGAATAACAGAGTGATGCCATGAATTGAACACACTGTCTGTTTCATTAGAACAATGTGACATAGATGCTTAGCTACTGAAAACCAATAATGTACATTACATACACACTGTCATTTACTTAAATATCACTGTCAATTTTCATTCTTGCAAGGCATCTTGGCGCAATTGCAGCAGGCGACCATTTAACACGTCATGCACACGTCGTGCAACATAAGAAAACGATCATCATGAACGTCTTCTCCTTCTACACTAATCCCTAATTTACGTTCATTCATGGAGATATTTTCTTTCTGTTTTGCATCGATGCCCTCAGTTGTCTGATGCACATTTGTGGTATTGTGGAAAAATGTTAAAATTGCTATTTGCTAGAACATGGCTAATTCAGAAAGGTGTAACATTATTTATTATATAATTGAGAACCGTGTCTTTAATCATTTTTTAATTGAAAATCAAACTTTTAATAGGAATGACCTATTGACTTTAATCGATTTTATTCATAATGCAAACTGTGTATTATCATTTGAATATTTCCTATTTGAATTTTTCAAAGGACGAATTAGTTTGGTATCATCCAATTAACACTTTCAAAATTAACAGCAGATCTTTATATTATAACTGAATGACAAAATAAAGTAAAGTTATTTTGTGGATTGACCATCACTCTTTTTTAATTTGTTAATTAATATTTACCGTTTCATGTATCGTATGATAGTGATGGTATTACTTATGTAATTAACTTTAATAACTAATTAACTAACAGTTTGGAAGCGTGCCGTTCATCATCAAATGGGAATAAAGCAAACAATTCACAAATTAAATTTTCATTGAACTTATTGATTGGTGTCCTAGGCCGCTTGTAACGGTATTTCAGTTATATCACGGCGGCCAGTTGACCGTGCTTCCTGACTGTCTTGCCCGATGCAAGTCCATGTGCCAAGATTGATTCAAATAACAAATGCATAGTGTAGAAGCAGATCAGCCAGTGCACTGTGTGATATGTCTTTGCACTGGTCTCGCCCGTTAGAAGGTTCCGAGAAACACTATCAAGTAGCATAGACATAGGTCAGGGAAAGAAGACAATATTTGTATAGTTAAAAGGGTCTCCTTCTCAACTGCCTTTACATTCTGCACGGAGAGGGTTAACACAATCAAGTAATAACAAATGCCTTTCATTATAACTAAGGAATGATATTGTGTGTGTTTAGGTTTCCAATAGTTTTATACTTTTCCATAGGGTAAAAGCAAATGTAATATGAGACCGAATAAAGTAAAAATGTCGCATAAAGTGTGACAGAACAGAACAGAACAGAACAGAACACAAATTTTATTTGGACTTAAACAAGATGTTTCTCGTCCATACATGATTACCAGTTATTTTCAGGTCATAATAATAAGAACATCTATATTACATTAAATTATACACAAATATATAAATATATAAACATGTACATACATACATTATGTCATACACATATACATACACTCACACAAACCCACACACACACATATATACAAAGAAATACTAATACTGATAATTATATTAGTATTGCTCATTTTACAACATACATTTATTTACAGAATGTGTAAGTGCAAGAGAGAATAATTAAACATTTCATGTATATAAGTAGTTTCTTCTTATCACAAGAGCGCATTTAATATAACTGATCAGGTTATTGATCGTTGACTTGTCCGTAGAACATAACAATTCACACAGTTTGTGTACACTAGGTCTATCAATGAAATGGTTACTTAAATATCTTTTCCTAATTACTTTATATACATTACAAGTAAGAATAAAAATGAAATTCATCTTCTATGTCGCCATTATTACATATTTTACAAAGTCGTTGGTTTCTCTCCACCCTGCCTGCCCCATATCGACCAGTCTGTATGTGTAGATTATGAGCAGATAGGCGAATTTGCACAATTACTTTCCTGTCCGATTTCAAACTTATCAAATCTAAGTAGTGCTCGTATTCGAAGTCAGGCTTAATTTCTTTATATAAAGTAAGCACCTTATTTTCTCTCAAATCACTTGACCACTGTTGGATAAAATTGTCAATTAGTCTTTGTTTGAAGATTGTTAAGAAATTCTTCGGATTAACACTAAGCGGTACTTCCCATACATATAAAAATCCATTGTTTGCTAACATACTTCTTACTTTTGCGGCCCAATTTTTGTGTCCTTTCTTGAGATCATCTAGTAAGCACTGGTACACTGATGTAATAATACAATTGTCTGTCCGATTTACTTTAAACCAATATTTTAAAATTCTTATTTGTCTAGCAATACTAAGAGGAAAACGCCCTAATTCTCCGTAAACACCAACGTTACTAGTGGATAATTTTACACCTAATAGCCTTTTACAAAACTTCATATGTAGCCGCTCAATGTCTTTCAGTGAATAAAAGCCGCTTACTTCTGACCCATAATTCAAAATTGAAGATACAAATGAATCAAACAATTGACACATAGTTTTGGGACTAAAGCTGAATTCACGAGTATTAGCGAATAGTGTAGACATGGCTTTTAGTGCTTTTCCACAAATCAACTGTTGATGACGATTAAACGAGCCATTATAATTCAGGACTACTCCAAGGTAATTAAAGTCGTCAACTATTTCTACAACGTTCCCATCATATGTCCACTGGTCCTCAGGTTTTATACGACCCCTTTTGCGGAAGACTATTATTTTAGTCTTATCAGTGTTTACCTCCAGACCCCAACAGTCACAGTAAGTTTTTAAAAGATTTAGACTTGTTTGTAGATCAGAAATTGTTTCACTCATTATCACCATATCATCTGCATACAAATATAAAATAAGAGTCAGCTCATATACACTAATACCCGTTACCTGTTATCTGTTATATAGTTCGTACTGTCAATGTCTTCATTTATTGAATCACATATTATGTAGTCCGGTTTAATGCCTACTCGCCCATTGAAATCTCCGGCAACCAAAACTGTGCCTAATTTATCATAGAACATGACATCGTTATCTAGTATATCGAATAAATTGCAGTTCACAACATCATAAGCTGGAGATGTAGCCCCCCAAATATACACGATACCCAAGTAAACATCTTCTTCAATGGCAAAATGTTCACACCTTAGTTTTATCCAAATAATTGTATCATAATGATTTCGAACTATTTCAATACCAGGAAATAACGACTTTTTGATGTATATCACAATGCCACCACTATTTCGGCGAGCATTTTTGTGTTGAAATTTTCTATAAAAATTAAGATGATCATACCCTTCGATGTCGAGTTGACTTTCCTCACTAGTCCACGATTCAAGTAGGCATATTATATCATACTTTGATATCAAATCACGGAATTCATCACTACACTGTTTATCACTGCTTAAACCATTACAATTCCAAACTGCAACACTGACTATACCCTCAGCACTTTCCTACACTTTACCATAGGGACCATCTGTGTATAATGTCCCATCAACGAAGAGCTTGTTGTACTTTATATAAGCATCCTTTTTGTCAGTCTTTGCCTTCTTCAAAATTGGAAGAAGGTTCTTCCGTTGTTCCACTATTTCTGGTGGGTATTGATCATGGATGTAATATTGAGTTTCTTTAATGTTTGCTCTGAATGATTTCACATACTCTTTATCTTTCTTATATTTGAATACTGCCACCGTATTTCTGTGTTTTGTGTCACGTTTAGCCCCCATGCGATGCACTCTTTCAAACTTAATGCCATTTACCTTATCCTCTGGTATTTTCATGTTATTGTTAAGGAAATTTCTAACAATATCTTCAAGCTGAGGCTATACAATAACATTGATTCAAATTGGTCTGTTCTTCGTTGTAAATGTATAACATTAAAGAAATAGTAAAATGAACTGAAATAAAAATTTAAATATTAGAACTGTTGCTTTTTGGTTTATTAAATTTTATCCGGACACAACTGTTAAGGAAAAGGCTTAACGACATGGTGTTTAAACATTCAGGGACCATACACTTGCTTTATGGCATGTAGTGTAATAAGCCTGCTAAAACACTCGAGACTTGCATGTTTCCTATTTACATAGATAATCAAAGGACTGATGAGCCTTTGTCCTGAAGATATAACAGTGACAGTGCTTTCCTGTTGTAAAACTCGTGTTTTATGACCAAGTGTCCGCAATAAAATGGTATCTGTTATTTTTGTTTATCAACTTGAATGGGTGTAGTTTTGACAACTATAGCTAGGGATCAAATTTTGAATTAATGATATCTGATCAAATTCTATGGAATGTTAAGCACAGTCTCAACAGAGCCTTCGTTATCCGTACTGGCATGTAACCGTCTTAGAAGCATTTATTGGGAAAACATAGGAGAATAGCCCCATAAATGTAACGTCTACAATGTTACTTTTACCCTTTTCAACTTAGAACGAATTTACATCATAATGGCAACAATATTAAAACCTGTAAGTATTGAAAAATTGTTGTAAAAGAGGAAATGGCTCGTTATGTTTACTGTCCGCCTTCGTTGTAACCGTCTTAGAAGCACTCAATGAACAGACAGTTCAAATCTGTGGCTCTTTATAATTTTGTTAAACGATATATCCTTATTTCATTAAATATGCGGTTGTCTCTCAAAGATATCTAGCCTTATTTCATTAAATATGCGGTTGTCTCTCAAAGAAATCTAGCCTTATTTCATTAAATATGCGGTTGTCTCTCAAAGATATCTAGCCTTATTTCATTAAATATGCGGTTGTCTCTCAAAGATATCTAGCCTTATTTCATTAAATATGCGGTTGTCTCTCAAAGATATCTAGCCTTATTTCATTAAATATGCGGTTGTCTCTCAAAGATATCTAGCTTTATTTCATTAAATACGCGGTTGTCTCTCAAAGATATCTAGCCTTATTTCATTAAATATGCGGTTGTCTCTCAAAGATATCTAGCCTTATTTCATTAAATATGAGGTTGTCTCTCAAAGATATCTAGCCTTATTTCATTAAATATGCGGTTGTCTCTCAAAGATATCTAGCCTTATTTCATTAAATATGCGGTTGTCTCTCAAAGGTATCTAGCCTTATTTCATTAAATATGCGGTTGTCTCCCAAAGATATATAGCCTTATTTCATTAAATATGCGGTTGTCTCTCAAAGATATATAGCCTTATTTCATTAAATATGCGGTTGTCTCTCAAAGATATCTAGCCTTATTTCATTAAATATGCGGTTGTCTCTCAAAGATATCTAGCATTATTTCATTAAATATGCGGTTGTCTCTCAAAGATATCTAGCCTTATTTCATTAAATATGCGGTTGTCTCCCAAAGATATATAGCCTTATTTCATTAAATATGCGGTTGTCTCTCAAAGATATATAGCCTTATTTCATTGAATATGCGGTTGTCTCTCAAAGGAGTGTACCTCAAAATCCCCTAGCTTATAATCCACTAGGTCCAAAAATGGCTAGGTAGTCAAAATCCCCTAGGTGTAAAATACAGGGTATTCAAAATCCCCTAGATGATCTTTTTTTCAGGGTGCCCAAAACCAAATATTAGCCAATATTGTAAGGGTAGTTCAAAATCCCATAGAAAAATGATTGTAACTTAAAAAATCAACAAGCAGTATAGATCCAGATCAGAGGGCTCATTTATCACATGTATATTATACGGACAGTTGGATACGGACAGTTACATGATGTTAATGTCTACGAACTGCGGGTTAACCCAAGTAATGAATTAAAATACTTATGCAGGTCAAATTGAGCTATCTGCCTACATGAACTAATGTCATTAAATAATGTAAATATATCTGGCGAAGTTTATTACCTACAATAAATAATATAAATCTCAGGTGCCTAAATAAGACAGTAAATATTGTATAAATAAAGGTCGATAATGGTAGCATTTAAAAAAAACCTTTTTGTAGGCCGATGTTTTAAATGAGAATATTTAAATATATTCGTTCTCTTCCCATTTGTTATGATAAGGTTAACAATTTACGCCTGCTTTGATAATGCAAGCAAAAGCGAATTTTAAAATTTAAATATCTCTGTTAAACTCTCCGCCTACATGAACTATAGTTAACCAACAAAAGATAAGGTAAACCTCTCTATTAAGCTAGGTGCCGACATGAACTCTGGTTAACCATTGATAATTAATGTAAATATCTCTGTTATACAGGTCAGGTGAAGCTTGGTGCCTACATGAACCATGGTTTACTCACCATCCACGTCGTACAAGCGCGCCAACTGTCGGCAACATGGAAGAGTCGTCCGGACACATTCGTCATGTTGACACTGATCCCAGAGGACAGCTCCACCACTCCGTCACGATGTCGTACGACCATCGCCAGAGACAACAACAAACCAGTATACGACGAGAAGTTTTCTTTGTAAGTTTAAGCGATTACCTTTTTTCAACGACCACTATATTTTGAATGAGTAAGCATTTAGCTTCCCAAATATATGAGCCATTTCTGACGATTTGGGATCATATTGACATTCCGATTGGCATCAGTTAAAGCTTCTACTGGGGCTACACTTCAGATTGTTGTCTGAAGATGCATTACGGTCTATTTAAAAGACGGAACGTGTGGCGTATATACAGACTCACATCAGTTGTCACTGTACACCGACTCATACAAACACATTAATTATGCAGCCAGAACACTTAACATTAGGGTTGGGTCAACTCTTGCGCGATTGTGCGGGTGCTTGTTACCATTATCGAATTTTATTTATATTTATTATGATGATTATTTTTACAGTGAAGTGAGTGAAGAAGACAGTCATAAGCGCCTCCTTGTATCCGTATGGCACAGAGACAGTCATTCAGGGTAAGTAACTCTTGCATTGACTCAAAACTATCAATTTCCCGCCTGCCATGTTTTCTGCTATGAAGTAAAAAGAACGCTACTACTTATCTACTTTCGGTTTTCAAAAGCAATTGTGTGTTGTAGCGGTAGAGCGTCCGCCTCGTGAGCGGGGGGTCGCGGGTTCGATCCACGGCCGATCATACAACGTACTTAACCAATGGTAGTAGTGGCTGACCTCCTAGGCGCTCAGGGTTGCGCGGTTAACATTAGGACTGACGTGCTAGTATCAGGACAAATGGACCAGTAGTACTGGTGACTCACCCAGGAAACGACGTGATAAAATAAACAATTGTTGAAAGTGGCGTAAAACACCAATCAATCAGAATAAAAACAAATAGTATGACACAATAACCGCAATGCATTACTATTACGATTACTACGGATAGTCAATCCACCAATATCGGTAGCTGTAATTTGATTGGTGGATTGTATTTCGTTAACTCACGTCAAGTAACATTACACTGAATGCAATGCTGGTTTCACTCAATTACCTGGCACAATTATGAATAACAGTGAACGCTTCTGTAAGTGTTTCGTATACATATTAAACTGGGGATGCTCAGCCTGCTACGGATTTAGACCGGTCGCATATACCAGGTTGGATTGATATAAAATAAAAAGAAACACGAGGAATTGATCATCCTCCGTCATGTACCTGCAATACTAAGGACAAACGATCAGTGTACATCCATACTAACTTGCATATTAGTGCAATCTTATCTGGAGTTGTACTGTCCGTCACTTTAACAAAGGTAACTTACATTTGAACTGTATCATATCGCATGTAATTGCTGTGATATATCTACGGTTGGTTAAAAACTTTATATGCAGACGACACATCATTTTAGTATTTAATTTAAACTATTTACAACATACCACAACAGACGACTTTGAAAAGATTCATGCAAAATAATGGAAAACCTAAATTAATTATTGAAATGAGAAGAAGATACATGTATTGTGACAAAAGGAGTAGTTTCTTCTTTAACCGCAATGTCTCAAAAGTCGTCTGCCCAAGAGTACAGATACAGCGTTTGCATTGGCGAAAAGGTTTACATGTTCAACTCGTTTTCAGCCTCCACGAGTCCCTTGGCTGTACCTCATTCGGTCTGCGTCATCTGAGATCCGGTGAACGAGAAATGAACGGCTGGTACTACCTCCTCAACGACGACATCGGCCGCAAGAAGCACCTCCGCGTCGCCACCAGAGATAGAATGCCACTTCGTGTCCCCACAGCGCCCCATGTCTACCGCGTCCCCTCCGTCAACTCGAGCGTCAGCGGCATGGAGAAGGTTCACATCACAGTCAGACGGTCTCCGTACGGCGCTTTTGGTTTCACGCTCGTCGACTCCTGTCCGGTGAAGGTCGGCCGTGTTGATGGTAGCTCCCACGCAGAGGCCTCCGGTCTACAGAAAGACGACATCATTGTCCGTGTTAATCACCAGAATGTTTCCAGATCGACGTCCGTCAGTGTGGCCAAATGTATTAAGTAAGTATTATTTATTAATTATCGTCAGTGTGGCCAAATGTATTAAGTAAGTATTATTTATTAATTACGATATGATATTTGCTCCGGGAAATCCAACGATAACAATTCGTGTAATACTAATAATAGTTATGGAACATTTTGAACCTTAAAGGCCAACAATACGAATTTTAGGTTACATTACGATCTGACTCACCTGAATCTTCACTTGGGTTTTTTAGAGATATTTATTTCCATTGAATGTTTATGGTATTTACCATCATTTATACTCGACCAATTGAAACATAGGAAGAAATGTAGCAAATTCTTCAATTTCTAAAATTTGCGTGCTCTAATGACTCGACATACATGTACATTTTTAACATCAAATTCTAAACATTTCCCCGTTTAATATACTTTAAGGAACTTAAATTGAGTTCTTACTCATCTCATAATTCAGGTCGGACACAAGTCTGTACATTCTCTACTGTTTGCATTAATATGAAACATGCATTGATAAAATCGAAGACAAAAAGATAATATGAAAATATAGCTGGTTTAACGAGTACACAATATCGTATCGTCGATTCGTCCATGTAACAATACCGTTGTGTTTCCAAATCATCTGCCAAAACAGATGTAGCTAAAACCTTTTAGAAGATGTATTTACAATCATTTTGCGTCAATCTATCAATATTTAACGATAATCTTTCCTTTCACAGACAGAGTGGTAGTATGGTCAGTCTAGAGATTCATCGCCAACAGCAACCAGTTCCCATGGAAACTGTTCACACCATCCCAACAGCCCACGAGAGCGACGACTCCGGGAACGACTCCACCCAAGAGTACCAGGTGTGCGACGACAGAGCTGCACTCATCGACTCGGCCATTGTAAGCTTCAATCCATTTAAGATCCTCCAAAAACTCAGATCTAGTAAATGTTTTTCAAGGTCACTGTCTCGTCCAATCAGAATCTAGTATGTGTGCTCTGTCCCGACATGTGACCAATATATTTTTATTAACCTTTTCCCTTGATGCAAATATTATATGACGCCTTTGCGACACACGACTCCTGAAATGTTTTGAAAATATATATATATTGGAGAATTGTACGTGCTGTAAAGGCTTCATTTGTGTATGTTCACCAAGGAATCACATCTTTCTAGTGTTCAAAAACATAAAATACAAGACTTAGTCTCTGGGAACTTTATAGTAGTTGCGGGAACGATATTTGTTTGCTTGCTTTAATTAAATGTGCTATACAAAGACAAGGACTAAGTAATATATATTCATATATATGTAAACATCAAAGTGCTATTCGTCATGTGTAGTGTGCTGTTTTAATATTAACCCGCGTTGGGAGTAAATGTAGGTATAAGCCTTTGTCAATGTAAAACAAGATGTTTTAATATTTGGGAACATCTCTTATTGTAGTGGACGATATTGTTTTGCTGTGATTAAATGTGCTATACAAAGACAAGGACTTAGTAATGAATATTCATATATGTAAATATCAAAGTGCTATTCTTCAAGTGTAGTGTGCTGTTTTAAGATTAACCCGCGTCTGGTGTAAATGTGATCTTACTTTAAAAATGAAAAGTGTTTTCATAATGTCTCACCTGAGTCTAGACTAAATATCACACAGAGTTCCGTTAGTTTTGGTGTATCTTTGAGAAATGTTCCATTTATCGGCTGACGGGAATCAAATAGTTTGTCTCTTCATAAGTCATAAGCGGAGTTTCAGCAATACGAAACTTAAGTTCGCTGCCGATCAATGTTGATCGAGATGTACCTGCGCCTTTGCACAATCTGATCTGGAGAAACATTCTTCGAGCACCTCGATTTGCTCTACATGTTTTTATTTTCCCTGCTGTTTAAAAGTTTTACAAAAAAAAAAAAATACAGGCAGACTATTGGTACAATTTGTGATTTGGTTTTGTAAAATTTATTAAGCTTTGTCAAAAGTAAACAAAAACTGTTTTTGGTCATTTCTTCCAAAATATTGGGAGAAAGGGGCGTCTGCCTATATTGTTCTACACTCAAATCAAAATCAAAATTTCTATTTTTAAAAAAGAACACAATCATAAATAAAAATTTCATTGTCAATATCAAAACAAAACAATCACAAATAAAAATCACAAACATTATCTTTGAAAGTAAATTGAATTAAAATAAATCTCTATCTGTTTATAGAGTGTAGATACACGCAGGCAGGCTTCCCTTCACCGGCTCCTGTGCCTCGAAGAAAACTTTGTTGAGACCATGAATGCCGGGATCCAGCTGTATTCCCGCCCGTTACGTCACTGTATCCTCACGCCAAACCAACACGCTGATCTCTTCCAGAACATAGAAAAGGTAAATATATATAATACAAACGTAATTCTAAATATTGTCTTGACGCATTTGCAATATAAAAAAAAACGGTACACGAACTTCAAGTGTTTAACACATACAGACGCTTTATGACGCCTCTGCAGCAAACCAACTCTCAAACTGATTTGAATATTTCCCCCCCAAATGTTAAAGGAAGGCTAGAATTTTTACATAGAATAATAAGGAAAATGCATCGTCAATTTTTAGATAAAACTCCCCCTTTGTTTTCGAATCTTAGATTGGACACTGGGACGGTTCTGCAATAAACGACGTTTGAAAATAAAAATGAAATCACAAGTAGCAATTTCTCTTTTTGCCGCATTGTTTTCAACTTATTTGAATAGTTATACATTATATAGAGATTTCCCTATGTTTGTCTAGATGTCTATTCGTCTCACGGTCTGTTACTGATATGTTGTATGTGAGAAAGGGCTAATAAACTGGTTATTACTACATCTGCGGACATTGTATGTATAGAACCGCCATATGCTATGTTTGAACATCTGGTCAACCACGCCTTAGCATTTAGTTTCAATTGGTTTAAGTAAATGTCAATTATTTGCAGGAAACACAAATACTCCTTCGAACACATTTGTCGACACAAATAAGCGATATCAAAATATTGAACGATTATCTTATCAACTGCATCTTCTAATGGAAATGTAATCCCTTTTATAAACAATATAATCAACTTTCGAAATGATTTCAGATTGTGTGTATCAGCCAGTACCAAGTTAGACAGATCGTGAACAATCTCCCCTCACACGCGCCCTCTGACGACGAAGACACTGACACCTCGTTTGTTGCCGAAAGTGACCTCACCAGCGTCATAGGAATGATCTACAGATCCAAGGTAAATACATAGATTTTATTCACCATTGACTGTCTGTTCATAGTCAAAACACTATCTGTGTTCTATATATCCAGGAATAAATACATAGATTTTATTCACCATTGACTGTCTGTTCATATTGAAAACACTATCTGCTTACTACATATTTGTGTTAACGTATTGTGAGGATAAATACAAACTATGCGTTCCATAGATCCAAGAAAACATGCGTATTAATATATGTGTTAGTGTATTGTGCAGATAAATAAAAAATCCCCCTTCATTCATTTACTAAGTATAACGATTTGCCTTTGGTGTATCGCCGTTTTCAACACTTTCAGTTATCCTGCCGATTCCTTAAAGCAGCTGACGTCATCTATTGGACATCGCGTTGACACAGTTATTTTGCAGGTTCTATTTGTATATATCGTTGACACAGTTATTTTGCTGGTTCTATTTGTATATATTGTTGACAAATATTGTCATAAAAAGTAAGATATATTAAGATAGGTAACATTATGTTGCGTAAATGTGCATATAAACATGATTGTGATACATTATCATACTGATTTGCCTGGTAAAATTGTTGTCCAAAAGTGCTTTTGAGCAAATTTTGTTTGAAAAAGAAGTATCACCATAATCAGGAAGTACATAGACTTTTATATAGGCAATTTCCATCCAAAGGTGTAAAAGATCGGTATTCTTCTTTGACTCGTCGGTCATTTCCGCTGGAAACTCCGATTTTTCACGAACAATACCGATCTCTTATAGAATTTCCGAGTTCATTAATCTGTATTACTATACAGTATACCAGAATGATTAACCATGTTTATTTTGACATTAATAGGTATTTTCTTTATCCTATCAGATGTCAGTGCAGTGCCAGGCCTACGAGATTTACGCCAGCGGTCTGTCCCACGCCTCGAAAGTTCTCGCCCGTCTCGAGATGAGTGGACAGTTTCGCCACTTTATGCTGAAAACTGCGGACGAGAACGACCTCCGCCTGTGTGAATTCATCAACCGTCCACTGCGACATATCCAGGAACTGACTGGCATCCTTCGAACCATCATTGACACCACCTACCCTTCCGCACCAGAACACACGGCCTTCTCACAGATTTTACATGGTAAGGAAACTGTATTGTTTATTCTGCATACCATTTAATCCGTTCCCACATACAATCGGAAGCAGACGACTTTGAAAACGTCTAGGCAATTCTGTAAAATCTCAATGAAATGTCTAAAAGTCTATTAATATATATTTATGATAATTATATAGAATTTTCAAGAAATATGTTTCCGTTTGAGTTATCGAATGCAGGGATGTTCTCGTCTTATACTTTGCAAAACATCCGGGAAGAAGAACTAATGACAAATGAATGATATTAGCCATTATTGCTATAGTATATGAACCATATAGAGAGACTATTTATAGTAACATGGTTATGTGTGTGGTTTTCAAAAGAAAACATATAGCGAGATTATTTTGTAGTAGATTAACACGGTCTTGTGTGGATTTTAAGTTTTCTCGAGTGAAAATTCAGACGCATGTGGATATAATCCAATTTTTTTTTAACAATTGATCGTTTTTAATATTATCAGGAACGCCGATACGCCCTTGACAACCTTAAACATGTCAAGTATAATCCTCTGTTGGTCCTAAATCCATTTAATATTTCAAAATTTCTTAAATTATTTCAGGTTTTCAGAAAGTTGTTGACAGACTACAGTCTACAGAACCTCTTCATACCAGCGTAACTGCAGTGAACTTGTCCGCCAGTCAATCCATCTGTATCCCTCGTACCGCCGGGCGCCGAGTGCCAGTGATGGGGTCCCTTGTACTGAAGCATGCAGCCTCCGTAAGGTCGAATTCCAGCGGGTTTGGAAGCGGGTCTTCGCATCATTCAGATACTCCGTCCGAGTGTGAGAGCGTGTTTGCTGATATGGAACTTACTCGTTAAAACTAAATCGGTACAAGAAATGTGAAATTATAGGAGTTTAATGTGAATTATATATTGATTGAAAGGGGATACAAACAAACTAGAATTATGTACAGATGTGTAAATGTATGATGAATTGCTTATTGGCATTTATTCTAATTCTGCTGAACCTTTTTCCACATACAACAAACACGCAGCAGACGACTGAAATAACATGGAGACAATTTGAAAATATGTTTACATAAAACTTTTAGAAAACATTGTGGCAATGTTGTACTGTTACAGAGTCGGTTGATAGTGCTTGTGTGGGGGAAAGGGTTAACTGCTACAACTCGTATACTGACTCTTGCATCTAAACAAAGTTTGTTTTATATTTATTCAATATTATGAGGAAATAAACAGTATATGGGTATTGAATAATGTTAACAAAGATTAGACTGTAGGAATGTGCAGGATGATCTTGGTCTACATTATTCAGAAATGATCAAACTTGAAAGGATTATATCAAAAATATTATTATGGAATTGTGGTAGAGAGTATATGCAAGTGAAAACTGCTATGTTTATAACTGTTAAGAATGATTCGATTGTTGGTTAGTTTCTTTCTTTATCCAAGTATTATACTCTTCGTAATCTGTAAAATTACAAAATAGAAAGAACAAATGATAAGCATTCTTTAACAAAATATGAAATATTGTTTTCGTACGAATTGGCCCATTTTATTTGAAGGGTCATCAATAGCTGTATCTTAAGCTTAGGTCTTTCTTCTTTCTTTTTTTTTTCCGTCTTCACTATCTCTCGTTCTAACATCTTTCACATATCTTTTTCTTAACCATCTTACTTTCTTTCTTCATTTCGTCCATCTCACTATTTGTATTTATATATTTTGTAAATACTGTTCTGTCTTACTTTCTTTCTCACTATCGTCCTTATGATCTCCCCTTCTTAGTTTTATTTATTTGCCATCTTTTTCTTTCTTATTATTTTTGAATATCTTATATTCTTCTCTCTCTCTCTTACTTTCTTTCGTTATATCAATGGTCTATCATTTTGTCCATTATGAATAAATTTTTTAAAAAAATTGTATATAAAAATATTTATTATAAAAAATGCTTACATATATACATGTAGTTTGCTACCTTTCATTGAAATCTTGAATACATGTGAAAAAATGAGAAAAAGTATTTTTATTTTTGTTTGTCAAAACCATTCATTTGAATATACCGGCGCTTGATTTAACATTCTGTGATTTACGAATATTTCAATTAACCGCTTTCAACAGTGTCCTGGTTAAATGACCAGTATTCTTGGAATGATATTTCCTCATACCGATTGATCAGTTACAATGATATCCACACAATCCCGCATCTGTGATCTCTTCTATTTCTCAAATATACAATGGTGTTTATTCTAAAAAATATCATTTTACTGTTGTTTATTTAAAATGGAGGGAAAATGATCAAATCATTTATACTGTTAAATATATATATCGATCCATCGGCACATGGATTCATAGATCAAAAGTAATGGTGACTTACCATGAAAACGCCTTGATATAACGGAACAATTGTTGAAAGAGGCGTAAAGTAAGCATAATCACAATCGTGTATCAAGGCAGACGTAATAGTATTCAAGAGACGAGTACAATGGCATAATGGTTAAATTACCATTTAGCACCATTGAGTATAATTGAAAACATTGTGGCAAAAAAGGGATATGCTTTCTCCATTTGACACAGTGTTTTCAATGGTTGTTGGACGTTTCGGCCCGGATGTTTCGGCAACGGACTTATTTTATTTAAATTAAGATAACGGTCTTTGATCGTCTTTACCTTTTAGTTACTTGGCATAATTTCTTTATTTATGTTTGCAATGAAAATATTTAATGACAATCAAGGTAATACAAACAAATAATAACTTTAACAAACTGCATATAGATCTATCGAAGATCCTAAATTACATCTACTTACATGTACATGTAATTGTTTTGTTTGCTATAAACTGTTATTTAGCTAAGAAAAAACGTGTAACAAAACAAATTTGTTTGCATTAAACTGTTAATTAGATAATGTAATTTGGATTGAAAATTTGAGAAAATGTATGTATGATATTAATATAATTTTATTATACGTAATAAGTTTAAATATATATTAATGAAATAAAAGCAAGGAAAGTAGTAATTTGTCCAAAAGATCCTATCTGAAAAAATATCTGGTCGAAACTTCCAGGACAAAAAGTCGTAGAATGAAAGTTCCGCTGGCCAAAACGTCCGTCCAACGTTTTCAATAGTCGTCTGCTACAGAAGCGTTCAAAGGCGTCGACACGTGGCAATGGGTTAATCTTTTCAATAATTGTCTGCTGCAGAAACGTCCAGAGGCGTCAACACGAGGCTATGGGTTAATCTTTTCAATAGTCATCTGCTGCAGAAGTGTCCAAAGGCGTCAACACGAGGCAATGGGTTAATCTTTTCAATAGTCGTAGGCTGCAGAAGTGTCCAGAGGCGTCTACATGAGGCTATGGGTTAATATTTTCAAACGTCATCAGCTGCAGAAGCGTCCAAAGGCGTCAACACGAGGCAATGGATTAATCTTTTCAATAGTCGTAGGCTGCAGAAGTGTCCAGAGGCGTCAACACGAGGCAATGGGTTAATATTTTCAATAGTCGTCTGCTGCAGAAGCTTCAAGAGGCGTCAACACTAGGCAATGGGTTAATCTTTTCCAGAGGCGTCTACACGAGGCAATGAGTTAATCTTTTCCAGAGGCGTCTACACGAGGCAATGGGTTAATCTTTTCCAGAGGCGTCTACACGAGGCAATGGGTTAATCTTTTCCAGAGGCGTCTACACGAGGCAATGGGTTAATCTGTTCAATAGTTGTCTGCTGCAGAAGTGTCCAGAGGCGTCTACACGAGGCAATGGGTTACTTTTTCCATAGTAGTCTGCTGCTGAAGCGTCCAGATGCGTCAACACGAGGCAATGGGTTAATCTGTTCAATCGTTGTCTGCTGCAGAAGTGTCCAGAGGCGTCTACACGAGGCAATGGGTTAATCTTTCCATAGCAGTCTGCTGCAGAAGCGTCCAGAGGCGTCTACACGAGGCAATGGGTTAATCTTTCCATAGTAGTCTGCTGCAGAAGCTTCAAGAGGCGTTAACACTAGGCAATGGGTTAATCTTTCCAATAGTCGTATGCTGCAAAAGCTTCAAGAGGCGTTAACACGAGGCAATGGGTTAATCTTTTCAATAGTAGTCTGCTACAGAAGCGTCCAGAGACTAAACCTTTCCCAGATATAGACGCTTTTTGACGCACCTACATCAGTCGACTTTTGAAAACATCCAGACACGAGAAATTTCTCATTATGACAATTTCTCCTTTAACCGCAATTTTTCAAATTTTTCTATAATTATACATGATAGAGGTTCTCTTTAGTGTTGCCGAGATGTTTTGAAAGTCGTCTGCTGCAAATTTGCTTTAAGTGAGAAAGGGTGTTAACTAAGATTTGCATGCACGAATATGCAAGCTGATGATGAGTTATATAGTTCGGTTACTGGTAGATTAAATAAATATCTTATATTTCTGTAAAGTTTTTCAAATATTTGTCCGTTCCGAGAGTCAGGCGACGTTTAAAAGCATTGCAGGAACAAGATAGATACCTATTCAAAGCAACTTCTCATTTCCAATGTGTTTCCCCGATCCTTCCACAAATGATGTCTATGTATGTCTCTATTCAATGTGTTCTTAATTTTGTAGCTGTTTTCATTTCGGAAATGCCTAATAACTATTTTCAAGGAAATAGTTTTAATGATGGAAGCTAAAAGACATTACAAAGGCAAGTTATATGTAATTTTGGCAAAAAGGTCTATTTCATTACATTCTTTATTTGTATTGACCCTAGCAAAGACCTAATAATACATTATTAGGTATTTCATCCTCGCCGTGCAGTATTTACTATTAGGCACTATGGTTCGTTTATTAAATAATCAAATATATAATTATCATTCTTTATTTTAAGTGACCCTAGCCGTGCAGTATTCACTATAAGGCAAGCAATGAAAAGCTTAATTTTATAATATATACTCTGGTTTGTTTAATAATCAAATATATAGTTTTCTTTTCTTTCTTTTTTTAAACAAATAATTAGCCATAAAATCCATCACATTATTAATTCTCACACCTATTAGGCTTAAAATCATCGGGGGCGTGCTTAAAATATATATTGACCAATAGCATAGTCCGTATGATGGTTTATCGTAAGGAAACAATAGAACACCATATCTCATTAGCATAATCGTTTCCAAATATGGAATAATCCAATAAATTTAAAGATCAACCGTATAATTAAAGTTTTAAATTAACTTGTTTGTCACAAAATTATTCAGAAACAAAAGAGCAATCACATATATAAGTCAGCGATATTTCAGTTAGAAATCAGAAAATATTCGATATCGATCTTACGTTATATAATCTCAGAGTTAATTATTATTGATTTTTGTCGTGTAATATCGTATTACAGTTCAACACTTTCAATCTGTATACGTTATACAAAAAAGAAACCATAAGTTGCTACTTTATTAAAATTAAACGTGTTGGACTTATACAAATTGACTTTAAGTGGTATTATACTGTGAACTTAATAGTGCAAGTGATCAATGGCTAGTTCTTCTCGAACTTCCAGCATGAGGAAAGGTAGGTTCAACATTTACTTACTAACCGTAACGTTGTCTGTGGTGAAATGATCCCTTTCCCCAATTGTCTTAAATGGTAGTTTACTTACTGAATAAAAAGATGGGTGAAATCATTTGCGACATTGTTTTTAAAAGTATCTGCTACAAAAGGTAACGGGTATGAAAATTAAAGAATATAATGCAATTACGTCAAGTAAATTTCTCTGAGAATACATATAGCACAATTAAAAATTGTTGTGTACAGTGAGGGCTTTTTTCGTTTTCTTTAGAGACTCGTTATTAATATATTATTGATAAAAAACACGCTACTTTAAAGTCAGTCAAACTTCAGATATTAAACAAATTTGGTGTAGATATATTACGCAACATAATCAAACAACTGTGACACACTGTTTTTGTTTAATCATATGATTAATTATAATTATAATTGCAATTTAACTTAATATGTACAACAAACAACATAAATACAAATTAAACTTTTAATAAGGATTATGTAACAACTGTGGCAAACAATTTTTTATTATAATTATATAATTTAACTTTTCAACAACAACACACAGGAT
The DNA here is from genome assembly GCA_031761405.1 of Serripes groenlandicus. NCBI lineage: Eukaryota > Metazoa > Mollusca > Bivalvia > Cardiida > Cardiidae > Serripes > Serripes groenlandicus. Next base: position 1,743,277 of record JASEVX010000004.1, read on the forward strand.
TAATGCAAATAACGTTTATAAAGAACCAAAGAGGCCGTCGTAATAATCTAATATTACAGACATATACAATACAGGCCGAATTTTGTTCAACTAATGAACCCTATAACCAATTCCCACAACTCTGCTGCTCGCAGTCACTGGCAATTGACTAAGTATGACATGTCACTGAATAAACTAAACAAATCTGTTGCTCGAATCACTGGCAATTGACTAAGTAAGATATATGTCACTGAATAAACTAAACCAATCTGCAGCAGATGATTTTAAACTTATAGATAATCTCTTGAATTGAACGTGTAATTATTTATAACATAAGTTGAAAACAATATGTTACAGATTGGATTTTTTATAATGGGCGAAATATGGCTTCTGCTTATGTTTCCAAATATGTCTGTTTGTAGGGAAAGGATAAAGGAAACTGGTGTCACGTGAAGACTACACTGTGTATTACATTAGATCAATGTGCCATATCTGACAAAGGTGCTAAGCTACTGAAAAAACAATAATGTACATAATATACACAGTCAGTTACTTAAATCTCACTGTCAATTTATATATGACCATACGAAGAATGACAGAGTGATGCCACGAATGGAATACACTGACTGTTTCATTATAACAATGTGACATAGGTGCTAAGCAGGGTCGTCGATAAGTTCTTATTCCCCGTAATAGGTAACTGATTTTCAATATTGTACAATATGTACAGATTGCATGTTACTTATAGATCACTGCTATTTTGAAATAGGATATAACCTCATTTTAGTGGTATACTATTAATCTCTGCATATTAACATGTTCCCACATACAACAAATCTGGAATAGACAACTTTGAAAACATACCAGGAAACTCCCTTTACATGAAAGTACAATAATTGAATAGAGTTGAAAACATGGTGACACAAAGCAATTTCTTATTTTGTCTCCATGCTTTCAAAAGCCGTCTGCTGCAAGGGTGTCAGAAAGCGTCTATTTGAAGGGAAGGGAGGGTTAAGAGTGACATGGAGGACCGATAGTAAAAGGAAGTTGGTGTCACTTACGGAATACACTGATAGGTTTCATTTGTTCAATGTGACATATTAGACGGGCTACCGAATGCAATATTTTACATTTTGGATAACGTATATATCTGTGAAATGGAAGGGTCTGAATTCAACCAAATTTAGACAGCTTGACATATCGCCGTTAAGTTACGTTCGGTCTTTCGCCATCCTAAATTTTAAGACGAGGTCTTAGAAAAAGTTGTATTACATTTCCCTTCTTGCAAGGCATCTTGACGTAATTACAGCAGTAATATATCATTTCAATATTATCTATGCTGTGATTGATCTTCAAAGGACCAATTAGTATGGTAGCATCGAATTAAAACTTTCAAAATTAACAGCAAACCTTTATATTCTAATTGATAGATTATCAAGTCAAGTCAAAAGTTTTTATTGACGAAAAACATTACAAATGTTTTATTGTCCTTACAGGCGGACAACAATATATATATATTATATAACATGAGAAAAATATAATAAATTTTAACAATATAGATAGGAATGTTATACAGAATTGTCATTCTCTTTCTGGCGATAAATGAAAGCCTTGTATGTAAATTTAGCCAACTTGCTCGTAACTATTGTAGATTGACATTTAAGCAGCTGTACACACTTTTGCCTAGTTGGCCATTTACAATAGTATTTAGGCAGAATATTATTTCGTAATTCTCGATAATAGAGACAAACTAGAATAAAGTGATATTCAATTTCCAAAACATTCATTGTGCATTTTTTACATATTCTACTGGTACGTGGTGTGTTGTTATGTTGACCGGTTTCGATCTCTAAAGAATGGCTTGAACATCGCAGTTTACTTAATGCCTGTCTATATCTGAAGTTCGATACATGTACCATATATGGTTCCAATGCAATATCATTTTTTATTAGTGAAAATGTATCAAGTTTGCTAGACGTTTCAATGTCATTGTGATAATGCTGTAAATATTGATCATATATTCGTTGTGTTATAGCGGCGATATGACCATCATTTACAGCAGTACTGTTCCATAAAAATTGAAATCCTAAGTCACATAACAATTGTTTCACATTAACAGACCATGTATTACAATTGTTTGAGCCAATGCTATTACAATTATACATAAGTTTATACAACAGGGAATCCGGAGTTTTGCCAAGCTTATACCAATATTTGATAATTCTAATTTTTCTAGTAACAAAAAAAGGGATTCGCCTAACTTCACCATAGATACAAGCATTCGTTACATTGCGATTTAAGCTATTATATTCATCATATATTTCAAGTGAACCTTTTCTACGTCAGGAGATTTGTGAAATCCGTAACACTTTCCGGATGGTGTCCCTGTTTAAAAACCATTACAACCGTTTTATCGGTATTAACTGTAATGCCCCATTTAACACAATAGTTATTCAGTTGGTTCAATAAACTCTGTAATCCATTACTGGTATAAGCTAGCAATACAGTATCGTCTGCAAATAACACGATCAATATTTTAAGTGCATCTATGGTAAATGAATCATGTTCTTGTACTACAAGATTCTCGTACATGTCATTTATAAATAAAATGAACAAAAATGGCGACAACGGCTCGCCTTGTTTGACGCCCGAATAACTCTTTTAAATTCTTTTATCAATTAATATTTACCGTACAGTGTATCGTTTGATGGTGATGGTATTACTTATATGTAATCAATTTTAATAACTAATTAACTAACAATTTGGAAGCTTACCCTTCATCATCAAATGGGTATAAAGCAATCAATTCGGAATATTAATTTTCTTTGATTTTATTGATTGGTGTTCTAAGCCGCTTTTAACAGTGTGTTAGTAATACCACGGCGACCAGTTCACCTTATACGTGCTTCCTGACTTTCTTGTCGCTATTGTTTTAGCTTGTAAAGCATATATCCCTTAAGAATAACCGTGTAAGCCTTTGATACTTGTAAAGCATCTATCGCTTAAGAATAACCGTGTACGTCCTCGATACTTGTAAAGCATCTATCTCTTAAGAATAACCGTGTAAACCGTGGCACAATCAAAAATTGTTTTGTACATTGAACTTTTTTCGTTTACTTTAGAGACTCGTTATAAATATCTTATTGATAAAAAGCACGCTACTTTAAAGTCGGTCAAACTTCAGAAATTAAGCAATTCAGTGTAGATAGATTACGTAACATAATCAAACAACTGTGACAAACTGATTAATGTAAGCCCTCGATACTTGTAAAACACCTATCTCTTAAGAATTCGATACTTGTAAATCATCTATCTCTTAAGAATAACCTCGATACAGTACTTGTAAAGCATCTATCTCTTAAAACAGACGGCGTTTTGAAAACATAGTGACAAAAGAAGAAATTGCACAGAACGTGCAATTTCTCCTTTTGTCACAATGTTTTCCACTTTTAGTCATAGGTTATCCATCTGACAAAATACGTTCAAAGTCGTCTTCTGCAGAATTGTCGTATGAGGGAAAGGGTTAACGCATAGAGCATTGTTCCATTCAAGATAAACATTGATTGTGTAATGACCATAGATGCAGAAATCACAATTGTGTAACAAGGCATAATAGTAAATAGAATTCAAGAGGCGGGCGCGATGGCATAATGGTTCAATTACGAATCAATAATATTGAAAACATTGTGGAAAAAGAAAAATGTTTATGATTGTAGCAATTTCTCTATTTGCCACAGTGTTTTTAATGGTTGTAGGACGTTTCAGGCAATGGACGTTTCGGCCCGGATGATTTGGCATAGGACTTTTTGTCATTCAATTAAGATAAATAAATAGAAATATGGCCAAAAGATCCTATCTGGAAAAAAAAATGACTGGCCTAAATGTCCAGGACGAAAGTTACGCCCACCGTTTGCAATAGTAGTCTGCTGCAGAATCGTCCAGAGGCGTCAACACGAGGCAATGGGTTAATCTGTTCAATAAAACATGAATATTTGACGCGTCCGCAGTAGACGACTGCCGGAAAACATGTTTTGGGGGGGAAGGAAAAATAAATTGCTCAACACTTGCATTTTACTTTTTTCAACACGTTTTATTATTGATATACATCTGAATGTATTGCCATGTTTCTATTAGTTTCGTGAACTGTAATTGGACGGTTCTAGGTATCGGGTAGGAGGAAAAAGTACTGATCCTGCTGGAACCTTCGAATCATTTCTTTCAAAATAAAGAATCCTTTTTTTACTATTGCTGCTTAATGAGTTATCGAGAGACCAACCTTTCCCATATATAGACGCTTTTTGACGCACCTACATCAGTCGACATTTGAAAACATCGAGGCACGGGAAATTTCTCATAATGACAATATCTTCTTTAAGTTTTCAAACTTTGTTCTTATTATTCTACATGATATACTCTATATTGTTGCCGAGATGTTCTGAAGGTCGTCTTCTGTAGATTTGCTGTAAGTGAGAAAGGGTGTTAACTAAAATTTGCATGCACGATTATGCAAGATGATGATGAGTTATATAGTTCGGTTACTGGTAGATTAAATAAATTTGTCTTATACTTCTTTTTTCAAATATGTATCCGTTCCTAGAGTCAGACGACGTTTAAAAGCATTGCAGGAATAAGATATATTGCCTATCTAAAGCAACTTCTCATTGCCAATGTTTGTCTCCGATCCTTTTACAAATTATGTACTTGTATTCATTTTTTTCTTAATTTTGTAGCTGTTTCCGTTTCGGATAGTTTAATAAATATTTTCAAGTAAATATTTTTAATAATGGAATATAAAATATATTACACGGGCGAGCTATATGTAATTTGGGCAGAAAGGTCTATTTAATACATTCTTTATTTTTATTGACCCTAGCCGTGCAGTATTTACTACTAGGCAAGCAGTAAAAAGTTTAATTTTATAATATATACCCTGGTTTGTTTAATAATCAAATATATAATTATCTCTACTTTTTTTTTTAAATCAATAATTAGTTATAAAATCCATCCCAGTATTAATTATCACACCTATTAGGCTTAAAATCATCGGGGGGCGTGGTTAAAATATATATTGACTAATAGCCTTGTCCGTATGATGGATTATTGTAAGGAAACAATAGAACACCATATCTCATTAGCATAATAGTTTCCAAATATGGAATGATCCAATAAATTTAAAGATAAACAGTTTTAAATTAACTTGTTTGTCACAAAGATATTCAGAAACAAAAGAGCAATCACATATATAAGACAGCGATATTTCAGTTAGAAATCAGAAAATATTCGATATCGATCTTACGTTATATAATCTCAAGAGTTAATTATTATTGCTATTTGTCGTGTGATATCGTATTACAGTTCAACACTTTCAATCTTTATACGTAATACGAAATAGAAAACACAAGTTGCTACTTTATTAAAATTACACGTGTTGGACTTATACAAATTGACTTCAAGTGGTATTGTACAGTGGACTTTATCGTGACAAGTGAACAATGGATAGCTCTTCTCGAACTTCCAGTATGAGGAAAGGCATCTTTATGAAAGGTTGGTTTCTTACATTTACTTACTAACGTTGTTTGTGCTGAAATTATCCCCAATTGTCTTTAATAGTAGTTTACTTACTGCTTTAACGAAAAGATTGGCAAAATCATTTGCGACATTTTTTTAAAAGTATCTGCTAAAGATGCGTCATCATGTAAGCCTTCGATACTTGTAAAGCATCTATCTCTTAAGAATAATCGTGTTAGTCTTGTACAGCCATCTATCTCTTAAGAAGGGAGACAGTTACTTCGTACCCTAGTTTATTTGTACCCTGTCGGTTATTTCGTACCCTGGTTATTTTGTTCCCTCTATAGTTCGTTGCCTAGTGTAATTTATTTTGTAACCAACAATAGGTTAGAGATAAATTAAGAACAACCGTGTACGCCTTCGATACTTGTAAAGCATCTATCTCTTAAGAATAACCGTGTAAGCCCTCGATACTTGTAAAGCATATATCTCTTAAGAATAACTTTGTAAGCCTTCGATACTTACATATAATATAATGCAATTAGGTCAAGTAAATTTCTATGAGAACACATATAGCAAAATCAAATATATATACGCTCGCACGCACTCACACACACACAAACAAATATAACGTCAACGCATTAAAGTTAATACGAGAGTTGGGACTTAAAAGTGTTCTTAGTTTCTGAGCTCATATCACATATTTTGCTAAGTTATTTAAAGTTTTACATACTCACATTTGATAAGCCCAATCAATGTATACATGCTTGGTCTCGTAAATTAGTATCGAGGGATATAATGCAAATAACGTTTATAAAGGACGAAAGAGGTCGTCGTAATAATCTGATATTACAGACATATGTAGTACAGGCCAAATTAACCCGACCGAGTCAACCGAGACCGAGACCGAGCTAACCCGGATTCATTCAAAAGCAGTCAGTTGAAAACATTGGTGCAAAATGAATTAAAGTCTGTAATACCCGAACTTGTTTGGAAACTCCCTTTAAACGAAAGTATATAAGGGCAAGCGATGGTTAAGATTGACATGGAGGACCGATAGTAAAAGGAAGTTGGTGTCACTTACGGAATACACTGATAGGTTTCATTTGTTCAATGTGATATATTAGACGGGCTACCAAATGTAATATTGTACATTGATAACAACGTGTATATCGGTGTAATTGAGAGGGTATTAATTCAACCAAATTTAGGCAGCTTGACATATCGCCGTTAAGTTTCGTTCGATCTTTCGCCATCCTAAATCTGATGACGGGGGTCTTAGAAAAAGTTGTATTACATTTCATTCTTGCAAGGCATCTTGGCGCAATTGCAGCAGGCGACCATTCGTGCAACATAATAAAACGATCATCATGAACATGAACGTCTTCTCCTTCTACACTAAACCTTAATTTACGTTCATTTATGGAGATATTTTCTTTCTGTTTTGCATCGATGCCCTCAAAAGTTGTCTGATGCACATTTGTGGTATTGTGGAAAAATGTTAAAATTGCTATTTGCTAGAAAATGGCTAATTCAGAAAGGTGTAACATTATTTATTATATAATTGAGAACCGTGTCTTTAATCATTTTTTAATTGAAACCGATTTTATTCATAGTGCAAACTGTGTATCATCATTTGAATATTTCCCATTTGAATGTATCATCCAATTAACACCTTCAAAATTAACAGCAGATCTTTATATTCTAACTGAATGACAACATAAAGTAGTACTGTTATTTTGTACATTGACCATCACTCTTTTAATTTGTTAATTAGTATTTACCGTTGCATGTATCGTATGATTGTATTACTTATGTAATTAACTTTAATAACTAATTAACTAACAGTTTGAAAGCGTGCCATTCATCATCAAATGGGAATAAAGCAAACAATTCACAAATTAATCTTCATTGATCTTATTGATTGATGACCTACGCCGCTTACAACGGTATTCCAGTTTATATCACGGCGGCCAGTTCACCGTGCTTCCTGACTTTCTTGCCCGAAGTCCATGTGCCAAGATATATTCAAATAACAAATGAATAGTGTATACTCAGATCAGCCAGTGCACTGTTTGATATGTCTTTGCACTGGTGTCGCCCGTTAGAAGGTTCCGAGAAACACTATCAAGTAGCATAGACACAGGTCAGGGAAAGAAGACAATATTTGTATAGTTAAAAGTGTCTCCTTCTCAAATGCCTTTACATTCTGCACGGAGAGGGTTAACAAAATCAAATAATAATAAATGCCTTTCATTATAACTAAGGAATGATAAGCTGTGTGTTTAGGTTTCCAATAGTTTTATACTTTTCCAAAGCCAAATTTAATATGAGACCGAATAAAGTAAAAATGTCGCATAAAGTATGACAGAATACAATAACATTTATTCAAATTGGTCTGTTCATTGTTGTAAATGTATAAGAAATAATAATTTGAACTGAAATAAAGTTTAATTATAAGAACTGTTGCTTTTTGGTCTATTAAATTGTATCCGGACACACGTGTTAATTAAAGGCTTAAAGACATTGTTTTAAAACATTCAAGAACCATAATCTTGCTTTATGGCATGTTCTGTACTAAGCCTGCTGAAACACTCGAGACTTGCATGTTTCCGTTTTACATCGATAATCAAAGGACTGATGAGCCTTTGTCCTACAGATATAACAGTGACAGTGTTTTCCTGTGTTGTAAAACTCGTGTTTTATGACCAAGTGTCCGCAATAAAATGGTATCCGTTATTTTTGTTTATCAACGTGGATGGGTGTAGTTTTGACAACTATAGCTAGGGATCAAATTTTGAATTAATGATATCTGATCAAATTCTATGGAATGTTAAGCACAGTCTCAACAGAGCCTTCGTTGTCCGTACTGGCATGTAACCGTCTTAGAAGCATTTATTGGGAAAAGATAGGAGAATAGCCCCATTAATTTAACGTCTAAAATGTTACTTTTACCCTTTCCAACTTAGAACGAATCTACAGCATAAAGAAAACAATATTAAAATCTGTTAGTATTGAAAACATTGTTGTAAAAAAGGAAATGGCTCGTTATGTTCACTATCCGCCTTCGTTTGTAACCGTCTGGCTCTTTATAATTGTGTTAAACGATATAGCCTTATTTCATTAAATATGCGGTTGTCTCCAAAGATATCTAGCCTTATTTCATTAAATATGCGGTTGTCTCTCAAAGATATATAGCCTTATTTCATTAAATATGCGGTTGTCTCTCAAAGGAGTGTACTTCAAAATCCCCTAGCTTATAATCCACTAGGTCCAAAAATGGCTAGATAGTAAAAATCCCCTAGGTGTAAAATACAGGGTATTCAAAATCCCCTAGATGATTTTTTTTCAGGGTGCTCAAAACCCAATATTAGCCAATATTGTCAGGTTAGTTCAAAATCCCATAGAAGAATGATTGTAACCTAATAAATCAACAAGCAGTATAGACTCAGATCAGAGAGATCATTTATCACATGTATATTATACGGACAGTTAAATTATGTTAATGTCTACGAACTGCGGGTTAACCCAAGTTATAAATTAAAATACTTATGCAGGTCAAATTGAGCTATCTGCCTACATGAACTAATGTCATTAAATAATGAAAATATATCTGGCAAAGTTTATTACCTAAAAATGTAAATCTCAGGTGCCTAAATAAAACATAGTTTTACCGACAGTAAATACTGTATAAATAAAGGTCGATAATGTAGCATTTTAAAACAAAGACTATTTGTAGGCCGATGTTTTAAACGAATACATGTATACTTAAAGATACTCGTCCTCCTCTTCCCATTTGTTATGATTAGGTTAACAATTTACGCCTGCTTGAGCTCCACTGTTCATTTTCATGCTTTGATAATGCAAGCAAAAGCGAATTTTAAAATGTAAATATCTCTATGAATTATAGTTAACCAACAATACATAAGATAAACCTCTCTGTTAAGCTAGGTGCCGACATGAACTCTGGCTAACCATTGATAAATAATATAAATATCTCTGTTAAGCCTTTGCCTACATGCATTATAGTTAACCAACAAAAGATAAGGTAAACCTCTCTATTAAGCTAGGTGCCGACATGAACTCTGGTTAACCATTGATAAATAATGTAAATTAAATATCTCTGTTATACAGGTCAGGTGAAGCTTGGTGCCTACATGAACCATGGTTTACTCACCATACACGTCGTACAAGCGCGCCAACTGTCGGCAACATGGAAGAGTCGTCCGGACACATTCGTCATGTTGTCACTGATCCCAGAGGACAGCTCCACCACCCCGTCACGATGTCGTACGACCATCGCTAGAGACACAAACAAACCAGTATACCACGAGAAGTTTTCTTTGTAAGTATGAGGGATCACCTTTTTTCAACGACCACTACATTTTGAATAAGTAAGCATTTAGCTTCCCAAATATATGAGCCATTTCTGACGATTTGAAATCATATTGACATTCTGATTGGCATCAAGTATAGCTTCTATCGGGGCTACACTTCCAGTTTTTTGTCTACAGACTCACGTCAGTTGTCACTGTACACCTACATTAATTATGCAGGCAGAACACTTAGCATTTAAATTGGGTCAACTTGCAATGGAAGACTCTGACGCGATTTTGCAGGTGCTTGTAACCATTTTCTAATTTTATCAATATTTATTATGATGATTATTTTTACAGTGAAGTGAGTGAAGAAGACAGTCAGAAACGCCTCCTTGTATCCGTATGGCACAGAGACAGTCATTCAGGGTGAGTAACTCTTGCATTGACTTAAATCCAACAATTTCTCCGCCTTCAATGTAGTAAGAAAAACGCTTCTACTTATCTACTTTCGGTTTTTTAAAGCAAGTGTGTGGTGTGCCTCGGTTTCGATCCCCGGCCGGGTCATACATTATAGTTAAAAAGAGGCAGTAGTGGCTGCCTGGCCCAATAATGAATAACAGTGAACTCTTCTGTAACTCTTTCGTTGCCTATACAAATTAAACTGAGGATGCACAGGTTGCTTCGGATTTAGACTGGTCACATATACCAGGTTGGATTGATATAAGATAAACAGAAACAAAAGGAATTGGTCATCCTCCTTCATGTACTTGCAATACTAAGGACAGAAATCAGTGTGCATCCAAACTAACTTGCACATTCGTGCAATTTTATCTGGGTCTGGATCTGTACTGTTCGTCACTTTGACAAAGGTAACTTAAGTTTGAAACTGTATCAGGTCGCATGGAATTGCTGTGATATCTCTAAGGTTGGTTTGTATGCAGACGACACATTATTTTAGTATTTAATTTAAACTATTTACCACAAACCACAATTCTGCTGCAGACGACTTTGAAAAGATTCAGTAATTTCTTCTTTTATCTCAATGTTTTCAAAAGTCGTCTGCCGAAGAGGCATCATAAAGCGTCTACATTGGCGAAAAGGTTTACATGTTGAACTCGTTATTTCAGCCTCCACGAGTCCCTTGGCTGTACCTCATTCGGTCTGCGTCATCTGAGATCCGGTGAACGAGAAGTGAACGGCTGGTACTACCTCCTCAACGACGACATCGGCCGCAAGAAGCACCTCCGCGTCGCCACCAGAGATAAAATGCCACTTCGTGTCCCCACAGCGCCCCCTGTCTACCGCGTCCCCTCCGTCAACTCGAGCGTCAGCGGCATGGAGAAGGTTCACATTACAGTCAGACGGTCTCCGTACGGCGCTTTTGGTTTCACGCTCGTCGACTCCTGTCCGGTTATGGTCGGCCGTGTTGATGGTAGCTCCCACGCAGATGCCTCCGGCCTACAGAAAGACGACATCATTGTCCGTGTTAACCACCAGAATGTTTCCAGATCAACTTCCGTCAGTGTGGCCAAATGTATTAAGTAAGTATTATTTATTAATTACGATATGATCTTGGCTCCGGGAAAACCAACGATAACACTTTCAGCGCTGAATTCGAATAATACTAATAATAGTTATGGAACATTTTGAACCTAGCGGATTTCAGATTAGAGTACGATCTGACTTACCTGAATCTTCACTTTGGTTGGTTTCCGGGGAGATTTATTTCCATTGAAGAAATGATGGTATTTAACATCATTTATACTCGACCGCTTGAAACATAGGAAGAAATGTAGCACGTTTTTCAATTTCTACAATTTGTGTGTTCTAATGACTCGACATAGATGTACTTTTTCGGCGATAGCTGATTAACGTGGGTTTTGACCTAGATGTTAAACACATGATCTAGAGTTCAGTGAATAAAAAAGCATTAAAAACGTATGAAATATATTATTTAAGAACAAAATATTAATTATTTTTGAAACATGATAAGTTTTCAGTTAGTTATCGTCAATTGAAACTTGTACACCTCTTGGGAGCCTCGCGTAATCTACAGTCATGTGACATATTCTCGGCCTTGAACGGAAAAACGTCATGTCGCGCTAATGTAATGGATGTTAACTTGGATTGTCAAGTAAACGGTCTGTGGTTCGCTTCCCGGCTGAGGCAAGCTTTCTCTCTCACATTCATATCAAAACCAAAGTCTATATATATGAACTAAAACATTTATAAACCAAATATTACATATTTAAAGTTATTGTTTTCTGTCATTCTAATAAGTAAGATAAAATATCAATTAATATGCGCATGTTCCATTTCTTAGTGTTTTCTCATATTGATCGCCGTTTATCTTTTTTAAAGATATTTCTTGTTTAACATCAAACCCGTTTAATATACTTTAAGGAACTTAAATTGAGTTCTTACTAATCTCATAATTCAGGTCGGACAAAAAGAGGTATTGCTGTACATGCGTCACTGTTCGCATTAATATGAAACATTCATTTTTAAAACCGAAGACAAAATGATAATATGAAAATATAGCCCTTCCGGTTTAACGAGTACACATTATCGTATCGTCGAAACGTCGATGCAACAATACCGATTTGTGTCCAAATCATCTTCCAAAACGGATGTAACTTAAACCTTTTAGAAGATGTATTAACAACCATTTTGCGTAAATCTATCACTATTTAACAATAATCTTTCCTTTCACAGACAGAGTGGTAGTATGGTTAGCCTCGAGATTCATCGCCAACAGCAACCAGTTCCCATGGAAACTGTTCACACCATCCCAGCAGCCCACGAGAGCGACGACTCAGGAAACAACTCCACCCAAGAGTACCAGGTGTGTGACGATAGAGCTACACTCATCGACTCGGCCATTGTAAGCTTCAATCCATTTAAGATCCGCCAAAAACTCAGATCTAGTAAATGTTTTTCAAGGTCACTGTCTCGTCCAATCAGAATCTAGTATGTGTGTGCTGTCCCGACATGTGACCAATATATTTTTATTAACCTTTTCCCTTGATGCAAATATTATATGACGCCTTTGCGACACACGACTCCTGAAATGTTTTGAAAATATATATATTTCATTAACCTTTTCCCCTGATGCAGTTAAATATCAATTCTGAAGGAAACTCATACTTCAACGTTTTCCTAAATAGAGATAAAAAAATGTTTTGTTTCCTTAACCGTTTGTTTTGATAAATACCGGTATGGGAAGTGTTATTGTAACCTTTTCCCATTTGAAGACGCATTCTGACGCATGTGAAGCAGACGACTCCTGAAATAATTGCACGATTTCTACTTTTGCCGCACTGATTTCAACTCTATTGAATAATTATACTTTTATATAGTATTTACATTTTCACTGAGCTATTTTCAAAGTTTAATGCAGCAACATAGTGTTCGTGGGAAAGGGGGGAGGGGGTTAAATACATATTTTGGAGAATTTTGCTGAAAAGGCGTGTGTATGTTCACCAAAAGATCGCATCATTTAACTCTTTCCCTCAAATAGACGCATTTTGACGCCTCTGCAGCTGACGGACTTTTGAAAACATAGTGACAAAAGAAGAAATTGCTCAAAACGAGCAATTTCTCCTTTTGCCACAATGTTTTCCACTTTTAGTCGTAGGTTATCCATTCAATTATAGAGATTTTCTATTTTTTGACAAAATATGTTCTAAGTCGTCTGCTGCAGAATTGTCGTATGAGAGAAAGGGTTCAGTGTTAAACGTAAAACTAGATGCTTTAATATCTGGGAACATCTCTTATAGTAGTTGCAGGGACGATATTGTTTTGCTGTGATTAAATGTGCTATACAAAGACAAGGACTTAGTAATGAATATTCATATATGTAAATATCAAAGTGCTATTCTTCATATGTAGTGTGCTGTTTTAAGATTAACCCGCGTTGGGAGTAAATGATGTAGTTTGTCTCTCCATGAGTTAAGTCATCAACGGAGTTTCAGTAAAAACAATTCGACCTCAATGTTGATCGAGATGTACCTGCGCCTATGCACAATCTGATCTGGGGAAACAATCTTCCAGCACCTTGATTTGCTCTACATGTTTTTGTTTTCCCTGCTGTTGAAGAGTTTTACTAAAGAAAAATACAGGCAGACTATTGGTACAATTTGTGATTTGGTTTTGTAAAATTAAATTTATTAAACTTTGACAAGTAAACAAAAACCGTTTGTGGTCATTTCTTCCGAAAAATTGGGTGAACATGGAGTCTGCCTGTATAATTCTACACTCAAATCAAAATCAAAGATTTATAAAAAATCAATCATAAAAATCAAATCACAAACATCTCTTAGATAAAAAAAAAATTAAATTAACATTTCTATCCATGTATAGAGTGTAGATACACGCAGGCAGGCTTCCCTTCACCGTCTCCTGTGCCTCGAAGAAAACTTTGTTGAGACAATGAATGCCGGTATCCAGCTGTATTCCCGCCCGTTACGTCACTGTATCCTCACGCCAAACCAACACGCTGATCTGTTCCAGAACATAGAAAAGGTAAATATATATAATAATTCTAAATATTGTCTTGATGCATCTGAAATAAAGAATAAACGGTACATGAACTTAAAGTGTTTAACACATACAGACGCTTTCTGACACCTGCAGCACACCACTTTAAAAAAAAATCTCTTTGCTGTACTGTTTTCAACTTATTTCAAAAAGTTATACATTAATTTATAGATACTTTCTCTATTTTTGTCTAAATGTCTTGCCGTCTGTTGCTGATTTGTTGTATGTTGGAAAGGGTTAATAAACGGTGGTTATTAATAAATCTGCGGACATAATTTGACTGTATAGAACCGCCTGGACCACCACGCCTTACTTTCAATTGGTCTAAATACATGTCGATTATTTACAGAAAACACAAATGCTCCTTCGCTCATCTTTGTCGATACAAATAAGCGATATCGAATTATTTATAGTATCGGCTGCATCTCCCTATGGTCATCCCTATAAACAATATAATCAACTTTCGAAATGATTTTCAGATTGTGTGTATCAGTTGCATCTCCCAATGGACATGTCATCCCTATAAACAATATAATCAAATTTCGAAATGATTTTCAGATTGTGTGTATCAGCTGCATCTCCCAATGGACATGTAATCCCTTTTAAACAATATAATCAACTTTCGAAATGATTTTCAGATTGTGTGTATCAGCCAGTACCAAGTTAGACAGATCGTGAACAACCTCCCCTCACACGCGCCCTCTGACGACGAAGACACTGACACCTCGTTTGTTGCCGACAGTGACCTAACCAGCGTCATAGGAATGATCTACAGATCTAAGGTAAATACATTGATTATATTGACCGTCTGTCTGCAGGTTTATTATATATCTGTGTAAGTTGGAAATGTAAATAGCCTTATGACATCTGTGTGAGTGTATTTTTTGTGCTAATAAATTACCTTTTTTTTTATTTTAATTTTCACCAATATGAATATTTGTTTTCAATGTGGATTATCGCTGTTTTCAACAGTATAGCGTATATTATGCTGATACCCATCCTCGGTACCCAGGCTATTCATAATATATATCATATATTTTAGGAATAGCCTGGGTACCGAGGATGGCTGATACCCTGTAGCAGCTGACTTCATCAAGATGATATCGCGTTGACGCCGTTTTCAACAGTATAACGGCTATCATGCTGTTTCCATGTAACAGCTGCCTTCATCAAGTTGACATCGCGTTGACACGGTAATGTTGCAGGTTCTATTTGTTTGACTCATTGTCATTAAAAGTAAGATATATTGAGAAAGGTAATATAATGAACATATAAATAGAAATGGGTACAATAATCATACTGATATGCCTGCTGAACTCATTGACAAAAACTGCTTTTGAGCAAACATTGCTTGCACATCTGCATTATAAGATTATCATGAAGTAAATAGTAGAAAATATTACCGAGGCGGGCACGCGATATGACACGTCAAATTCATAGAAAAAAAGACTACTTAATTGGACTATTCGGTTATTTCCGTATGAAACTCTGACTAACTCAACGAACAATACCAATCTCTTTTAAAAAACTCAAAACGGAAATGACCGACGAGTCCACGTAGAATACTGATATTTTAGTTTAAATTAGTATACAGTATACCAGAATGATAAACCACGTTTATTTTGATATTTTCAAATTTACATTAATAAGAATTTTCTTTATCCTATCAGATGTCAGTACAGTGCCAGGCCTACGAGATTTACGCCCGCGGTCTGTCCCACGCCTCGAAAGTTCTCGCCCGGCTTGAGATGAGTGAACAGTTTCGCCACTTTATGCTGAAAACTGCTGACAAGAACGACCTCCGTCTGTGTGAATTCATCAACCGTCCATTGCGACATTTTCAGGAACTGACAAGCATCCTTCGAACCATCATTGGCACCACCTACCCTTCCTCACCAGAACACACGGCCTTTTCACAGATTTTACATGGTAAGAAAACGGTATTGTTTATTCGGTATACCATTTAAATTGATTTAATCCTTTCCACATACAATATGAAGCAAACGACTTTGAAAACACTAGAAAATCTCTATGAAATGTCTAAAAAGTAAATAGATTTTATTTTCGTTATCGAATGCAGGTTTGTTCTCGTCTTATACTTGAGATAAATTCGCAAAACATCCGGGGGGAAAAACTAATGACAGATGAATGATACTAGCCATTATTGTTATAGTATATGAACCATATAGAGAGACTATTTATAGTAACAATGTCCTGTGTGGGATTTTCCTAAAACATCAAACGAAACATATACCGTCATATTCACTCATATAGAGACTTTATAATAACAAGGTCTTGTGTCTTGTTAATTGTGTGCTCCGGGTTAGTCCCGCCGAGATACATCGGTAGTGTGTAGAGCCTTTAATCAATTTAATTTCAAAATTACTTGGATTATTCCAGGTTTTCAGAAAGTTGTTGACAGACTACAGTCTACAGAACCTCTTCATACCAGCGTAACTTCAGTGAACTTGTTTGCCAGCCAGTCCATCTGTATCCGACCTCGTACCGCCCGGCGCCGAGTTCCAGTGATGGGGTCCCTTGTACTGAAGCATGCAGCCTCCGTAAGGTCTAATTCCAGCGGGTTTGGAAGCGGGTCTTCGCATCACTCAGATACTCCGTCCGAGTGTGAGAGCGTGTTTGCTGATATGGAACTTACTCGTTAAAAAACTAAATCGATAGAAGGGAGATAATACAAACGTGAACTCTTATATGTGAAATGTTTGAATGAAATGTGAATATATTAATTGAAAGGGATACATGACAAACTGGAAATATGTACATATGTGTAAATGTAAGATGAATTGCTTATTGCATTAATCTATTCTGCTGAACCTTTTCCCACATACAACAAACACGCAGCAGACGACTGAAATAACATGGAAAATTGAAAATGTGATTTACAATAAAACTTTTAAAAACGGAATCATCAAATCTGTGGCATGATATACTGTTGCAGAGGCGTCTAATAGTGTCTAAATGTGTGGGAAAAGGTTAACGGCTACAACTCGTAAACTCAATCTTGCATCTAAACAAAGTTTGTTTTATATCTATTCAATACGTTTGGAAATAAACAATAAATGTGAATCGAATAATGTTGACAAAGATTAGACTGTAGGAAGGTGCAGGATGATCTTGGTCTACAATGTTCACAAATGCATTGAAAATGATAGAGAGTATATGCAAGTGAAAACCTGTATTGTTAATATATTTAAAAAAGTGCTCTCTCTCTGCTCTCTCTCCTCTCTCTCACGTCATCTCTCCTCTCTCTCTCTCCTCCACTCTCTCTCTCTCTCTCTCTCTCTCTCTCTCTCCTAGCTCTCTCTCGTTCTCTCTCTCTCTCTCTCTTCTCTCTCTCTTCTCTCTCTTCTCTCTCTCTCTCTCTCTCTCTCTCTCTCTCTCTCTCTCTCTCTCTCTCTCTCTCTCCTCTCTCTCTCTCTCTCTCTCTCTCTCTCCTCTCTCTCTCTCTCCAGGCAAGTCGAGTTTCTCCTTGTTTAAAATCTGTTTTCTTCCCTTATATCCAATGGTCTTTAATTTTCCACTGTGAATAAATAAAATGTAAATAATTGTATATAAAAATATTTTATGATTACAAAAATGCTCACAATGCGAGCACTTAAATATATATATTATATAGCTGGTTACCTTTCATTGAAATCTTGATTAAACGTGAACCAAATGAGACATGTATTTCTATTTATTTTTTCAAAACCATTTATTTGAAAAAATCGGGTCCATAATTAAACAGAAGTGCGATATAAGATGCCTAGTCGCCTTGAGTCATTTATTTCAATGTGCACCGCCTTCAACAGTTTCCTTTCCTTTCCTTTCCTGCAGAACCCCGGTAGCTCAGTCGGTAGCGACGCGGGCTGTCAATCCAGGGGTTATGAGTCCGAATCCCAGCTTGGCCAACATTCTTTCCGACGTTTGACAAAAGTCATTGTGACCTGCGTCATTCGTCTTTCACCAATGGGCTGTTTAACCGTCTATGTGGAAAAGCAGCCGGTTGCTTGGAAGGTATGTTATGTGGTGTACTGGTGAAGAAAAAAAACAGAAACTCATGAGTAGTTGGTCGCCGTGATATGAACGAAACATTTGTTGAAAACGGCGTTAAACCCCAAACAATCAATCAACAGTTTCCTGGATAAATGACCAGTATTCTTGGAATGATATTTACTCAACCCGATTGATCAATAACAATGATATCCACACAATCCCGCCTCCATAAGTCCGTCTTTTTCTCCAATAAACAGTTGTGTTTGTTTTAAACGATTTCAATTTTACTGGTTTTCATTTCAAAACGGATGAATGGGAACTGATCAAATCATTCATATATCCATTCAAAATTCACGTCAGGTGAAAGATGATATTATACTAGATCCGGATCAGCGTGTTCCTCCTCACATCCTGTTCCGGATTTTTCCTTTTTGCCAATCTAGACACACATGCGTCTTTAATGATTAAGAAGAAATGTCATGGTAGGAGCATTGACTATGTGTCACGAAACATCGTTGTGTTTTATTAACCCTTTCCCTCATATAGACGCTTTCTGACGCCTCTGCAGCAGAATTTCAACTACATACACATTCAACTTATCTGCAGGAGAAGAATTTGAAAAATATAGGGGAAACTGTGGAAACCTGTAAGAATGCAGGTATTATCCTTGCATAAACTTGAAAACATTATTTTGAGACATTTCTCCTTTTGTCATATTGTTTTCAAAAGAAGACCGCGACAAATGAGACAAAATGCATCTACAGGTGGGAAAGGCAAGCTTTGTAAACAAGTCCGATAAATAGTCAAGGACCATACTCTTGCTTTATTGCATGTTCTGTACTAAGCCACTTGAAAAACTCGAGACTTACATGTTTCCTTTATTCCATAGATAATCAAAGGACTGATGATCCTTTGTCCTGAAGATATAACAGTGACAGTGCTTTCCTATTGTAAAACTCGTGTTTTATGACCAAGTGTCCGCAATAAAATGTAATCTGTTTAGATTTGTTTATCGATAATTAAATTCTCACAAGCGTAAATGGGCGTAGTTATGACAAGTGTAGCTAGGGATCAACCTGTGAAATAATAATATCTGATCAAAATCTATGGAATGTTACGCTACTCTAATTTTATTCAGCGTACATGGACCTCGTAATAACAAGTGTAGCTAGAGATCAACCAGTGAATTAATAGTATCTGATCAAAATATATTGAAGGTTACACACAGTCTCACCTGAGCCTTCATTATCTGTTTTCGATGTTACCGTGTCACCCGCATTTATTGGGAAAACATAGAAGAGTAGCCCCATCTAAAATAATACTTATACCCGTCCAACATAAAACGAATCTGAGGCGGGCGATTATGAGACATAAAGGCAACCAGGGGCGTAGCTCCCTTTAGGCACTGTAGGCACGTGCCTACACATTTTTTCTCAAAATGCCCCAAAATGCAGCTGCGGCGATACACATCTGCGTTATGTATCGACCAGATCAGCCTGCGCTGTCCGCGCAGACTGATCCGGCCAACACATTCCGTCTTAGGGGGATAGATGTATAGAGTAGTTATTCCTGAAACAGAAAATCCACAGGAGACGAAAAGTGTCTATCCGGGTTGGCCTGTGTGGCATGCTTAGGCTGGTCTGGGTCGATACTTTATGCAGAGTCCACAATGTTGATTTTGTTCACGAGACGGCCTACACATTGATTATTGCAAAGCTACGCCCCTGGCAACACTATTAAAACGTATTCAACAGTATTTAAAACATTTTTGCATAAGAAGAAATTGCTCGTTATGATCAATTTCACCTTTCCCCCTAATTATCTTTGGGAATGAAAGAATAAAACAGAATCTATAATGCCCACAGCTAGAGGTGGGACATCAAGCGGCGTCACAGCAGTTCTGTTATGAATGTCATTAAACTTAACGGGTAGCTGTGTGAAACTCTCCATGACACCCGTGCTTGTCAATAATGTCAACCTCGGAAAATTCAGATTTTAGTGTCGCGCTCAATCGACTTTTAACGAAAACGGATTGGGTTTACGAGTTTAGCCGGACAATTCCGATGTTAACGTCAGGACCAATCGGCTATTTACGAGTTTAGCCGGACGATTCCGATTTTCACGTCAGGACCAATCGGCTATTTACGAGTTTAGCCGGACGATTCCGATTTTAACGTCAGGACCAATCGGCTATTTACGAAAACAGATCAGATTTACGAGTTTAGCCGAAGTAACCCGATTGTTAAAGTCTCCACTTTGTCAAATAAAACAGATTTGATTTATTGTTTGGTGTTTCAACAATGTTCCATTTATATCACGGAGTTTCTCGGGTAAGTTAATAACACTTCTCAGTCGTAATGCTAAACCCATCCATGAGCGCCAAGGAAGGCATACATTACTAACATCTTTGAAGTATTTGGTATGACTCGTCCGGGATCGAACCCGCGAACCCATACTCGGGGCGGACGTTCCGTCACTACACCACCGAGGCGGTAAAATCGCAACAGGCCTTCTTCACAAACGAGCTTAATCCCCAATAGACAATTGCCAAAAGAATCACTTGAAACATTTGTCTATATGCAGATCCTGTTTGACGCAATTGCAGCAAATGATTTATAAAACAGTATGGCAAAAGGAGAAATTACTCATGATGAGAAATGTGCCCCTCTACAACAAAGTTTTAATTTTTTTTCTAAACTTTAACAAGAAGAAGACGCCGCGCATGATTTTAAAGCATGACTTAAAGGAAGCAGATGTAGTTCAGTACATTTCAATAACCTGTGCAAGCAGACAGGATGTAAATATTTCGAACAAGAGGGTCAAATGTCCCTTTATTTTAAACAAGAAGGCCAACATTTGCCTATATTGCTCACCTGGCTACCACAGCCTATATAAAAAGGTTACCAAGAGCAGAAAGGGTCAATATAGACGTAGGGATTAAACGTTTTATATGCTACGATCTATGTGATATTCAGCATGTGAAGTTAAGTCGTAAAATGACAAGTTTAGTCCTGAAACCATTTGGTTTACGGTTTGCTTAACATTCACTGCAACTATAATGTGTCATACAATGAATTTTAGAATCGGATGAAATCGTGAAAACAGCGAAGTATTCATAACGGAAGGAAGCAGAGACAACTTAATTACTCTATGGGAACCGATGACACCTTGTCGTCTATTAAATAAGAATTACTAAAATCGCCAATCGATGACATGCTGCATTTACAAAAAAAAGAACGGGTCACGTTACGGCCATGCCTATTGCATAGTTGGGTTAACGTTGTGTTTACAGTTTCTAGAATTATAATGTATTATGTAGTAATTAAAATGAGTCATCATTGATTTTTTAAAGATTACCCATTTTTTTTAAAATCTCAATATTGTAAATAGGCAAAAACATCGCCAGAAACTTTTTTCTGAGCTTTGATGAATCGGGTCGTAAACCAAACTATAAAAAGAAAAACGCGTAGCCTAAGAAGTTAGGGGAAAGCTATTAAATACCCATTACATGTTTCTAAAGTTTTGTTATAACGGTAGAAGACATACGTATTTTGTATGTTGCTGTTTCTTAAATCATTTTATACAATTTATTTATTCATATTTTTTTTTTTTTTTTTTTCAAACATATAACAGAGTTTTTTTAACAATAATAATGTAGGTTGCTCCCTTTTCGATTACGTCACCCCATGGTACAAAATTAAAACCTATCCCATACTGACGCCGCGCTTCCACGCGGCGTCAACAATTATTCATAGAGATGTTCAATATCACTTTCCATCAATATTTTCTAAAATCGTCTGCGGCAGAGGTGTCATAAAGCTTTTGTATGTGGGAAAGGGTTTAGACAACTTTGACATCGTAGTATGAATTTGAATCGTTCTGCTTGCCATCTAGAGCCCAAGTTTTCCAAGGTCTCTGGTAACAACCCTTCATACGACCACATGAGTATGAAAATAATTGAAAATGATTTTCAAAAAACTTTCATTTAATGTTATATTAGCGAGGCGACTCGAAGTCTACATCCCATAGTGAACTTTTGATAACATGAGTTATTTCCCTTGTATTATTAAGCAAATTACTACGTGACTAATCTGTTTCAAAGGTTATTTTCTTTTTATCTATCTTTAATGTTGTTTTGGAGAATCTTCTAAATCCAGATGAAGACTCCCCAAACAAAATGAAAATGTTAATACGAAAAAACACTTCAACTATTACTCATGATACAGTCATTTCCACGCACCGTTAAATGTCAACAAACGAATTTTTATTAATATTTTCAAATAGAATTATGATTTAAAGACATACATTTGAAATATGGCAGAGGCAACGGTGACTGGTTCCGAAACACAAACTATTGTAGAAGAGGTATATATTTTGTTGTCTAAGATTCAGCGATGATGTTCAAAGAAAGCAATTTCCGCCGATTTAGTCAGACTATCATATTAGCCGGACATCGCTGTCAATTCGGGTATTTGAAATAAACTGAACTTAATCGGATCGAACAGGATTCATTTATATTCTTTGACGAATATCATTTTTTTATCATTTATCAGGAAAGAATCTAAGTTATTAATTGGTTGAGCAAAGAAGGAAGTAAATGAAAAATGAGCTTTCGGACTGACCGGTTTCAAAAGATTTCGTAATGTCTGCAATGATCTGCTGCTGGCCCATCAGAAGGTGTCTATATGAATTATGATACGGGAAATTTGGAATTATTTAACCCTTTCCCTCATAAGACAATTCTGCAGCAGACGACTTTGAACATATTTTGACAAATAATACAATATCTCTGTCAGGGTTTCCACTGGACAATATCAATTTTTGGACACATTAAACCCAAATTTTGTTACGCAAGGGGGAGGGGGAGAGCCCCTTCCGTGGGACATTTTTTTTTTGTTCAGCTGTATTGATATACACTATTTTAAGCATACCTAGCACTTTTAAAGTGTGTTCTGTCATTGACTAAATGTTATGATTATGGTGTATCAATACAGCTAAAAAAAAAATATTGTTTCATCATGGTTCACCAATACATGAAATGTCATAAAATTATAATTTTAATAAATAAAAAAATAAACACAACCCTTAAACACGTTTCATCCTTTTATTATTATTATTTTATCGTGGTTCTCATTCTTTTTTGTTTAATCTGTTTTTAACTTTAATGATTTTACCAATCTAACTGCTTCTAAATCCATTTGATATTGTATCAGCCTAGTATGGTCAATGGAAACACATGAAAAGGTTTAATAACCACAGATCCTCCTACTTGTTATGTTTTTCCATTTACAATGGGCTAATGCAAATTTTAAAAAAATCTGGTCACCACCATCACTATGAAAATTCATAAAAAAAATATTCAGTGTTCCTACTCATGTAAAATGTTGGGTTAATTACGTAAACAAATTTACTTTCAAGTATATATTTAAGGCTGTATGTGAGATTGTGCGTAAGAAAGCTCCACAGACGGAAAGCATAATAAGTTATTTTCATTTTTTGTTATTTGGAAAGCCGGGCGTAAAATGTTTTCCTAACCAATTGGCGAGAAATCGTACCCCACCCACCCAAATATTTGACTCTTAGCGACTTATAAATAACGCCGTCAAACTTATTAATTTTTCATTTCAAGCAGATTAGGGCCTTCATAATTTCAATTAACATCTTGATAACACACACAGATATATGATCAAAGATTGACGAAGACAATGTTTTTGTTTACACGATTCCAATAGGAAATTTATTTTCAATTGCCGATTTCTTCTTTTTTGTAATAAATAAAAGCGCTACCTAGATGATTTTTTTACCTACTTAATTAGTTTTGATTAACATATTATTAATAAAATCAAAGGCGCAAACTGTAAACAATCATCAGCGTGTGTCGTTAATTCAATTAAGTATTAAACATCAAAGTACAACCAATACGAGTAGGTGATAAAAGATACGCTGTTTACCCCAATGTTATCACTTTGGCATGTGACACGATTCGTTGTGTACTGTGTTTTCAGCTGTGTGTTATGCAGTTTTACGGCCAGATTGAGAAGTTCAGTAAGCGGAATTTTGTGTATAAAAAGCAACAGTTTACGGCGAATCATTTTTCCGCCATTTTTTTAGATCACCTGAGCCGAAGGCTCAAGGTGAGCTATTCTGATCACTTTTTGTCCGTCGTCCGTCCGGCGTTAACTTTTAGCTTTAAACATCATCTCCTCCCAAACTCCAAGGACAATTTCCGTGAAACATCACAGGACTGTTCCTCTGGTTGGCCTCTTTCAAAGTTGTTCAAAGATTTAAATTCCATTGAGAACTTTGGTTGCTGCGGCATCAGAAAGGGGACAAAATGTCCAAACTTTAAAAATCTTCTTCTCCGAATCTGCCTGTCAGATTCAAATATAATTTGGTAGAAATGTTCCTTGGGTGACCCTCTATAAAAATTGTTCAAGCCATACTGATTGGGCGAAAAACATGGCAGTCAGGCGGCATCAAAAAAGGGGCAAAATGACAAAATTTGAAAATTCCATTTTTATGAAAGTGCTTGTCTGATTTTAAGAAAATATAATACGAATCTTACTGTAATGATCCTCTATTTAATTTGTTTAAGCCGTTTTGATTGGTTACACAATCATAGCAACCAGGCGTCATCACAAAAGGGGTAAATTGAACTTTTAGCTACAAATGACAACCAACTCCTACCATTCCAATAGAACAATTTCCACAAAACATCACAGGAATGTTCCTTTGGGGGTCCTCTTTCAAAATTGTTCAAAGATTAAAATTCCAATGAGAACTTTGGTTGCTGCGGCATCAGAAAAGGGGACAAAAAGTCCAAACTTTAAAAATCTGCTCCTCCGAATCTGCCTGTCAGATTCTAATATAATTTGGTAGAAATGTTCCTTGGGTGACCCTCTATAAAAATTGTTCAAGCCATACTGATTGGGCGAAAAACATGGCAGTCAGGCGGCATCAAAAAAGTGGCAAAATGACAGAATTTGAAAATTCCATTTTTATGAAAGTGCTTGTCTGATTTTAAGAAAATATAATATGAATCTTACTGTAATGATCCTCTATTTAATTTGATTAAGGCATTTTGATTGGTTACACAATCATAGCAACCAGGCGTCATCTCAAAAGGGGTAAATTGAACTTTTAGCTACAAATGACAACCAACTCCTACCATTCCAATAGACCAATTTCCACAAAACATCACAGGAATGTTCCTTTGGTGGTCCTCTTTCAAAATTGTTCAAAGATTAAAATTACTATGAGAACTTTGGTTGCTGCGGCATCAGAAAGGGGACAAAATGTCCAAACTTTAAAAATCTTCTCCTCCGAATCTGCCTGTCAGATTCAAATATAATTTGGTAGAAATGTTCCTTGGGTGACCCTCTATAAAAATTGTTCAAGCCATACTGATTGGGCGAAAAACATGGCAGTCAGGCGCATCAAAAAAGGGGCAAAATGACAAAATTTGAAAATTCCATTTTTATGAAAGTGTTTGTCTGATTTTAAGAAAGTATAATACGAATCAAGAATGTTCCTTTGGTGGTCCTCTTTCAAAATTGTTCAAAGATTTAAATTCCATTGATAACTTTGGTTGCTGCGGCATCAGAAAGTGAGAAAAATACCCAAATTTTAAAATCCTTTTCCTCCATAATCTACTTGTGCGATTGCAAGATAATTTGGTAGAAATGTTCCTTAAGTGACCCTCTAAATAAACTGTTGAAGCCATATTGATTTCGTTGAAAAACAGGGCAGCAAGGCGGCATCAGGAAAGGTGCAAAATGACAAAAACATCTATAATTCCATTCTTATTTAAGTTAGATTTCAAGATATAAATGGCCTTTGAGAAGTGTCCACTCCTTTGCAGTTTCATTTACACTCCCTGATTAAATTTTCCCAGATATTTGCAGTTAAATATTTGCTACTAATTTACTATCAATTAGGTGATCGATTTAGGGCCATCTTGGCCCTCTTGTTTATTTTTTCGCCATTGGCGTGTTTGGCGAATTACAGCGGAAACCCTGTCTGTATTTGAATGGATGACTAAAAGTAGAAAACATTGTTGCAAAAAGAGAAATTGCTTGTTTTGAGCAAATTCTTCTTTTGTAACTATGTTTTCAAAAAGCCGTCTGCTGCAAAAGCGTCAGACAGCGTCTATATGAGGGAAAGGGTTAATGACATTGATAGAGAGTTGCAAACATTATAGCCAGGAAATGCGTTTCTTTAGCCCTTTCCAACATACAACATATCTTCAGCAGACGACTTTAAAACATCTAATGAAAAATATTGAAATTTTATAAATGAAGGTATATTTACAAATTTAATAGACCTGAAAACATTGTGGCAAATATTAACAAGCCTTGTGTTTATCTTTTGTTTTGTTTTTTGTAGCCTGAAACAAGTTCAACACAAACAGTAACATTGAAGCTAAGAAAGCCCAAACAGAACAGAAAAGTGAAATGGTCAAATGAGACAGTGGATAATGAGCATTTGAATAAAAAGAAATCCAAATGTAAGCAGACAACTATTTTGTTAGAAAATCATTTCAAAAGAGTAAAAAGAAATTAAGTGAGAGTTTTTCCAATGTGTATGAGTAACAGGAAAAAAAAGGAAAGGGTTTAAAAGCACAGTTATTCAGAGATCATTATGTTGTTAATGAATCATAGTATAACCCTTCCCTCATATAGCAATTCTGCAGCAGCTGACTTTGAAAAACATATCTATAGGCAAAAATAAAATAAAAAACATCTAAAAATTAAGGTATAATATCTTATAAATGTTGAAAACATTGTGATGAAAGGGGAAATTGCTTGTTTAACTCTTTCCGCATTTTGATGCAATAGCAGCTGAGCAGACGACTTTTGAAAACATTGTAGCCAAAGGTGAACTTGCTCATGATGAGCAATTTCTCCTTTGTTCACAATGTTTTCAACTCTTTCTAATTATTAAAACCTTTATTCATGTTTTTGTCAATATATTTTCGAAGTCATCTGCTGTAGATTTGTCATATGTGGGAAAAGGTTAATGCAATTTCTCCTGTCACAATGTTTTTAGTAGTCATCCATTGCAGAGGTGTCAGAAATCGCCTATATGTGAAAGGGATAACTTCTCTTAGCAGTGCCTCTATGAATCAAATACTTATTTATACTAATGCCTTCATTTATTATTTTACTATAAGCCCTTTCCCTCATACAACAATTCTGCAGCAGATGAATTTGAATACATTTTGTTAAAAAAAATAGAAAATCTCTATAATTTAATGGATAACCTATGACTAAAAGTTGAAAACATTGTGGCAAAAGGAGAAATTGCTTGATTTGAGCAATTTCTTCTTTTGTCACTATGTTTTCAAAAAGCTGTCTGCTGCAGATAATGCAGACTCATTCTCAGCAGGCAAAAAGAGAAATTGCTCATACTGTCATCCTTTTGCCACAAAGTTTTCAATTTATGAAACTTTCATTTCTAGAGATGTTCCCCTTTTTATTGCAGTGGAAATTTTCAAAGTCGTCTGCTGCAGATTTGATATATGAAGGAAACGGTTACAAACCAACTGCCTCACAGCAACGACATCTCTGTGCTTTAATCTGATAGCCAGATAATTTTTCTGTAATCCTCAACAATTTTATATAGAAAATAATTTCTGATTTGCTGGAAACATTCATCATTTGCATGGCTATCTGGGAAAACAAACGGTTAGGCATGTGCAACAAGTGCAGAACCAGATTAGCAAGTACACAAGTGCAGTCTGATCTGACTCTTAACAATTAGCAAAGAAGTCCTAGAAGGTTTAAAGAACTTCTGTAAAGCAGTATGTATTTGGATTGTTTAACATTGATGCGCTGGCATCAACATGTGTAACAATTACATTAAGGTTTGGTTTTCCCCAGAGCACCACTCATATATATGGTTTCATTAAAATGGGAGGGAAACACATCTCTTTTTTGTCATATGAGTCTTGGCTGCCATGGCAAGAGATACCTTATTATATTTGCTCGCATATAGAATGATTTTTTGATGAAAATTAATTCAATAAGTGCTTAATGACAGGAAGACGATTTTTATTCATAATGAAATATGTTTGATGTATCGATGTATCGATCACACTTATAATTTTTTCTATAACTCATTTTCTGTATAAATGCAAATAAAGACCACCTGTAATCAAAGACCAGCCAATTGTCTTCCTGTGGTTGGTCTTCATAAACAGTTTCCATTGTTTTTTACGAGCATCTATCTGTTTCAATGGTGAATGCATATTGTTTTACCCTTTGCTAGGCTGCCGTATTTATGAGCACCTATCTGTATCAATGCATATTGTTTTACCCTTTGCTAGGCTGCTGTATTTATGAGCATCTATCTGTATCAATGCATATTGTTTTACCCTTTGCTAGGCTGCTGTATTTATGAGAAGCCCCGAATGTTCGGTGAATCTTCCTCGGAAGACGAAGACGATTGTACTGGACATTGTCATGGACACAGGAAAAAGTGTTTTCGAGAAGACGGAGGGCAGGATAATGGTGAGAAAGTTTGAATTTAAACATACATACTGGCTAATTGTCAAGTTGAATTAACAAGTTTGTTAGTTGGAAGAAATTTTTAATGCTCTATATTTTGCTAGCTAAAATTTAATTATAAATGCTTTCTTAATGTTTAAAAGCATGGTGGTGAAGTATTTAACAAGTAGAACATAACTGCATGTGAAAAAATATGTAAAAAGCAATTTTAGCCAAATTTGAATTCTGATGGGGAAAAATTGTTTTCATTATTTTTTCTCAACTAAATTGAAATCCGGTGAACCCTTTTCCCTGTTAAGCCTTTCCCTCATACGACAATTCTGCAGCAGACGACTTTGAACATATTTTGACAAAAAATAGAAAATCTCTATAATTGAATGGATAACCTAGGTCCTATGACGAAAAGTGGAAAACATTGTGGCAAAAGGAGAAATTGCTTGTTTTGAGCAATTTCTTCTTTTGTCACAATGTTTTCAAAAAGCTGTCTGCTGCAGAGGCGTCAGAAAGCGTCTATATGGGGGAAAGGATAATGCTTCATTTAGACTTTTCCTAATAGAATACTCTTGTTGAAAGCATGGAATTGCCCATTACTGTTTGTAAGCATGGTAAACCCTTTCCATATTGAAAATCAATTTTCTTTTCTCAGATGGTACACAAGATGGCAATGACCCTGGACCTAGTACAGCAAGTTGACGACAGAACCCGTTTTATTTTGTTTCATCATAGTTCATGGGTATCTCAGTTTCCATTCCTAATGTTGTCACTTTATTTAACCCTTTCCCACATTCAGAAAATCTGCAGCAGACAACTTTGCAAACATCATGGCAAAAACATGTGAAATATCTATGAATGAATATATAATATTCATTGTAAATGATATCAAATGCTTCAGCTTCTCTTTAACCCTTTCCCTCATATAGACGCTTTCGGACGCCTCTGCAGCAGACGGCTTTTTGAAAACATAGTGACAAAAGAAGAAATTGCACAAAACGTGCAATTTCTCCTTTTGCCACAATGTTTTCCATTTTTAGTCATAGGTTATCCATTCAATTATGGAGATTTTCTATGTTTTGACAAAATATGATCAAAGTCGTCTGCTGTAGAATTGTCGTATGAGGGAAAGGGTTAAGTAATATGTGAACAGTGTAGGTCTGGATCAGTCTGTGTGGATGCACATGCTGATCTGGATCTATAATGTTCGCAAAAGCCAACTGGCTACCCAGTTTTTACTAATTAACCCTTTCCCTCATATGACAATTCTGCAGCAGACAACTTTGAACATATTTTTCAAAACATAGAATATCTCTATAATTGAATGGATAACCTATGACTAAAAGTGGAAAACTTAGTGTCAAAAGGAGAAATTGCTCGTTTTGAGCAATTTCTTCTTTTTGTCACTATGTTTTCAAAAAGCCGTCTGCTGCAGAGGCTTCAGAAAGCGTCTATATGAGGGAAAGGGTTAACTTTCCCTAGAGATGCCACTGTGTAGGGTTCACAGTCGTGGGTGGGGTAACACCTGTGCTATATATACATGTACATGTAATAATAATCAGACTGTAGTCACATTTTATGAATGGAACTTTATATATGCTTGTGTGCAATTACATGTTCTTTCAACTGGAATTACTTCAACGATAACCCTTTTCCCACAAACAGACACTTTCTGAGGCCGCTGCTGCTGATGACTATTGAAAACACTGTGGCAAAAAGTGAAATTGCTCATAATGAGCAATTCTTTCTTTTGCCACAGTGTTTTGAACTCTGTTTGATATTTACCCTTTCATTTTTAGAGATTTTCCATATGTTTATCAATATTGTTTTTTTTAGAGATTTTTCATATTTTTATCAAGATGGTTTTTGTATGTGGGAAAGGTTTAAAAAGACTCTTTGATTCAATAGCTGGAGGTTTACCTCTTTATCGTTTTAACCCTTTCCCTCATACGACAATTTTGCAGCAGACGACTTTGAACGTATTTTGTCAAAGCATAGATAATCTCCATAATTAAATGGATAACCTATGACAAAAAGTGGAAAACATTGTATGAGGGAAAGGGTTAAGGCTGAATTTTTAAAATGGACGTTCTTGCTTTGCAAAATGTGGGAGAGTTAATGGCCAATTTTTAGGAATATCAAGTTAAAAAAAAAAATGTTGAGTTGGTCTTGACATTATAGAGCCAGATCAGAAGGCTTGGATGAGCCCTGGCTCTAAACTGGTACCACTTGCTTTACAATATCACCTAACCATCAAAGGGTTAAACATATATACAGTCAAACCTGTGCTTAAGACACCTTGGAATAGAAATTCCCTGTCTAAAGTGACCATGTTTTGAGTTTCGCAAATACTCATTTTCTGTATAAATGACCCTGCAATTAACCCTTTCCAACATACGACAATTCTGCAGCAGTCGACTTTAAACATATTTTGTCAACAAATAGAAAAATCTCTATAATTGAATGGATAATCTATGACTAAAAGTGGAAAACATTGTGGCAAAAGGAAATTGCTCGTATTGAGCAATTTCTTCTTTTGTCACTATGTTTTCAAAAAGCTGTCTGCTGCAGAGGCGTCAGAAAGCGTCTATATGAGGGAAAGGGTTAAAGACCAGATTGTTAACTTTCCATGGGTGGTCTTTAAACACAGGTTTGACTGTACTTTGTCTTACCTCTGTTCTTGGGTTGCGTCTTTAAGTTTTTCATCAGTTAATAGTTCATCAGAAATCTAAATTTGAGCATAGATAAGACTAAGTGGTATTTTTACCGGTAAAATAACTTTATATTTGTTAGTATTAAATGAATGATCTGAGATGTGAGATGTGAGATTGTTAACCCTTTCCCCCATTCAACCAATCTGCTGCAAACGACTTTGAAATTATCTAGGCAAAAATATGGAAAAAATCTATATAAATGTAATTATAATTATTGAAAAGAGCTGAAAATATTGTGTTGAAAAGGGAAATTACTGGTTATGAGCAATTTCTCTTTTTTCCACAACTTTTTCAGATGTTAACTGTAGAGGAATCAGAAAGTGTCTGTATGTGGGAAGGGGTTAAAGTAACCTGCTGTCAAGTTATCTGAGGCCAAAGAAAATGTAGTATGTTAAAAAAAAGCAGAGAAATGCAACTTTGATACAGAGCTGAAGCCATTGTTGTAAACATTCCTTCTAAACAATTTCTCCTTTTATGACAATGTTTGAGAAATCGTCTGGTGCAAATGTTTAATTTTTATTCTTGTTTAAGTTTTATATCATGTAAATGTGTACTAGAAATTAATTCATGAAAATGTTCACCTGTACCCACATATAAATGTGTACTAGAAATTAATTCATGAAAATGTTCACCCGTTTCCACATACAGATGCTTTAAGGCGCCTCTGCTGCAGGTGGCCTTTGAAAACATTGTGGCAAAAGGAGAAATTGCTCATGATGATCAATTTCTCCTTTTGCCACAATGTTTTCAAATTTATTCAGTAAATATTCTTTAACCCTTTTTACTCATATGACAATTCTGCAGCAGACGACTTTGAACATATTTTGTCAAAAATAGAACATTTCTATAATTGAATGGATAACCTATGACTAAAAGTGGAAAACATTGTGGCAAAAGGAGAAATTGCTCGTTTTGAGCAATTTCTTCTTTTGTCACTATGTTTTCAGAAAGCTGTCTGCTGCACAGTCGTCAGAAAGCGTCTATATGAGGAAAAGGGTTAATTCATAGAGAGTTTTTCAAAGTCATCTGATGCAGATTTGTTGTACCGCCTCCATGGTGTAGTAGTTCTGTTAACTAGGAAACACTATGATATGCCTGAACATATTTTGAAAGCGGCATAAAACCATACATACAAAAAGCAGCAGTGTTGTATGTGGAAACATAAGTTTATCATTACTATATTCCATTGTGTAAGGTTATATATTCTATACCGGGAATACTATTTAAGGGAACCCCTACATTGTAGCTGAAAGCATTCATACTTAATTAAATTTAAGATGTTGACATCAATCAACATAGGACAGTCAGTATCTTGTCCAGGTCGCATCGATATACATGCATGACACACCCTCTGGGCGCACTGGATATTATACAGCAGATTGTCTCCCTTGGCACTCTTCGCCATTATTCTTGCACTGCCTGCACAAGCTGTTGCAAAGTCCTGCAACCCTACTTCACAAATGTGCTCGATTGAGGAGATGTCTGAAGATTTGAATGAACTGGGAAATGTGTTGATACCGTAAAGTAAACAGCTATGTGCGGACGCGCATTGTCATCCATTAACTCAAAGTTCCGAGGGACGGGCTGGGCAAATACCGATCCTGTTGGAGAGTGGTTGTTTCAGGCCTCTCAATACC
This sequence comes from Serripes groenlandicus, assembly GCA_031761405.1. Classification (NCBI taxonomy): domain Eukaryota; kingdom Metazoa; phylum Mollusca; class Bivalvia; order Cardiida; family Cardiidae; genus Serripes; species Serripes groenlandicus. Next base: position 1,776,465 of record JASEVX010000004.1, read on the forward strand.
TTCCCTAAGTTTAACCCCACCCTTTTTTCGATATCGTGCCACGAGTCGGGAAATCACATTTTTTGAATTACCAAAAAGTCTGGCAATTTAATTCTGTGATTGACTTTCTTCAAACATGACTATTGCGTGCAAATTCTCATTTTAATTCATGAGGCATTATCCTTGGGTTTACCTGACGAATGAACCATTCGACTGTATCCGCTAATGTTTATAACCAGCAGGGTTCTCCCTGGCTCATTTTTCCTTTGCGCCAACACTTTCGCCAAATTCAAAAGGTTGGTGCCATTTTCAAGTCATTGGAGCCAGACCATTTTTTCTTAGAAACCTAAATTATGTGTACTTTGGGAAATACTGGTGCACATGTATTATGCTATCTTCTCTAGTCACTCAGGTGTCATAATCTATCCAACATTAAATTGATCAAAAAGATTGGCTTGGCCATGATTCATTAGGTTCCCATATGAAATGGGTTACCAGGATATGCACGTACAATGTGTGAGATTTGAGCGACTTTACTTTACCGTTAAATAATAGCGGCTGGTCATTTTGATATTTTTCCTGCAAGTTAACAGATTCCCTTAAATATTGTTCTCAGTATTATGTTAAGTGTTAGAGCTTACCGGAACTGTGACCAAAGTGAGCTTAACCCTCTCCTTGATTCAGACGACATATAAAGCCTTTACAGCAAACGCTTTTTGAAAACATAGTGGCAAAAGGCAATCTTGTTCATGATGAGCAATTTCTTCCTTTGCCACAATATTTTCACACCCTTTCCAATTATTATACTTGCATTTTAAAGATATTTTCCATATTTTAGCCGAGATATTTTCAAAGCCCTCTGCTGTAGATTTTTTGTATGCGCGAAAGGGTTAGATATAGAAGTGTAAGACATCACCGAAAAACGTTGTCGATAAGGTTGGTTATGACATGACTTGTGTTATTATTTGAGTAGTCGGGAGTTACCTGTCCCTATCATTACATTATCGGGTAAGGTATACACCAATAATGGCGGTACATAGAACAAGCAGGAATTCGCTGTGGTCGAGTGGTTAGCGACAGGGATTTGAAACCGGGTATCCCGGGTCCGATCCCCTGTCGCATCACTGCTGTCATGGTGGAGTGCCCTTGGGCAAGGCACATTTTCTAGCCAAGTACTGGTTTGTTTACCCAGGAATCATGACTAAGGGGTTGTATCAATTCACAAATTTCGATTGGTTCATGGTTTTTTTGCTGAAAATGATATGTATTATGCAGGTATAAATGAATTTATAATCTTTGTAAATACTTATTTGTTTTAGTTCCACACATAGCTATAGACTGGGACTACTGATAATTTGTATTAGTTTTCCCAGCTATAGATAAGGAGCGTTATTTACCTCTTGAATCCTCCTAACCCTACAGTGTAGGTACTCACAATAAGTGTCTCAGTGAGACGATTCTTTTGAGTACCCACAACATAGTGTTTAGTTGGATGATATCTGAGATGTTTCGGAACAAAAGTCCTATTTACTCCTTCTGAACTGAACCACTGTTAATTCATATAAACTGATCACGTTGTGTAAATAAACTAGGACGCTGAATTCCCTTGTTGAATACTTGTAGTTTGTTTTCCCATTGATAGCAAATGACTGATTGATTGATTTATTGATTACTTGATTGACTGATTGATTAGTTGATTGACTGATTGATTAGTTGATTGATTGATTGATTGGCTGGTTGATTACTTGATTGAGTAGTTGATTGATTCATTCATAAAGTAGTTGATTAACTGATTGATAAGTTAATTGATTGAGAAGTTGATTGACTGATTGATTGGTTGAGAAGTTGATTGATTAGTTGATTGACTGATTGATTGAGTAGTTGATTGATTGATTGATTGAGTAGTTGATTGGTTGATAAATTGATTGAGTAGTTGATTGATTAATTGATTAAGTAGTTGATTGACTGATTGATTGATTTAGTAGGTAGTTGATTGATTGATTAGTTGATTGACTGATTGATTGAGTAGTTGATTGACTGATTGATTAGTTGATTGATCGATTGACTGATTGATTGATTGATTGAATAATTTATTTGGGTTTAACACCAGTTAACTCTTTCCCCTATGTTTTCCCTTTTAGGCATAGGTTATCCATTCAATTAAAGAGATTTTTCTATTTTTTTGCAAAATATGTTTAAAGTCGTCTGCTGTAGAATTGTCGTATGAGGGAAAGTAGTAATTAGTTGAGGTTCTGATTGAAGGTGTTAAGAATGGCTGATGAGCCTTTGTCCTTTACATAAAACAGTGGCGTTGATTTTCTGTTTCTTACCAATGTATTTCCTGACTTTCTCACAACAATACTCCAAGCAACTGGCATCTTTTCCACATGTTAGACCGCTGTGTGGTGTGGAAGACGAATGATGCTTGTCACTGTGACCTTAATGTCGAACGTCGGAAAGTATCTTGGCAGAGCTGGTGTTCGATTTCACAACCCCTGAATTGAGAGCCCGCGTCACTACCGACTGTGGGCTCGACGCAGATGACTGGTGTTACTGTCTTATTGCGATTAAACCGACTGCTGGAACCGATTATGATAATGATTGAGCCGTCCCGCGTGAAAACCAACATTGTGACCTCTGCGTAAAGTATCGACCTGGATTAGCCTAAGCATGCCGCGCAGGCTTACCCGGATAGACACTTTTCGCTTCATGTGGATTTTCTGTTTCAGGAATCATTACTCTATACCTCTATCCCCCTGAGACGGAAAGTGTCGGCCCGGATCAGTCTGCGCAGGCTGATCTGGGTCGATACATTACGCATAGACCATAATGTTGGTTTTCCCGCGAGATGGCTTATATTAACACTTTCCCACATACAACAAATCAGCAGCAGACAACTTTGAAAACATCTAGGCAAAAACTATGGCAAATGTCCACCAGGGAAAGTTTAATAATAATTTGCAAAAACATTGTGGCAAAAGGTGACATTGCTCATCATAAACTATTTTCCATTTGCCCCAATATTTTCAAAAATCGCAGAGGCCTTAAAAAGTGTCAACATGTGGGAAAGGGTTTAAAGTTTGAACCTTTGACTGCTTGAACTGATGTTGTGAAGTCTGTACCACACGTATATACAGCACTGTCAATTGGCGCATCCGCGACGTCTGAACAGGATCTATACTGCTGGCTGCTTAACTCAACATTTTTATATTGATATTCTTTAACTCTTTCCACCATACAGACGCATTCCGACGTATTTGCAGCAGACGACTTATGAAAACATTGTGGCAAAAGGAGAAATTGTTCATGATGAGCAATTTTTCTCTTTTGTCACAATGTTTTAAAATATTTTTAATGATTAAACTCTTATAAATGGAGATATTTCTCATTTTTGCAAATATGTTTTCAAAGTCGTCTGCTGCAGAATTGCCGTATGTGGGAAAGAGTTAGATTGACTATGGAGATTTCAAGGTGTCAAACGTTGTTAGCAGATACGGACTACTTTTGAAAAGTATTTTGGAATAAGAAAAGCAATTACTTCTATTCCCACAATGTTTTCAATACTGTTTTAAAATTACACATCCAAGTTTCCAATATTTTGCATTTTCCTCCGATATGTGTTAATTGATTGGGTTTTTGGTGCTTCATGGCGCCTTCAACCAGTTTTCATTTATATCATCTTGTTTCAGACGTAAATATGAAACTGGAGACATCAACTCGGAGGAAGAGCTCCGTCTCCGAAGGTTCCAGCTTGGAATCTCGCGCCGATCTGTCGGATTTTCCCCCACACGCTAGCAACACTGAATATGTAGATGAGTTTGTCTTATGTTATATTTGAACCGTTCCACGAGAAAACCAACAGTGTGGACTCTGCTTAAAGTATCGACCCGGATCAGCCTAAGCATGCCGCACAGGCTAACCCGGACAATTCGCCTCCTGTGGAATTTCTGTTTCAGGAATCATTACTCTATACCTCTATTCCCCTGATACGGAATGTGTCGGCCTGGATTAGCCTGCACAGACTGATATAGGTCGAAACATTACGCAGAGTCCATAATGTTGGTTTTCTCGTGGAACGGTTCATATTCAATGCATCTAGAGCTAAATGACCTGTCTGGCTCGCCTTCACTTAATGCTGATGCATTATATCCCAACTCGCTATGTATATTTGCATACTAGTTATGACCAGGTTTATTTTAATGAGTGATACTTGGTGACCTGCTTGATACAACAGACGACACGCAGATGAGGAATTTTGAAAAAAAATTGATTTAAGGATAAATCGACCAAAAATAAAATAAAAATTATCGAAAGAATATATGTACATTTACTTCCAGTTTTCGGTATAAACAAAGCAGTGTAAATATTATTGTTTTGGATGTGGTAAAAAGCAAACATAAAACTTGTAAAAAGTAGCATACATGCTTAGTACTAATGAACCTTAAGACAAGCCGGTAGGCGACGTGGGATTCGCCTTGGTGATTTTCGCCTTTGCATATTTTGCAAACTTCCGGCTCTAGCTCGAGGTCGGAGGTCAATCACGTAAAAAAACTTTTTGTAGCTGTTGAATAATTCTATCAGATGGTGCAATAAAATCGCTATCGAATACTACCACTGCAGCGTTAGGGGCGATTGAAGTCGCACACGACTGTAAAAAGATACCCTATCTTTGACAGGCTACCATTTTGAAACAAAGGCCTAAATCAAAAATAAATCGTAACGGATACGTTTTTTCTAAATATTTCGAAGTATCTTTAACCGAAGTTTCAGCTCTGCACATTCAAAACTGTAGGAGAAGAAGAAAGCGGTTTTTTGCTAGCTGCATAGCAACGGGAGGGTCCTTAGCAAAGAAACTCAAACGCGCGCACCCTGAGCCGCTATGACACCTGTTCACCAAGTTTCATCTAAATCGGCCCGTCGACTTAGGCTGTGGAGCGTCGCTTTACAAACAACTGGACAGACAGACAGACGGAAAAGCCTGACACTAAGGGATAGCTAGGCTAGCGAATCCCAATATTCACAACAAAGGACGTTCACTGTACGTGCACTTTAAAAATTGTAGTAATGGCTGTCCTCCTTTGCGCTCTGGGTTAAGGGGTTAGCATTACGACTGACTGGCTGGTGTCAGGATAAATGGAGCAGTAGTACTGATAACTTACCATTGAAACACCCGTGATATAACTGAAATGTTGTTGAAAGTGTCGTAAAGCACCAAACGATCACTCACCAGACATGCACGTTCTAAAAGAAATACCTATACATCAGGCGATCGATACAAATACATCGATCTTTATTGATTGGTTCGCTATAAGGCACTACACTGCACGATAGTGAAGCCCTCTCCGCGTGGTTCGACTGGTTTATCAAACAGTTTGTTTAATGATTACAGTTTTCATTAATCTTTAATTTATCTACTTTCTTTCTTTCTCAAACCCTTTACTTATTACAGACGGCATTGTATGACGTTGCAGCAGACGATTTTAGAAACTATCGTGGTAATAACGAAAATTTATAACAAGTATGAGCAGTTTCTCCTTTTCTCACATTTTTTCTTACTATATTTCAAACTATGTCTTATATTGATCAACATTTACTATAGGTTTTGTTATGGCACGTGATGGAACCTGACGACTTCAAAATGGTATATTAGGTACACATATAAACGGTTTACCTATCGGAAAAGGGCCCGACAAGTATTAACCCTTTCCCACATACAGACGCTTTCTCTGCAGCAGACGACTTTTGAAAATATCGTGGGCAAAGAAGAAATTACTCATAGTGAACAATTTCTCTTGCCGCAAAGTTTTCAATCTATTCAATTCACGATTTTTTTTTTCATTTTAGGAAAGTTTCCATATTTTTTACTTGAAATTTTCAAGGTCGTCTGCTGCAGATTTGTTGTATGTGGTGAAAGGATAAATGAATCGTTCTTTTCCCTACGACATCTTTCTAATCACCAAATGAAGCCTTGTGTTGTGGGTACTCGAAACAATTTTTAAAAAGGCGTTGCGCATACTCCAATAGCTAATACTGCAGCAAGGGAGTTTGAGTCTAGAAGGGTAATACATCGGTTGAAAGATTCCGATAGACATTTTAAAATGGCACGTCCTTTATTTTATGTTTTTACATTGATTGCGTTGCTAACGCTGTACGCTTTTGTTAGTCAAACGCATGAGTGTGGTGTGATTTGGTAGACTGTGAAATATAGCCTTGTTAACGTTTAAAATGTTGTAGAAGGAATTAATTTTGTTGAACAGGTATGGTTTTATTATTTTCCCTTTTCTTTAGCCATTTTTCTTTGGCTTTTCGTGTCCTTTGCTTTTGTGTAGTCTGTCTTGCAAGGGTGACACACAGTGATGACTTCCTAAGTCGTCTGTCCGTATTAAAGCCTTCACGCAAGCAAAATACGCGTTTCTTCAAACATCATTGTTTTACTCATTCGACCTTACACATGTCAATTATTTCTGAAAACATTGTGGGAAATACAGTCATAGCTGGAAATGAGAAATATCTGCTATTTTCGAACTGCGTCTGGTTTTGAGAACCCTGTGGTGAATTCCACCAAGTACATTGCACTAACAAATATTGGCCCCGTTTGTGTGGAAACAAAAAAGGCAGAACTCGTTCATCACTGAGGGGGGTTTCGAACCCGGGACTTTTAGTACGAGAGACAGCTCTGTCACTGCACCACTGATTTCTACTAGTCAACACATTTGGAAAAAGATGTTACACTGAGAAGGTTGAGAAATACTCATGTTGCTGCTGCTGTTGCTGCTGCTGTTGCTGCTGCTACTGATGATGATGATGATGATGATTATTTATTTTTTTTATAATTATTTTTATTATTATTATTATTTATTTATTGTAATTATATATATATATATTTTTTTATATTACATGAAAGCAATAAAAAGAGGAATTGCTCGTTTAGATCACTATCTCATAAGCTTTGTTTGAAAATCTCACATGATGTGAAGGCGTCGTAATGTATGTCGTCTGTATATGTGTAGCACATCTACGACTGCTGTTACATTTTATATATCCTTTATTAAAGTTATTTTAGATTTCAACCAATCCACATGACCGGGGGAGAGAAACAATCGGTCCGCGGGAGAAGGGATGTGCCATCAAGAGACCTTTTAGGGAGTCTGAGCGGATCCGAGGACGGGACGGCTCCGGTACTTCCGCCGGAAGAACGAGAGGTCCTGAACGCCAAGATGTTTCTGATGTCAACTAGTGACCCGGATGAACCGAGTCTGTAAGTATAAATAGACGGAGACAATCGGCCGTGTGTTCAGTGTATTGAAACGATAGTTAACCCTTTTCCCTCATATAGGCGCTTTCTGACGCCTCTGCAGCAGACGGCTTTTTGAAAACATAGTGACAAAAGAAGAAATTGCACAAAACGTGCAATTTCTCCTTTTGACACAATGTTTTCCACTTTTAGACATAGGTTATCCATTCAATTTTAGAGATTTTCTAATTTTTGACAAAATATGTTCAAAGTCGATTGCTGCAGAATTGTCGTATGAGGGAAAGGGTTAAAGATAGCCAATTCACTTATCAAATATACATGTACATTGTTTCTTTGAATATATTGTGCCCTCATATAAGCGCTTTCTGACGCCTCTGCAGCAGACGGTTTTTTTGAAAACATAGTGACAAAAGAAGAAATTGCACAAAACGTGCAGTCGTCTGCTGCAGAATTGTCGTATGAGGGAAAGGCTTAAAGATAGCCAATTCACTAATCAAATATACATGTACATTGTTTCTTTGAATATATTATGCCCTCATATAGGCGCTTTCTGACGCCTCTGCAGCAGACGGTTTTTTGAAAACATCGTGACAAAAGAAGAAATTGCACAAAACGTGCAATTTCTCCTTTTGCCACAATGTTTTCCATTTTTAGATATAGGTTATCCATTCAACTATGGAGATTTTCTTTGAATATTGTGTTATGCCGCTTGTAATCAAAATCAGTCATATCGCGGTGTTTCCAGGGTAAGACTACATCAAAATCAGTCATATCGCGGTGTTTCCAGGGTAAGACTACATCAAAATCAGTCATATCGCGGTGTTTCCAGGGTAAGACTACATCAAAATCAGTCATATCGCGGTGTTTCCAGGGTAAGACTACATTTCCATTTATTCTGCTACCAGCGAGTCAGTCGCTTTGCTAACCCAACAACCCTGAAAGCCAAGGAGAGAAAGAAGCCATTACTACCGTTATGACCCGGCCGGGGATCGAACTCGCGACCACCGCACCCGAGACGGACCTTTTACCACTGCACTACTATATATAAGACTGTAATTAAATAGATGGATCGAATACTGTTAACTTTGAAAATGTTCACTGGACACACGGTTGATTATCCATCTCGGCTATTTATGAAAATATACTTTAGTTACTTTACGAGTTGAGACGGGGATTCAGTAAGCTTGTCAGAATCTTTTGTGTTGGCAAATAACACTTTCTATAGAAGCTTCTGACATTGGTATTTGGCAACAAGAACGTTGATAAGATAATTCTGATACGAATCAAATAGTATCTGCTCGGTAAACCTAAACCATCATTCTATTCTCGGATAGCGGTTTTTTTCTGGTACCGTAAACCCTTTCCCTCATATAGACGCTTTCTGACGCCTCTGCAGCAGACGGTTTTTTGAGAATATAGTGAAAAAGAAGAAATTGCTCAAAACGAGCAATTTCTCCTTTTGCCACAATATTTTCCACTTTTAGTCATAGGTTGTCCATTCAATTATGGTGATTTTCTATTATTTGACAAACTATGTTCAAAGTCGTCTACTGTATTGTCGTATGAGGGAAAGGGTTAAAGGTGCATTTCGGGAACAGTTCAAATTGAGTGACACCTGTGTCTTTTTGGTCAATAACTATATAGGGTGAATTTGGCTGTTTTACCTCTGCTGATTTGTATGCACATAATGTTGGTCATTTATGGCTATTGTATTGTCCTCAAAAATAGCCAAACAAAGTCCCACACATAGCGCATAAAGTTTTCATTTTGCGCAATCGCACGCATCCTAGGTGAAAATCTTTCGTTTAAACTTTAACCTGATCACCCCAAAACCTCCGGCGGCACACAATAGTCCTGCGATATATATGTAAATGAAAGCACATACATGATACAGAAATGCTGATCCTGAAAGCAAATAAAAACAAATTTATCTCTCTGATTTCTCATATGTTACAGAGACGAATCCATGTCGAAACTTATAGCCGATATTTTAGACAAGATACACGTAACTAGAACACAACAGTTACATTAGGCTTAATAATACGTCCATATGTTACAGAGACGAATCCATGTCGAAACTTATAGCCGATATTTTAGACAAACAACGACGACACCATTGCGTTAAAGTTGCACTTTTATAGAAATTCATAAAAAAAAAAAAAAAAATAACAATTGTTTTCCCTTATAAACCTTTATGAGGACATGTTTGATTCTAATTAGACTGTAGTTTGAGAAAGCTTTCATATTTTAATTATTTAAATAAAGTTGTTTTTCCCTGCTCGGTAGGTACCTCTTTAAAGGTTGGTGTCTAATACAAACATTCGGAGGGGGGGGGGATAAAGTTGTTATAAAAAATAACTCAGTTCATTGAAGCACAGATACACAATAAGTGTGTTTATCTAGTGTTAAAGCATTATACAATTATGCTGTGTATGGGATATAGATGATTTCAGGTATTTTTACAGAAAACTAACATTCTCTTATTTCCTTGTGACATACCGTAAATCATCTAATAAACAGCATAATTAGTTTAGCACTAGATAAACATTTACTTGACCGCCTCGATGATGTTGTGGTAGAGCGTCCACATCGGATGCGGGCGGTCACAGGTTTGATCCCTTGCCGGGTCATACCACATTAAAATTGATAGTAAAGCTGCCTTCCGTGGCGCTGAGGATCGTTGGGTTAGCATTACGACTGACTGGCTGATGTCAGGATAAATAGACCAGTAGCACTGGTAACTTACCCAGGAAACTCCGTGATATAACATAAAACATGTTGAAAGCGGAGTTTAAGACCAAACATTAAACATTTACTTATTGCGTAAGTAATTTCAGGTATGTCACAGAAAACTATGGAAACAAGATAATGTTAGCTGTCTGTGACTTTCCATAAACAGCATTTATATTACTTTAAAAGCACTAGATACACATACTTATTGTGTATACAATGTATATGCCTCATTGAACTGAGTGTGTTTTTATAACAGTTATGTACATTTTATCTCATCACGGTTTGTATATGACATCCAACCTTTAAATACATTCCGGAATGAAAATGTACATGAACGGCTCCGTTTTTAAAATCCTGAAATATTGGAGAAAAGTATAATTTGTGAGTGTGGGCTCTTGGGTAACATGTTTGTGGTTAATCCCAAACCCATTCAGCTTCTTACTTTTAAAAAAATCGATTTGAATTTTTTTACATGAGTTTTCTTCCCTCTGGATAGAAATGCCACTTTAATAGAACACAACAGTACAATAAGGCTAAATATTGCATTCATATTTTACAGATACAAACACATGTCGAAGTTTATCGCCGATATTTTAGACAAACAATACGATGACACCATGACGTAACTAGAATACATCAGTAAAATTAGGCTTAATAATATATTATTTCTTTACAGACACGAATAATACGTTCATATATTACAAGTACGAATCCATGTTGAAATAGAACACAACAGTAAAATAAGGCTAAATATTACTTTCATATTTCACAGATACGAACACATGTAGAAACTTATCGCCAATATATTAGGCAATCAAAACGACGATATGACGTGACTATAACACACCAAATATATATCACTTTCATATTTAAAAGATACGAACACATGTCGAAGAGTGTATCGCCGATATTTTAGACAAACAATACGATGACACCATGACGTAACTAGAATACATCAGTACAATTAGGCTTACTAATACGTCCCTGATATTACGTTCTTATTTATAGATACGAACACATGTCGAAGTTTATCGCCGATATTTTAGACAAAAAACACGATGACACCATGACGTTACTGGAACACATCAGCAAGTTTATGAAGATGGAGCGGATACATATACCGACCCTGTCGCTCAGAAATCACGTGCAGCCATCACACACAGAAACACTTGCCAGCGCTCAATGGAACCTCTTAGAGGTAAGTGTTATAATACATTGAGTCACGTCAATTAATTGATTTAGGGGTCTAACGCCGTTTTCAACAATTTTTCAGTCATATTGTCGGTGACTTGTTCAGCGACCCATGTGTTTCTCGGCTTTCCCAGACCAGTACTCAACACAATAGTATGCCAAGCAACTGGCTGCCTATCAACATAGACTGTTTCCTTACTGGTTGAAGACGGATGACGCTTTCGCAGTGACGGTTGTCAAAGAGTAGTGTTTTAGTCAACCAAACGAACGGCTTTCTTTCAAGAGTTTAAAGTGTAAGTGTACAGGAAGTTTGTTCGACCAGATAGCGTACAACGAATATCCCGATAACATGTGGCCAATGTATCCAAGAAGTGTTTTCTGATAGACACATATAGTAAGTTCCCTGAACTGCACGATTTACCTTCCCGTGCGGCCATTTTGGAATACATATTTATATGTTTAAAGGAGAAAGCTCAAATAATATATCATTTAACAACTACATGTACACAAACATATAAATTAAGAAACTGATATAATCGGATAAAACTAAATCTTCAAAGAAATAAGATTGTCAAACTAAAATTCCGTTGTGTTTCGTCAATGTTACCTTTTTAGCTCACCTGAGCTTTACTCAAGGTGAGTTATTGTGATCGCCTTTTGTCCGGCGTCCGTCGACCGTCGTCCGTCGTGCGTCAACTTCTTCTCCTCAGTAACCAGTGGGTCAAATTGGGATGAAACTTCACAGAAAGCATCCTCTCAATGACCTCACCAGATTTCCTTCAAATTTTTGGGATCCATACAGAATTCATGTTTCCATGGCAACGAAATGAAAACAACTTCAAAATTCTTCTTCTCCCAAACTGGTTGGCAGATTTTCAAATAATTTTGTAGAAATGTTCCTTAGATGACCCTCTATCAGATTCCTTCAAGCCATGTTGAGCTACGCCCCTGTAGGCAGAACACCAGCTCGCATAAAACTGTAACTTGCCTTACACATTTGTTTACAGAAATCAAAGACCAATGCAGAAGCCCACGTTTTTGAGATCCCCACTGACGATAATGAAGAACAAAGATTCAAGGGCGTACCTGATATAATGCGCCATGCTGCTTACTTTGAAATGGCCGGCTTCGGATTGCCGAGGGAAGAATTTGTCCGCATTTCATTGTCCTTGAATGATCTCGTGAATGCTTATCCTACAATACAGGTATATGTTTGTCCTGCCTATTTGATACGTATTAGGCCGGTTTTTACGTAGATAGTCGGTTATAATCGCTCGCTTGTAATGCGTGTCATGTTAAGTTAACATCGAAAAATGCGTTATAATAAATGCTTGCGTAAAAATGTGTCTCACTCAAAAATTCATATTCAGAGATCCGTGTCAAGCCACACGCCGGCGTGTCATAACAATACAGTTAGTTATTTTACATCGATTGCAGACAAGCTTGATGTCTGCTTCCTGAGACTTAATCAGTACTCGGGTCATTGTGTGTGGATAATCCAAACTCAGAACCCGCTCACCACGGGACTCGAACCCGAGACCTTTAGTACGAGAGGCTGACGCTCTTCTTTTGAACCACTGTCTTCCAATATAGTTATTATCTATCATCCCATTTATATTGAAATCTGACTTACATACTTCGCTGTGAGCGTATTGTATCTGATGACACCGCATAAAAGGTCGTTTCAAATTGAACGTTCACATTTAAATATCAATGAATATGTGTTCATTTTCCTGAATGAAATTGATAAGCATACAATCGGACCGCTCGGCCATCAACGCTTCTCTATTTCGTTAATTTATATGGATTTCTTCCCATGTTGATACCTAATTACTTTGTTGGCGTAGTTTTGATTGGCTGATACAAAGGTCAATCTGGGACAACCTTTAATAGGCATTCATCAGATATATGCGAGAATTAGCTACTGCAGTGAAGATAAGATCCTGTTTTAATGCTAATGCTATCATCCATGCGCCATATCGCTTCCACGTATTTATATGAGGAGCAGCCTTCTTGGTTGCTGCGAAATCGGCAAAAATGTCAATTAATCACAAAATGCAACACACCGGTGCGGGATATCGCGGGTTACATAAATAGTCGGGTTTTACCTAAGATTTTGAAAATGATTTTGATGGCTTTCCCTCCTTAGCGCTCAGGATTGCAGAAATAGCATTACGATAGATACAGCGGTGTCAAAATGAATAATACCTGCAGCAAAATGTTACTTTTGTAGTTTTGGAGCCTGGAGTTTTACGATCCAGAAGCAGTCGACGTTTGAACACATTGAGGTAGACTGATACACTGTTCGTTGTGAGCTTTCTTAGCAAATTCCTATTTGCCACACTATTTTCAATTCTATTAAATAAATATACATGACCTTATAGGGATTTAACATACTTTTACTGAGACCCTTCGGTCATGGTGGAGTGGCCTTGGGCAAGGCAGATTTTCTAGCCTACTACTTGTTTGTTTACCCAGGGATCATGGATATGTGAACTGTCGCCGTGATATAACTGAGATAATGTTGAAGGCGGCTAAAACTCCAATAAAACAACTAAAACTGAGACCCTTACAATGTCGTATGCTGCAACGTTGTTGTATGTTGAAAAGACTTAACATCAAAATTAAATTTCGTTACATAATGGATTCGGTTTTATTTTACAGCACATTCGGTTCTGGGGTAAACTGTTCGGCATACAGAAAAATTACTACGTCGCGGAGACTGAACTGAGCGAGCACGACCTCGAGGATGATCCGGACATGGTCGAAGCAGTTCATGGCATGACCAGTAAAGCACAGCACGAAGATGGCGACCAAGAGTTTGAGGTAACAGCTTTCCGTTGTCTAATATGTCTGATAACCGTAAAAATGGTTAGTCCGCAATAACGTTTGTCATACAGTTCATCGGTTCTGCTTTTGAATTCAATAGTTTTATTCAGTAATACAAGGCCTCCGGCCCCAAATACACTATGATTTTACTAAAAAAAAGAACATAAAAGTAGTTGTGACAATGGTTATAGTAAACATTCACTTTACTTGGTGGATCAATGCGTTATACAATACCCATTTATTAAATACATATGAGAATAAATAAACAGTTAAGTGCTTCAATACTTTTCTTTTTGTCGAATGCCAGGTACAAGTACTTTGCAAGTGCAATGATTCCCTGGTAACAAGTGTCCGACATAATAATCACAAATAAATTATCACATGTATTGTAATTTAACCATTCTTGTAAGAAATGAGTATTTCTCAATTCTTCATATAATGAACACCAAAACAGAAAGTGTTTTTCGTCTTCAATAGCAAAGATATTATTTCTCAGACAATATTGGCAATGTCGTATTTACAATATAAACATGACAGACGTTGTAAATGGCACCATTGGTAAAGCACAAAACGATGTCGATCATCCGGGCGAGGCAGGTTTGAATTGATCAGTCTTACTCGTCTGCAGAAATAATCGGAAGCGTCTCGGTGGTTTAGCGTCCGTCTCGGTGCCGGAGATCGCGGGTTCGATCACCAGCCGGTACCAAAGATTTAAAAAAAAATGATAGCAATGGCTTTCCTTCCTTGGCGCTCAGGATTGCAGGTATAGCATTTCGATTGATACATCGGTGTTAATATGAATAATACTGTAGCACACATGCTGAGCAATGAGTTATCTTTTATAGTGTTGAAGCATGGAGATCTGATGTTTAGTTGCGAACGAACAATTTCTTAAAATAGCACAGTGTAGTGTTATGCAACTAGCACAATTGGTCTATAATTATAGTTAACAACAACGTTACTGTTGGGACACTATGTGATTGGTCAGAAGCAAATTAATTCTAGAAGTTGACCAATCAGAAGTCTCATTTGGAGGATAGAGTTTATTTTTGAGCACAGATAAAGTTTTTCAATGTTTCAAGTTCCGGCACCTTTGGTAATACTTGATGAAGCATGTGCATTTTAGCAACATCGCAATAGATACTATGTCATTGAAGTAAACTGTATAGTGTCTTGTCAATCAACATATCATATTAATATATCCATACACAAAACATACAGTTAATTAAAATAAACAATGAAATATATATTTAAAATCGAATAATTCAACATGCGTTTGGCTCTAACGATGATGCCTTTCGTGAACATCCATCTTAACCAGGGGCGTAGCTTAGCAATAATCAATGTGTAGGCCGTCTCGTGAGAAAATCAACATTGTGGACTCTGCGTAAAGTATCGACCCGTATCAGCCTAAGCATGCATGCCACACAGGCGTACCCGGATAAAAACCTTTCGCCTCCTGTGGATTTTCTGTTTCAGGAATCACTACTCTATCTATCCCCCCACTTAGACGGAATGTGTCGGCCGGATCAGCCTGCGAGGATCTGGTCGATACATTACGCAGATGTGTATCGCCGCAGCTGCAGTTAGGGGCATTTTTAGAAAAAATGTGTAGGCACGTGCCTTCAGTGCCTAAAGGGAGCTACGCCCCTGTTCACAGTTAATCGATATTGTTTCTCCATAATATTGTTTTTCTATTTCTTTTATAGGACGAAGACAGTACTCTGTTTGACGGTAAGCATCCAATATGTAGCATCCAATATGTAGCATCCAATATGTAGCATCCAATATGTAGCATCCAATATGTAGCATCCAATATGTAGCATCCAATATGTAGCATCCAATATGACGCATACACTATGTAGTGTAGCATCCAATATGTAGCATCCAATATGTAGCATGTAGCATCCAATATGTAGCATCCAATATGTTGCATCCAATATGTAGCATACAATATGTAGCATACAATATGTAGCATCCAATATGTAGCATCCAATATGTAGCATCCAATATGTAGCATGTAGCATCCAATATGTAGCATCCAATATGTAGCATACAATATGTAGCA
Organism: Serripes groenlandicus; assembly: GCA_031761405.1. NCBI lineage: Eukaryota > Metazoa > Mollusca > Bivalvia > Cardiida > Cardiidae > Serripes > Serripes groenlandicus. The sequence goes on from JASEVX010000004.1 coordinate 1,792,520, forward strand.
TACAATATGTAGCATACAATATGTAGCATCCAATATGTAGCATCCAATATGTAGCATCCAATATGTAGCATCCAATATGTAGCATGTAGCATCCAATATGTAGCATATGATATGTAGCATACAATATGTAGCATCCAATATGTAGCATACAATATGTAGCATACAATATGTAGCATCCAATATGTAGCATCCAATATGTAGCATCCAATATGTAGCATCCAATATGTAGCATACAATATGTAGCATCCAATATGTAGCATACAATATGTAGCATACAATATGTAGCATACAATTTTAGCATACAATTCATGGAGAATAACCTTGCTCATATATCACAAATCTTTAAAAATGTTTAGGCAAAACTATAGAGCACGTATTTAAATTAAAGTATAATTACTGAAATATTATTTTACTGTCTTAACCATTTATGTATGTATATTTGTAAATATTAGCCATGAGCTGTTGATGCTTAAGTTGAAAATAAAATATCTGTTCTATAAAATGCTTATCAAATAGTTAAAAGAACTTGTAAAATTTAAAGTATTTCGGCAAAAGAAGAAATTTGCTCGTTGTGAGTAACTTCTCCTTGAGTCAGAATGTTTCAAAATTCATCTGCTGGGAACATTTTAAAAATAATGTAATTTACTTTTTTAACCTGGAATAAAACAAAAATCCGTATCATTTTTGATTATCAAGTCCGGACTAAAAGCGCAGTTTTTATTCCAAGAAACATCCAATCCAACTCCTATGTTTCAGATATCATCCTACCTGAAGACTTGAAGCCGATGTTTAAAGCACCTCCGAAAATACCATGCGAGTCAGCAGGAACTGGGTTGAACAAGAAAGTCTATTTTGTTACCCATGAACGTGAGTCTTTAAAGCTGTGATTGTCTTTCGATTACTGTAAGCCAAACAGTAACGAATCCATCAATCAAATAACAGCTTTTTAACAAACATCCACATTTAGAACTGTAGAACAGTGTACAGTTATTTCATAGTTAGTTCTATATGACATCAGAGCGATCACGTCAGGCTGCTATGACGTCAGACTACAAGAGGGCAATGGTTCCAAATGTTGATCTGGATCTTCACTGATTTTAAATATCTTCGATTTGTTTTTCGACAGGCAATGATCAAAACTATAAAGGTTAAATAAAATAGTCCGAAAAGCAAAAAACGTGTACGTGTTCTTTAACATTGAATTAAAACGACATTTGATCAGGTAATAAAGCAGACGACATTTGATCATGTAATAATGCAGTTATTTCACGGTTATTTTGATAACTGTCAAGATTATTACCCGATGCCCTTTATTACATTTTTACTGTTTTAAAAACGAGATTGATTGGAGTTCAGCTGAACTGTACATCGTCAATATTTTGAACTATTGATCCATGTTGATCGCTCACGCTCTAAAGCCATCTCTCTGGTGGTGTATATATATGTGTTCTATACACACATGTATATGTTTTATTTAAAAACTAAGAACTCAAAGTAAACTGCTTGTAGTGATAAACACTTTGTTTATTTCATGGTCATTTGGTTGATCCCGTGTGTACCCTTGTGCACCCGTATCTCTCACAGAACTGATGTTAACGATTCCACAGCGGTGAATTTTGAAAACTGTATTTTAATTATTATCGAAATTTTGATGTGCTCAAAAATTGTCTGTTTACTGAACATCACATTGACATCAAATCAAGCCTGTAAAATTAATGGCTAATCATATTAAATTATATTGTTCACAGCCGGTCTTACATGGACGAGACTTCCCCACGTGACGCCAGCTCAAGTACACGCTGCGAGACAAATTAGGAAAGTGTTCACTGGGGACTTGGAATCACCAGTAAGAATAGTCTCTTCGGGAAATGTACCTTTTTACAACAATAATTGTTTTGGTTTTTACATACAGTCAGGGACGTATCTACGTAACATATAACATATAACAATAACATTTTATAATAACCCTTTCCCTCATACAACAAATCTGCAGCAGACGACTTTGAAAACATCTTGTTCAAAATGTGAAAAATATATATAAGTGAAAGTATAATTATTGAATAAAGTTGAAAACATTGTGACAAAAGGAGAAATTGCTCGCTTCGAGCATTTTCTCCTTTCGTCACAATGTTTTCAAAAGTCGCCTGCTGCAGATGCGTCAGAGAGCGTCTGCAAGTGGGAAAGGATTAATATAGCTAACATAGAGCATACTTATATGCACCTATAGATCGCTCAATAATTTCATCACGTGATTAAACGTAACGTCGTTGTCAACAGTCGTTCAGTTATATCATGGCGACAGAATGCGTATTCATGATCCCCTTGGTGACAAACCAGTACTAAGCTCGGAAATGTACCTTGCCCAAGGGCACACCGCCCTGACCGTCACGAGTGGGAATCGAATCTTGAACGCTCGGTCTCTAATCCCTTAATTTGAATCGCGAACAATTACTGGAGACAACAATAGAAGATTCTCTTACTTACAATGTATTCATTAATGTTGAAATTCTAATCTAAATTTCAAAGTATCTAAATGACAGTTAAAAGAATAGACAAATATTGGTAAGCCCAATTTAAGTTATTGAATACTTTCCCGCAAAGAATCTGCAGAAAGAAATTGCTCATTTACAATCTAAGCTACGTTTCACGAAAAGCTAATTTCAGGGCGACCAGTTCATCTAACCATTTTCTTGGCTTTCTTGCAACCCTTGCGACAGTTTGATTGGCTGACGCTTATGTCAATCAGACATATAAGAGCGGCTGCCATGCACATACATGTGTCTTTTTTAAGGTTGTGTCATACCCGCCTTTTCCGGGCGTAGAAAGGAATTACCTACGTGCTCAAATTGGCCGAATAAGCGCTTCCACGCATGTGTCGCCACTGGGGTACTTCCGGTTTGATGATGAGGGTGAGGAAGAAGAGGAAGCGCTGGGTGAAGAAGGAAGTAAGTCAATTATAGTTTGTTTTAATAGGGCTTTTAAACCTTTTCCACATACAGACGACTTCAGGTGAAACAACAAAAAAAAAATGCATTTTACCGCAATGTTTTCAAATATATTCCAAACTTAAATATAAACAGATTTACCATAGTTTTCTCTAGATGATGTCAATGTCGTCCGCTGCAGATTTGTTGTAAGTGGGAAAAGGTTAAAATGAAAGCATATTGTACATTTCTTCAATTTTCGCTTATAAAGACTTTTGACGTCTCTATAGCAGACGTTTAAAACAACGTCGGAGAAGGATAAAGTTCATCAGGACTGTCTTCTAGGATGTATAGCACCCACTCACCGCATCGGTGGTGTAGTGGTAGAGCGTCCGCTTCGGTTGTGCGAAGACGCGGGTTCGATCCCTTGCTGAAGCCGAGCCCCGGTGGCTCAGGCGTTAGCGACGCGGGCTGTCAATCCAGAGGTTGTGAGTTCGAATCCCGGCTCGACCAACTTTCTTTCCGAGGATTGACAAAAGTCAATGCGACATGCGTCATTCGTCTTCCACCAATGGGCTAAGTCTATGTGGAAAAGCAGCCAGTTGCTTGGGAAGATTGTTGTGTGGAGTACTGGTGTGAGAAAACCAGGAAATGCATGAGTAGGTGAATTGGCCGCCGTGATTTAACTGAGAAATTGTTAAAAACGGCTTTAAACCCCAATCAATCAAATCAAATCAATACCTTGCTGAAGTCATACCAAAGACTTTAAGCTATGAATTTCTCTCCTTTGAGCTCAGGATAGTAGTGTAAGCATTACGACTGGCCCGCCGGTGTCAGAATAAATGGACCAGTAGTGCGTGTAACTTACCCGGGAAATGCAGTTATATTACTGATACATTGTTGAAAGCGGAGTAAAATACCATACATACAAACAAACAAATGGAGCCCAATCAATATGAAATCACGTCAATACAGTACTTGACACACTTATTAGCTCGACTTTTGAAAAAAACGAGAGCTATTGTCATGACCCTGGCGTCGACGTCGGCGGCGGCGGCGTGGTCGTCCGGTAAAGGTTTTTTTGTATAGCTCAGCTTTTTTTCTTCTGTTTTCTATCAGTCGAGCGTCTGTGCCGTACGCGATGCTCTTGTTTTAATCCAACATGACATACATACGTTTTTGGCCGCTTTTGCAGCAGACCGTTATCAAAATATTGTGACAAAATGAGGAATTTCTCAAAATGAGCAATGTCTTCTTTTGCCACAATAGTTGCAACTCTTTTCAATAATTTTACTTTCATTAATATATATTTTTCAATTTTTACTATATGTTTTCAAAGTTATCTGTAACAGTTTATTAATTAATTGTTTGGTGTTTTTTCGTCGCTTTCAACAATGTTTCAGTTATATCAAGGCATTTACGGGATATGGATATGTGGTGTAAACCGATATCGGACTATATACAGTTATATAGTTTGATATTGGTATGCACTATTGTATTTGTTTTCATTGTCGGAAAAATTGTTTTAATATTTATAAAAATGTTATCTTTGCTTCTTATAAAGGGATTACGTTTTGAAAAGTGTAAATACTTGTTTGTAACTTACTATAGGCACATGTGCCTGATATGAATGTAATAAAATGTATTGTATTGTTTACGTTAGCAGTACTACTTGTCTATGTATCCTGACACCAGTCAGTCAGTCGTAATGCTAACCCCGCAAACCTGGGTGACAAGGAGGGCTGTCATTATTACCATTTATAAATTCTTTGGTATGTAACAGATGTGTTCTATGTTGGTAAGGAAAGTCTCCGAGCCCCGGTTGCGACGCAGACTGTCAATCTGGGTGTTGTAAGCTTTAATCCAAACTCGGCCAACATACGTTCCAGTGTTTGACAAAATGCAATGCGACGACTAAAGCGCCACTCGTCTGTGCCACCAATGGGCTAAAAAACAGTCCATGTGGAAAAGTTGCCAATTATTTAGAGATAACATTGTGTTGAGTACTGGTGCAATAAACCAGGACACACGGTCATGTCTAGGGCTTGGCGTGAAGCGGTTGTAACTAAATACCTATTTTGAAAACCCTAGTTTATGGGCAATTTTGATCCCTTTGTAAAAAATGCAAATTAAGGTGGCATTGCTCAGAACGAGCAATGACACCTAAATTTCCATAATTTACCAAGAAAATTGATTTAACGTTTATAAAGATTTTATGGCGAGGTGATTAACCTTGGTAAAAAAAATACCATTTTTAGTTACAACCGTTTCACGCCAAATCCTCGATGTGTAATTGAAAAGCCCATGACTGAAATATTGTTGAAAACCGCGGTTTACCATATTGACAGGTTCTAGTCGGGATAACATCACCACGGACATGGAGTTTGAAGGCATGGCGATTAAAGACTTAGCCGATGGGAGTTTACAGGCTTGGGTCCACCATAATCCCGCCATTTTACCGCAGGTAACCAGTCTCAAGTTATAACCGATATAATAGTTTCGTTCCATATCGTTTGTGATCTCATGATGTTCATTTGACATACTCTTGGTTTTTTCGTTCTTTGTAGTTTGTGATCTCATGATTTTCATTTTACATGATCTGGATTTTTTTCGTTCTATGTAGTACTACGTTTTAAATTACATCACAGTCGTTGTTCTGAGCTATAGGCTATAGTATACTATATTTCGTCTTAAATGACTCGCGTTATAGTGAGCAATGCAGTATAATACCATATACATCGCGCAAACAAATAAAGGTACTAAACATTCTTACATTGCATAACACAAACATAATTATGTTTATAGCATAATATATTAATACTATTAATGTACACAATAGTAATAAAGACATTGTTTACAGAAGGAACTGAATAAGGAACAGTTTCAAAGTAATTGCATGTATATTTATATAATATCATATAGTACGCGAGAACGAACGTTTTTATAAAACAAGGCTAATTTGTATTGCAATACTTCAGGGTAGAACGACATGGTGGAACCCGGCTCAACCGAAAGAAGATTTTAACGAAGACGAAGAGAATGAAGAAGAGGAGGAGGAACGCCAGGAACCGGACGAACCGGAACCGGAAGTTGGTCCACCGATGTTGTCTCCCCTAGCAGAGGATGATAGTAGGATGGTCTTAATTCTCTGCCATTGTTTTCTTCAATTTTCAAGTAGTTGAGCTAACAGTCAATGAACAAATTGACAATTAACCCTTACCCTCATATAGACGCTTTCTGACGCCTCTGCAGCACACGGCTATTTGAAAACATAGTGACAAAAAAAGAAATTGCACAGAACGTGCAATTTCTCCTTTTGCAACAATGATTTCCAGTTTTAAACATTCAATTATAGAGATTTTCTACTTTTTGACAACATATGTTCAACGTCCTTTGCTGCAGAATTGTCGTATGGGGGAAAGGGTTAATAAAAGAGTGGTGCTTTAATGGCTTTCCCTCCTTGGATCTCAGAATTGTGGGGGTAAGCATTACGACCGACTTGCTAGTGTCAGGATAAATGGACGAGTTGTACCTGGTAACTTTCCAATGGAAAGACGTGACATAACTTAACAATTATTGAAAAAATTGCAAAACACCATACATACAAACAAAAGACCCCATATACAAAGCCTTGGTTATCCGCATACACGGAGCTGGTGGCTCTGTAATGGAAATTTGATAGAAGAAAAAATTTGGCACAGCATTAACCGTTATCCTGCTGAATTCCTGTGACTTTTACAACTTCTCTTTTTTTATTTCTAGATTTTTACACATTCTTGCACATTTATAGAGTATTAGTTGCAAATAATTCATTAATTAGTAGCTTAAAGTCGGGTGTGAACTTGTGTCATGGATTTTAACTGTTGGAACCGATATTGCGAAGCGTGCTTTACCAGTACAGAACATCCACGCCATCTGACCAAGAGATATGCTGTTAGCTGCTCAAATCAACATGTTTATTGTCACATTCCTAGAATTGTCTATGGACTCTTCCACATACAAAGATAACATTCAGAATTTAAAGGATTAACAACAATGTCGGATCTTGCTAAAGATAAATCAGTTCACGAATCTCGTTATCTGTTCAGGTATAGGTTACAGTCCAGCGTGGTTTGCATCCTCGAGTTCCAAGTTCGTACCCGAGTTCTCCGTCGCTGTCTTGCAGTCCAATGTGTGGATAGGAGCCGTAGCATATGCTGCTGAGAAGGGAAAGTAGGTGAAATCGCGTTTGAAAATTTGTCAGATCCAAAATGTGTAGACACGGAAAGTTGGATAGGATCTGTTTTCTCAAATCGAGGGCTTGGTGTGAAACAGTTGTAACTAAAATTAATATATTTTTACCAAGTTTAATCACCTCGCGATAAAGTTTTTATTAGCGTTATATCATTTTTCTTGGTAAACAATGGAAATTTAGGTGCCATTGCTCGTTTTGAGCAATGGCACCTAAATTTGCATTGTTTACAAAGGGGTCAAAATTGCCCCTAAACCAGGGTTTTCAAAATAGGTTTTTAGTGACGACCGTTTCACGCCAAGCCCCTTGAAATACTCATTATAACATACCGTGTGGCTGATAAGGAGAAGAAGGTGAAGTGTCGATGGTTAATTTTCAGCAGTAACATTTTGTAGACATACGAAGTTCGATAAAACCGTTATTTTCAAATATTTATGATTTAATAAAGCCTGAAACTTAGAAATGAAAGTATGTGTGAGAACTGTCGATTGTAATTTTCGGATTAAAATTATCTGAAGACAATTTCAATAGAATTGATATTTTCAAATATTCATATATAGGGAGCGGCTGAGTAATGAATGAATGTATATTGTTTTACGGCGCATCGACAGCTAAGGTCATTTAGCGCGCATTTAAATTTATTTATTCATGATCCCTGGGTGAACAAACCAGTACTAGGCTAGAAAATGTGCCTTGCCCAAGAGCACTCCACCATGACCGAATTGCAGCGACTGGGGATCGAACCCGGGACACCCGGTTTCGAAATCCCCGACGCTGGAGCGGCTGAGAGTGGAATGTGTGAACTGTCGATGATAATTTCTCCAAGTAAAACTGTGTCGACAAATAAAGTCCGACAGAGTTTATATATGCATATAAAATAATCATAGTAACACATAAACATGTTCATTAAACGCGCATTTAATCCTTTCCCTCATATAGACGCTTTCTGGCGCCTCTGCAGCAGACGACTCTTGAAAATATTGTGGCAAAATAAGAAATTGCTCAAAACGAGCAGATTTGCTGTATGTGGGAAAGGGTTAAAAAGTCATGCTGTTGATGATTCATACACAAAGAATTCATGTCAGTTATAATGTTTTAACTATTTCATCTATATTCTAATGTTTATGCCGCATGCCTCACCTACAGGTCGATACTTAGATGCTTCATCTTCGTCTTTGGCTAAGCTTCATGTAGGCCTAGATCATCAAGTTGAAATGTCTAAACAATGCAATAAAATCTGGCGGCAAACCATGGTGAGTATTTGTTTTTTTATACCCTTCATGTCCGTAAATAAATCGAATTACATTTCACACATTGTAGGTTCTTCGAGAATATTTACATCGGATGGGGTCAAAAGAATCTTGGAAACGACTTTGAACCAGCAGTTCCGGACAATCCTCTAGACGAGTTTCCGAGCTGTCCGGAAATTACCGAGGCGGATGACCCGACACCGGAAGAGGAAGCAGCTGTGCGCGCAGCCCAACAAGAGAAAGAATTGGAGGCGGAGTTCGAGCAGGGTATTCAGGACGATGACGATGACGACATTGTTGACGATGACGGTGAGGGAGGCGATCAATTTGATGAAGATTAAGCGGTTTAAAGGAATTTTAGTTGTTGAACTCGATGTCTGTTATTGTGTCGTCTGTTTTTAAAGGTAATGTTGCATATTCTAGATGGAAACAAAAATCCGACATCGGCAAATATGGGAAATTAAATCATAACAAATAAGTATAATTTTGCTTCAGATTGAAACCAATGTTGGTAGAGGAGAGGATGCCACTTTCAAGCAGTTTCTCCTATTTCCACATTGTCTTTATTCTTGTCTGCTGCAGCGGTATAAACCATTTCCTACACATGACAAATCTGCAGCAGACGAATTCTAAATCATCTAGGCAAAAAAAAGTTTGAACTATTGTGGTAAATGCAGAAATCGCTCGTCACAAAGTTTTCAAAAGTCGCCTGCTACAGATGCGTCTAAATGTGTCTAAATGTGTATGCAAGTGGGAAAGAGTAAGATAGCACCTGTAACAACAAAACCTTAATGATACGACAGGTGTTGTACGTTGGTCCAAAATGTACATTTGCCTGCAAGCCATGAAAAGTCAAATTGTGTGCATGTATATTGTTAATAATTTAGTAATGTGTCGCCAACTGCAAATAAATGTTTTGAATGACCTTGATATACTTCTTCATTTGCATTGGTCAAAGTATGGCCATCTGTTGAGGGTAAACTTTACTACTCATAATGAAAGGAGCTTCGCTGTATGAAACTATTTACGCCTAGTGTAAACAGTATAATTAAAGTAAAGTGTTTGTTTACAATAGTGTTACCCCAAATAGTGAAAGGGCCAGTCATTTTGACTTATTACTTTGTCCTGAATACATGGTTTTTAGCCGGGTACTATCACTTTTGCAAGATACCATGCATTCGGTACCAGTTTATTTAACCAGCTTGCAGCCAACCATCCGGCCATCCATATCAGAACGGATCCACAGTCTGATCAGAACTCGCATAGTTCGTCAACCGACTATTTAATTGCTTTCTGTGTATGCTGATCTGATCTGGCTCATCATCGGTAGTAACTGTCCGAACGCCCAAGTTTCTACCCAGTCCAAGTACTATATAATCTCGAGGGCTTGGCATGAATTGTTGTAACTAAAAACCTACTTTGAAAACCCTGGTTTAGGGGCAATTTTGACCCCTTTGTAAACAATGCAAATTTAGGTGGCATTGCTCGGAACGAGCAATGGCACCTAAATTTCCATTGTTTACCAAGAAAGATGATTTAACGCTTATAAAGACTTTATGGTGAGGTGATTAACCTTGGTAAAAATATACCAATGTTAGTTGCCAGACAATGATAGATAGCATGTCTATGTTTAACCTTCCCACACATACAACACTGAAAACAACAGCAGGCGTCTTCGAAAACATCTCAGTTAAAATATGGAAAATCTTAAATCTCTTCGAACCAAATCATAATTATTTGATCGAGTTGAAAACATTGTGGCATCAAGTTATAGTATAACGATACTTTTGCGCATCTATAAAAAAAAAATATATACGGGGAAGTGTTAGTGAAATTGCTCATGGTAAACTCTTTTAGCTTCAACGCAACAGTTTATATAGTGAAATACATGAACAAACTGTTCATACTTTTCATTCTTTCAAAAAGTGTTTTTCGAAAAAAAAAACGAAAAAAAAAAAAAATCCCACTTCACACGAAATTGACCTTTGTAAACATTTACAATCAAATTACATACTTTCGATGTTTTCGTTCAAAACCGTTGTAAGGCAGTTTGCACATTGACAATACCAAATCTCATTAAAATCAGACCTTAACTTCGCTTCAATAGCAAACGATGCCTGCCTAGTACCGACCGTCTCAGATTGACCTTTGTATCTGCCTACCCAAGATCCTTAGTTATCAGAAGGGGAGATAATTAATGTAAATACACGTGATAGAATACCGTTGATGGTCAGACGTTGGTTGTATCGTGCGATTCCATTGGAAAACGAAAACCTGTGCTCATGAATATGTAAATGTTAATTCGAGACCTTTTATGTGGTGTCGTCAGATCCAATATACGCACAGCGACGTATTTTGGTCCGATTTTAATGAGATTACACAGTACCTACGATGGGCTTTTTCATGTGACCTGGTCTATTATTGCTCACTGGTTTTCTACATCGAAATTAACAAGAGCACCTCAAGCGAACGCTCATCTGTTTTTTTTCCTCAATTCGAAAATGGGGCATTTCTGAATTATTATTAAAGCCAGAGTTATGCGACTTGGTATAGACGTGCGTATTGTTCCTAGGAACATATTTACCAAGTTTCATTTAAAATGTTGAATGGTTTATGAGTTATGAGGAAAGGTTAACGTTTTGTGACGACGCAGACGACGACGACGCCAAGGGTATCACAACACGCCGACTTTTTTCCTTCGAAAATCAGAGGAGCTAAACATGTACATGTTCTCTCCCGGAGGAAACGTTTAAGACCAATAGGCCAATGGGACTATGTCACTAGACAATATAATCCTGATCCCTACCTTTGTGCGAACTTGTATGTGTATTTATGGTGAACATGTCGAGGGCTTTGGCGTGAAACGGTTGTAACTAAAATTGGTATTTTTTTTTACCAACGTTAATCACCTCGCCATAAAGTCTTTAAAAGCGTTAAATCATTTTTCTTTGTAAACAATGGAAATGTAGGTGCCATTGCTCGTTCTGAGCAATGACACCTAAATTTGCATTGTTTACAAAGGGGGTCAAAATTGCCATTAAAGGGACTGAACACCATAATGGTCCAAAATCGTTATATTTTATACTTATTCCAATTAATCCAAAATACATATACATATATATGTAACGGAATGTTGTAGAAGGTCGTACAAGTCTTGTCTTTCATTATTTCATAGGAAATAAGCAGTTAAAAAAAACGTCCGCTCCGTGTTGTCCCGTTTAAAAATACCGTGGAATTTCCTCTTGCTCATTTGAATTTGTGGATTCAATTCGGCATTCTCTAACACTATCGACTCATTACATTCATGTATGCGTGAGTGTAAGGAACGACAACTCTGCGAAGGAGATTGTCAATTCGGTTGTAGTGATCACGTGATAAATATACAGCGATATTTTTATATTTACTGGGTTACTAACCCAGTAGATTTTACAATGCAAAATAACGAAAAATCTCCGCAATATTAATAGTGTGCATATATTGTAGTACATCAGTCAGCAAATCTCAATGCCTTACATGCAAAAACATCAAGGTAATAGCAATTTTTAACAATTTTTCTTTGTTTTTCGCTTTTTTCTCATATGGGATTCAGTCCCTTTAAACCAGGGTTTTCAAAATAGGTTTTTAATTACAACCATTTCACGCCAAGCCCTCGATATAATCCTAATCCCTACCTTTGTGCGAACTTGTAAGTATTTATGGTGAACATGTCGAGGGCTTTGGCGTGAAACGGTTTTAACTAAAATTTGTATTTTTTTTTACCAATGTTAATTACCTCGCCATAAATTCTTTATAAGCTTTAAATATTTTTTCTTGGTAAACAATGGAAATTTAGATGCCATTGCTCGTTCTGAGCAATGACACCTCAATTGGCATTGTTTACTAAGGGGTCAACATTGCCCCTAAACCAGGGTTTTCCAAAATAGGGTTTTAGTTACAACTGTTTCACGCCAAGCCCTCCATGTAATCTCACCTGCAGGACAAATTTGCTAAAGGAAGAGTCATAGGAGTCATCACGACAGTTCACTTGAATGCTCTGGTCTCGTTTAAAATCTAAAAATAGCATTCGACTATATATGTCAATATATAGTCAAATGCTATTTTTAGATTTTAAACGAGACTGACACTTGTGCTCTGACTGGCTTCGTTCAACAATTTGAACTCTTCAGAGCGAAATTGTCTGTCGACAGTTGCAAACGCAATGGTTGCAGTTGTAACAGATTAAATCATATACAAATGATTCGCTCTACATATACCCTTTGGAACGCCTTCTTCTTTTTTTTTTTTTAAAGAATAGTGCCACCCATTCAATTTTAAGAAATGTGTTGCCATCAGCTGTATTTTTACACGTTAAATGTGTTGTAGTGATATGCGGAATGGTGCTGTAAATAAAGTGGCATCTGTACATTTTTGGAAATTGGCTGTGGTTTGACCTTTGCTAAACTATACTAGACAAAACTTCCAACGCACATAAATATCAATATTTCATTTAATATTATACCAAATACACTGCAATTTGACAAAAGTATCAAGATGTTTAGCTGTGGTGATTGCTGCTGGTGGTCACACCCGCTAATGACTTATCCTGCGAACTTTAAAAATGCACCCTTCAATCAATTAATGCATTTTATTGTAATCTACTGTGGTATTTTGTTAAGTTTTTGTTTTTCATTCTGTTACAGGATAGTTATGTGATGCTCTTGTCAAATTGCAGTGTATTTGGTATAAAATTAAATGAAATATTGATAGTTATGTACATATTTGCATTGGAAGTTTTGTCTAGTATATATTTAGTTTATTCAAATCATCATGGTATTGTGTTTTGACATTTTTTTTTTGCTCTTGTTTTGAATAATTAATTCACTGTCCCCAATAAATATTAGGTAAAACAAAATCACACCATTAGCCCATTTTTACGAATTATAATAAATAATATATGCTTTTGCACAAATGTCTGTGTCAGGTCAATGCTGTTGATTAACCCTAATTCCCTCATACGACAATTCTGCAGCAGACGACTTTGGGACATATTTTGTCAAACATAGAAAATCTGCATAATTGAATGGATAACCTATGACAAAAAGTGGAAAACATTGTGGCAAAAGGAGAAATTGCACGTTCTGTGCAATTTCTTCTTTTTTCACTATGTTTTAAAAAAGCTGTCTACTGCAGAGGCGTCAGAAAGCGTCTATATGAGGGAAAGGGTTAACCCTAATTCGACAATTCTGCAGCAGACGACTTTGAACGTATTTTGTCAAAACATAGAAAATCTCCATAATTGAATGGATAACCTATGACTAAAAGTGGACAACATTGTGGCAAAAGGAGAAATTGCTTGTTTTGAGCAATTTCTTCTTTTGTCACTATGTTTTCAAAAAGCTGTCTGCTGCAGAGGCGTCAGAAAGCGTCTATATGAGCGAAAGGGTTAATACATCAAAAGGGGATTCATGGACAAATAAAACTCTGAAGACATAATGGAATACTCATATTTTATTGTCATAGGTGGGGAAATCATTAAATGAGCGCATCAAAAGGCAAAGGTATGAGTTGACATTCTCTGAACAGTGTATACCATGATCAGACTGTGTCGATGTACACACTGATCAGGATCTACACTGTTCTCAAAAGCCAACTTTTACCTTATCTCATGGACAGGTTCACATAATTTTATAATTGCATTGAAAGTTTACAAATATATCAAAACCAACTGACAATACAAAAAATATTGTGTATATATTCCACATCTCCTCTTTCTTAGCATTGTTTTTATTATCCCTTTCCCACATGCAGAAGCATTTAGGCGCATATGCAGCAGATGTAATTCAAAGCAGTGTAGCAAAAGAAGAAATTTCATATGACAATTGATTGATTGATTGGGGCTAACGCCGTTTTTAACAATTTCTCAGTCATATCAAGGTGGCCAGTTCACTACTCCATGTGTTTCCTGGTTTTTTCATACCAGTACTCCACACAACAATCTTCCCAAGCAACTGGCTGCTTTTCCACATAGACTTAGCCCATTGGTAGAAGATGAATGACACATGTCGCAATGACTTTTGTCAAACGTCGAAAAGAAAATTGGTCGAGCCGGGATTCGAACTCACAACCCCTGGAGTGACAGTCATATGACAAGCAATTTCTTCTTTTGCCACATTTTCAACTGTATTCTATAATCTAATTTTCATTTAGAGAAACTTTCCACACTTTAGAAATTATTATTTCGAAGTTGTCTGCTGCAGATTTGTCTTAAATGGGAAATGGCTTAGATAAGTTTTATAATTGCATTGCAAAAATACAAATATAAAAATATCAAAAACAGCTGAGGGTACAAAAATAACCTTATTATTTTTAACTTGAAATGAGACGCATAAACTATCAGAGCATATTTCATTATATGTCCATACATACCCAGAAAACAATAATTTTACCTCTATATCAGTTAAAGGTAAGGTGGATGTTGACTGTGTCTACTTCACACAATAATATTGACATGTTCAGGTGTTTTTTCAAGTCATATCATGGCTGCAAGGTTCATCTATTGATGTGTTCCTGGACACCAGTACTCCACCAAGCAGTCTTTCCAAGCAACTGGCTGCTCTTTAACATAGCCTGCTAGCCCATTGGTGGGAGACGAATGACACTTGTCACAGTGACTTTTGTCAAACGTTGCAAAGAATGTTGGCCAAGCTCAGATTCAAACTCACAACACCTGGATTGACGGCCCGAGTTGCTACCAACTGAGTAACTGGGGCTCAGCCCATTGGCATGAAAGCCATCGTTGTCAACGACTAAGAGTTTTCATGCATACAATATCAATATATATGTATTACATCAAGAGGTATTATAAATACAATTGCACTATAACATTTAAAACCCTTTCCCACATACAACAAATGAAAGAGAATTTTTTAAAAGAACAGAAAACATATTTTCGAATGTCGTCTGCTGCAGAGGCGTCAGAAAGTGTCTGTATGTGGGAAAGGGCTAAAGTGACATGAACCGACATCAGTGTAGTAATAAACGTTTGTTAGCACAACACATTTATAAGTAATTTGCCTATAATTCAGACACTATATTGTGGCTGGTCGATTGTTAGTTAATCCTTTCCCACATACAGCAAACCTGCAGCAATCTCTTTAAATGAAGGTATAATTACAGAAAAAAGTTGAAAACATTGTGGCAAAAGGAGAAATTGCTCGTTTTGAGCAATTTCTACTTTTGTCACAATGTTTTCAAAAGTTGTCTGCTGCAGAGGCGTTAAAATGTGTCTATATGTGGGAAAGGGTTAACACTTTTCTTGTTTTGGTAATCAACTCATATGATTTAACCCTTTCCCACATACGTGCGCTTTCTGACACTTCTGCAGAGGAAGACTTTTGAAAACATTGTGACAAAAGGAGAAATTACTCGGTATGAGCGGTTTTTTTCCTTTTGCCTCAATGTTTTCATCTTCCTTACGCAAGTATACCTTCATTTATTAATAAATCTGCATTTTTGCCCAGATGTTTTTAAAGTCTTCTGCTGCAGATTTTTAGTATGTTGGAAAGGGTTAAAAACATTTTACTTCTGACAATAATCACTCTGCCATAAGTCAGCAAAGCATTAAATTGTTTAGTAGTTGTTAAACCTTGTTTCATAAACAATATTATCTGATTGATTGTTTATGTTAACATAGATCTATATTTAGATCAGCCAATAGTGCGTGTCTGAATTATAGTATGGAAATCTTAAATAAAACAGTCAATAAACACAAACAAAACAGATTTATCTGTTGATATCCCAAAACAAAATCGAAATTATCTCTCCATTGTTATCCCATAACATAAGCTGCAGTCTAATCTGGACCTGCACTATTTGCAAATCAGTCACAGTTTTTCAAGAAACCTCTGATGGTGTAGATTTTGATCAGATGGCATGTATATATAAAACATATTTTAATCAACACTTTTTTACCCTTTCCCACATACATAAAAACTGAAGCAGATAAATGAAATAACAATCATTAAATAAAGTTGAAAATATTGCGGCAAATTGAGAAATTGCTCAATATGAGCCATTTTTCCTTTTGCCACAATGTTTTCAAATATTGCCAGTTGCAGAGATGTCCGAAAGCATCTGTATGTGGGAAAGGGCTTACAAATAGCCCATGTTTGGTTTGTCTGGAGCATGGCTCATTTATTTCCAAGAAATTAATTACAATAGGATAATGAAGGATTGTGTTGGACAGTTTTGCATAATACACTGCTTTTTAGTTATAAATCTTATATTACTCTTTAATACTTTCTCACGAAAAGACACATTCCCTAAGTAATTGGCACATGGCCGAATATAAATAAACTATTTGTATCTTGTATTTTGATAACAATTTTTCCAATATATCACGGCGTAACCAGGGTAAGTTACCAATACTTCTTGTCCATTTATCCTGGTATGAGCGTGTCATTTTGTAATACAATACTGACCCCATAATCCTGAGGTTCAATGAGGAAAAGCCATTACTACAATTTTTTTTTTTTTTAGTATAACCCACCTGGGGATCAAACCTGTGACGCCCTGCACCCAAAGCAGACGCACTATCAAAACAACACAGAGGCAATCTTGTCGGTATCAGGAGAAAGAGATGACAAAATGCGAAGACTTATAAAAAATATAGACGCAAAGGGTAAACCCTTTCCCTCAAATAGACGCTTTTTGACCCCTCTGCAGCAGACGGCTTTTTGAAAACATAGTGACAAAAGAAGAAATTGCTCAAAACGACCAATTTCTCCTTTTGCCACAATGTTTTCCACTTTAAGTCATAGGTTATCCATTCAATTATAGAGATTTTCTATTTTTTGACAAAATATGTCGTATGAGGGAAAGGGTTAAGAATGTCCATGGGAAAAGGGGCAAGTTGCCATTTCTGAACAGTGTAGATGCAGATCAGCCTGTATTTCGTGCAGTCTTATCAAAATCCACACCTATATTATAGGAGCTGCTAACAAACATGTGGAAGAAGTTTAACATGCAAGAAGCAGTCCGCGTAATTAGAAGTGGTCCTATGATCCTTGGCCACTATCTTTTAGTTCAAAGCAGTATAAAATTTCCTTCAGCCAGTGTAATTTTTACATGTTACTATAACATAACCAAACATTTAGGATTTTTGAACCAGTGAAATTTGAAAGTTAATTTCAATGACAGAAGAAGTGTATATCTTGATTACCGGTAGACTATGTTGATCTGGATCTACAATGTTAACAAAAAGCAAACTTGAACCTTTTCCCCCCAAGAACAAGCTCAATTGGATAAAATATAAAATTTCTCTATTCTATATATTTGGCATCTCAGGAAGAAATAACAAGTTAACGCCACAACAGAAATGATAACATAGACTTAATACAAAACATAAAGTACCGCTTTCTTATAAAAATAATGTTTACCAATTTACATACACCAATAAGATGTACATAATCTTTTACTTAATGATAGAAGGTCCAGATAAGGAGAGGTTTACAGCTCTTTTTCACACAATATCTCTCTTATTATCCAACATAAAACCCAATGATTTGGGTACTCAAAAGAATTGTCTCATTGAGATGATTCTTTTGAGTATCCACAACATGGGTTAGAAGCTCAAGAAGGGACTTTAAAACATACAAAAGTAAAACGCCCCCTTATCCAGAGCTCTGAAGGTATACCATATAAAGTTTTATCTATTTGCGTTCAACCTTTCGCAATATATATCTTTTTTCGATTATTTTAAATTATTCATTAACTTTTTAACATTTTAAGAAAATAATAAAACATTGTGATCATTGTATTTTTAACATTTCAGACTAAAATTTATATGAGAAAATAATATCTCAATGGTCTAGCCAAAACAAGAACACATCTTTTAACCCTTCCAACATGCAGATGCATTTTTACGGTTACTCAGCAGAAGACTTGATTAAACCATGTGGCTAACGAGACATTGTTCAGAATGAGCAATGTGTCCATTTTGCCACAATGTTTTCAACTCCATCCAAGATTCATTTTCTTTTTATTTATATAGTTATAAGTTTTTCAATATTTTTGCCTAGGTGTTATTCAAATTGTTCTGATGCATATTTGTTATACATGGAAAAAAGTTTTTAAAAATCTGCATAAATACGTGAAATGTCAAGACAAAGCCAAACTAAATCATGAGCGATTCCTCTTTTCCTATAATGTTTTCAAAATTCTTTTGATTCATGTTAGGGACAAATTGAAAGTTGTCCTTAACCCTTTCCCTCATACGACAATTTTTCAGCAGACGACTTTGGACATATTTTTCTCAAAAAATAGAAAATCTCTATAACTGAATGGATAACCTACAACTAAAAGTGGAAAACATTGTGGCAAAAGGAGAAATTGCTCGTTTTGAGCAATTTCTTCTTTTGTCACTGTTTTCAAAAAGCTGTCTGCTGCAGAGGCGTCAGAAAGCGTCTATATGAGGGAAACGGTTAACCCTTTCCCTCATACGACAATATGTTGCAGACGACTTTGAACATATTTTCTCAAAAAATAGAAAATCTCCATAATAAAATGGATGACCTACGACTAAAAGTGGAAAACATTGTGGCTAAAGGAGAAATTGCTCGTTTTGAGCAATTTTTTCTTTTTTTACTATGTTTTCAAAAAGCCATCTGCTACAGAGGCGTCAGAGAGCATCTATATGAGGGAAAGGGTTAAAAGGAAATAGGAATATGAAATAAGGTCAATCAAGAGCTCTGTAATTCTGCTATCGGAGTTTCACCATGCCTATGTTTCAACCCATCAGCTCGGATATTCTTATTTGAATCCGTTTTCTCCAACCCTGTCACTTCCCCATTGCATACATTCGTCACGTTTGAACTTTTAATTGCACTCTTTTCATTTATTGATATCACTGGTACATCTGAACCCCCTGAATCAGACTGGTTTACTGGCCGATTACCAATTAAATTGTTAGAATGATCCTCAGTATGTGAACCAGTCAAATTAGTCTGTTGTTGGGATTGCACATCTGTTCCGTTTTTAGCCTGGCCTACTGTTCCGTTTTTAGACTGGCCTATTGCACTGTTTTCCTCACTTTCACTGGAACCGGAAACCTTCAAGCCTTTGTTTATCAATAAATCACTTTTTGTGTCACTAGAACCTGAAACTTTCAATCCTCGGCTTATTGACATATCAGGCGATTTTTCAGAATCGGACGACGTTTCCAATTTCACGGTCTTGAGACCGAGTCGAAGACCACTGGCCGAGTTTTCTGAGCTACTAGATTTAATACTATCACAGTCGGAATTTTCACGGTTTAATATAGCGATTAGACTAGTACTACTACGCTTCCCTTCGATGATTTCCGAGAGCGTGCGATTCAGGCTCTCCGGATCTTCGATATCATCGTCGTCGTCTTCATAATCCTCTATCTTGTCCAAAATCCGCTGACTGGGTGAGGATTTGGTTGAGGGCGAGTTTCCTGATAAGCGGAGCTGTAATACCTGTAACAACATAAAAGTAATCAGAGCTTGAGACAAGGTTGAGTAATCTTAGTAAACCTTGACCCTTTCCCACAAACAATAAATCTGAATCACACCAATTTGGCAATAGTATGACAAATCTCTGCAAATTAATTGTTTATATTTGAATCGAGTTGAAAACATTGTGACAAAAGGTGAAATTGCTCATGATGAGAAAGATCTCATTTTGCCACAATGTTTTCAAAAGTTGTCTGCTCCAAAGGCGTAAGAAAGCATTGATATATGGGAAAAAGGTTAAGCAGTTTTCAACAGAATTTCGTTTATATCATGACAGCAGTACACCTATTTACTGGCCAGGAAATGTGCCTTGCCCAAGACTTCTCTGTCATGACTGCCCCAAGCAAGAATTAAAACTGGGATCAAAGGTCCCTGGTTCAAATCCAGTGATGAGCAGCTTCTGCCTTTGGAATCTTTCAACACAAATGTCGCTGGTTCTGGTTAAGTCTCCAGCAAGCAAACATCGAGAGTGATTAATATAAGGTAAAACCTTGTTTCGCAATCAATGTAAATTAAGTAAGTTTTTACTTAAACTTAATCCAACTCCCTAGCCACTCAGCAATTGCATATTTCTTACTTTGTTTTTGAATTACTTTATAAAGTTTTTATGCTGGTTTCAACATTTCATCAGTTGAAGAACTTGGTAAAGATATCTTACCTCTTCTTGAAGATCAAAAATTGTATTCGCAAGATCCTGTTTTCCTGTTTTGGAATCCAGTCTATCAGCTGCAAGAACTTCTTCTTTCTAAAAATATAAAAACAAAGTATTAATAGTGTAGGTCAAAGTTTAAGGTCACAAAATAAAACACTTAGTTATAAATGGTTACAAAGTATACATTAGCCAAATATGAAAAATCTTTCTCCAAATGGTCTTTAGTTAAGGCCAGTGTTATAACTCTTTCTCACATGCAACAAATCTGACGACTTTGAAAACATTTAGGAAAAATTTGGAAAACCTCTTAAACCTTTCCCTCATATAGACACTTTCTGACACCTCTGCAGCAGATTGCTTTTTGAAAACATGGCGACAAAAGAAGAAATTGATAAAAACAAGCATTTCACCTTTTGTCACCATATATATCACAGTGGCCAGTTCACCTACTCATGCATTTCCTGGTTTTCTCAAACCAGTACTCCACACAACAATCTTCCCAAGCAACTGGCTGCTTTTCCACATAGACTAAGCCCATTGGTGGAAGACGAATGACGCATGTCACATTGACTTTTATCAATCTTCGGAAAGAAAGTTGGCCGAGCCGGGATTTGAACTCACAACCCCTGGATTGACAGCCCCGTCGCTACAGACTGAGCTACCGGGGCTCGGCAGAGGCGTCAGAAAGTGTCTACATGTTGGAAAGTGTTAATAGTTTTTGCCACGCAGAAAGACAATTGCTACACATCTCCCAGGGTCTTGATTCCGGGGGCATGAACTGTTATATAATATGCTTTGAAAACATTTGATGCAACAAGAGATCCATGATGGCCCTGGATCGCTCACCTGAGTAACGCAATTTGATTTGTCATTGTCAACCACAGTAACTCATTTTGTATAAGGTCACCCAAGGAACAATTCTATAAAAATTATTTGGAAATCATGCAGATACTTTTGGAGAAGAATATTTTGAAAGTTTTCACTATAACCATATAAGCCAAAACAGCCCAACCATGTTTTTCTACCATTGAATATGGCTTGAAGGAATCTGATAGAGCTCACCCAAGGAAAATTTCTCCAAAATTATTTGGATATCGACCAACAGGTTTGAGAGGAGAATTGTTTTCTTTTGATTGCCATCGAAACCAGAATTCTGCATGGTTAAAAGAAATTTGAAGCAATTTAAGGCCGCATTTCACCAAGGATTGTTTTTTTCCAATCGGCCCGATCTGGATCAGATTGTCCTGATGAATCAATTTTTTTGATCAGCCCGATTATCCTCCTGAATCGCCTCCAATCGTCCCCTGTTTTGACCTGATTGAGTCTCGACCATGGTGGGGGGACGAATCACAGACGTTCCTCACGCAAGTACCCGCAGGTAATGGCAAAGGCACGACCCTCGGTAGAGAGCGGTAGAGGCTATACGAAAGCTCCAAAGGGCAGGCAAGACAAGGGGACCCTCGGACGACCAGGACGACCACGGGCCGACATTTTTTGATCGTCTACTGTTTTTCAACATGTTTAACAAGAGGCCCATGAGGGCCTATGCTCTACTGGTATGGTTCTTTGGTCATTTTCAATCCAGAGCATGTATGTATGGTGAAGATCGGATAGTAAATGGAGGCTCTTTTGTGTTCACAAGCTGTATTATAGCAATTTTTACAATTTCATGGGCCATAATCCAGTCTTGCATGGGCGGATCTGGCTGATTTTCAAAAGGAACCAAGCTCTCATCAATATTTAACTACTATCTAAGTTTGGTGAAGATCAGATAGTAAATGGAGCCTCTATTGTGTTCACATGCTCAATTATAGCAATTTGGACAATTTCAAGGGCCATAATTCAGTCTTGCATGGGCGGATCTGGCTGGTTTTCGAAAGGAACCGAGCTCTCATGGATATCTAACTACTGTATAAGTTTGGTTGAGATACAATCAAAAGTGAAGACTGTATCGTGTTAACAAGCTCTTTTATAGCAATTTTGACCATTTCAAGGGCCATAATCCAGTCATGCATGGGCGGATCTGGCTGGTTTTCGAAAGGAACCGAGCTCTCATGGATATCTAACTACTGTATAAGTTTGGTTGAGATACAATCAAAAGTGAAGACTGTATCGTGTTAACAAGAAATTGTTTACGGACGGACGCACGGACGCACGCACGCACGCACTGACGACGGACAAATCGCCACGACATAAGCCCTTCTGGCCTTTGGCCAGTAGAGCTAAAAACAGTAGCCAATCAGTTTTTCGGTACCCGACCCTCGGAGGACGGAGGCGATCACGCCAGATCTTCCCCCGAAGGTAAAGGGTAGTGCTCGACAGTGCTTGCCGGTTCCAGACTATTTTCGCAAAAATGTGGCCGATCGACCAAAAAAAGGATCGCATACTATCTGGACCAAAACAATCCTTGGTAAAGTTAGGTAAGGACATTGAGAGGATGCTTTCTGTGAAGATTCATCCCAATTGACCAACTGTTGACGGACACATGATGTATGGCGAACTAAGGGCGATCACAATAACTCACTTCATGCTCAGGTGAGGTAAAAAGGTAGCATCTGGTAATTTGTAAGTACACTACTATTTATACAAGAAACCACTGAAGACGGTATGGCCGGATTGTCAGCAATTTGACCTTAAAATCGACAAACCAAGGTCAAGGTCAAAGTAACCATAGAAATCAATAGAACTTGTTACTGGTTATTACCTTCGGACAAAGTTTCAAGTTTGTAACCGTTTCCAGTGCTGAGATTTTGCCTCAACCTGTTACTTTAACCAAAATGTTGGACAGACAGACAGATGGACAGAGCCAATCTATAGACCGGAATTGCTAGAGCAATCCGGCCAAAAACCAGTTTCTGAGATGATGCAGTAACTTCCTCAGACATTTTCAAAGCAGATGACTACAATGTACATCCATCACATCAGGGTATAAGAAGTACATGTATATATATCAACTCTCTATTTATTCCACTCACCTGTATTTCTATAGCAGCTACTTTCTGTTTTAATTCACCCACAGTCTGATCATTTTCTGCCTCGCGAATTCTTGCCATCATCATATCTTCTTTTCTCTGTTACAAAATAAAAAAGGTCTAATTGATTAGGGTTTAACGCCCTTTTCAAAACAAATTCAGTCATATCACGGCGACCAGTTCACCTACTCATGCGTTTCCTGGTTTTCCCACACCAGTTCACCACACAACATACTTTCCAAGCAACTGGCTGCTTTTCCATGCTTTTCACATAGACTACAAGTCATCTAGTTTCCTTAGTAAGGCCTTATATAGAGATATTTCACATTTTTGCTTTGAGGTTTTAAAATTCATCTGCTGTAGTTTACAAAAAACAACAAATATGCAGCAGACGACTTTGAAATAATATGAAATATGAGGGAAAGTGTTAACAAACCTTAGTGTCCAAGTCATCTAGTTTCCTCAGTAAGGCCTTGATCTGTCTCTGGAGCTCCGACTCTTGCTTTGTGCAATCCACTATGTCACCCTTTAGTTTTTTGTTCTCCTCATCCATCCTGCGAATCTGGTTCGTGCAGATCTGGTTCTGAAAAGAAAATTCTGAACTTTAGAAAAGATTGGTTCCATTCAC
This sequence comes from Serripes groenlandicus, assembly GCA_031761405.1. Taxonomy (NCBI): domain Eukaryota; kingdom Metazoa; phylum Mollusca; class Bivalvia; order Cardiida; family Cardiidae; genus Serripes; species Serripes groenlandicus. The sequence continues at coordinate 1,816,690 of JASEVX010000004.1, forward strand.
CTGGTCAAAAGGTATAAATATTGCTTATTTGAGGTGAATCTGCAAAACAATTGATTAATTGTTTGGCCTTTTCTGTTATATCACAGCGTTTCCTAGGTAAATTACCAGTAATACTGGTCCATTATCCTTACACCAGCCAATCGGTTGTAATGCAACCCTCAGTGCCAAGGAGGAGTCAGTACTACCATTTTTAAAGTCTTTGGTATGACCCAGTTTGGATCGAACCCACAACCTCCAGCACCCAAAGCAGATGCTCTTATAACTACACAACTGAGGTAGAAACAAAGTTTTGACTAAATAATGCAAAGAGTGACATACAGAGGATTGAAAAGCGATGCCCCAGTTTCTCCCTGTATTACAGACAGGCAACGCAAAAAGAAGAGGCTCGGATGAGATGGCTTTAATTGGTTCATGTTCCACAATATATATCTTTTTACTCATTTAGCTCTTTCCCAAATACAACAAATATGCTTTTGAGTACCCACAATATGAGAAATCTAACATATTGGACTCTGCGTAAAGTATTGACCCGGATCAGCCTAAGCATGCCACGCAGGCTTACCCGGATAGACACTTTTCGCCTCCTGTGTTTTTTCTGTTTCAGGAATCATCACTCTATACCTCTATCCCCCTGAGAAGGAATGTGTTGGCACAGATCAGTCTGTGAAGACTGTGCAGGTTGATCTTGGTTGAAACATTACGAAGAGGCCATAATGGTGGTTTTCTCGTGGGACTGCTCGTATATGTTTTTTAGTGGTCAAATATGGAATTTTAAACATAGCCCCCTAATGTAGATTTTGAACCATGCCTATTTCATGTTCTAAATCTGTGTACCACTTTTGACCCATATTGCTGGTACTCTCAAAAGTCATCATGAGCAATTTCTCCTTTTGCCACAGTGTTTTTAACTCTATTCAAAATTAACACTTTTACTAATAGAAATGTTCCATTTTGTTGTAAAGTGGAAAGAAAAACAAAAGCGTTATTACCAGGTTCAACCCTCTTAACCCTTTCCCTCATGTAGACGCTTTCTGACGCCTCTGCAGCAGAGGGTTTTTTGAAAACATAGTGACAAAAGAAGAAATTGCTCAAAACGAGCAATTTCTCCTTTTGCCACAATGTTTTCCACTTTTAGTCATAGGTTATCCATTCAATTATAGAGATTTTCTATTTTTTTTACAAAGTATGTTCAAAGTTGTCTGCTGCAGAATTGTCATATGACAATAAATGTCATATTTTCCAGTACATTTGCAGTACAGTGAAATGACATTCCCAAACAACACATATCTTTGTCTTGATTCTTTTCTAAGTCCTTTAACCCTTTCCCCCATACGACAATTCTGCAGCAGACGACTTTGAACGTATATTGTCAAATAATGGAAAATCTCCATAATTGAATGGATAACCTGTGACAAAAAGTGGAAAACATTGTGGCAAAAGGAGAAATTGCACGTTTTGGGCAATTTCTTCTTTTGTCACTGTTTTCAAAAAGCTGTCTGCTGCAGAGGCGTCAGAAAGCGTCTATATGAGAGAAAGGGTTAAAGCACAGATCTATAGTATGACATAGAAACAAGAGCACAGCTGTCAGAGCGAATGCCAATGTTCACGACGAAAAAGGGGCATTGCTGAATAATTATTAAGGCCAGAGTTATGTGACTTTGCATAACTGAAAAAAAATAAAAGTCAAAGTTATGTGACTTGGTAAAGACATGTGTATTGTTTCTAAAAACATATTTATCAATTTCATTTGAATATTTGTTACTGTTAAAGTTTTGTGTCGACGGCGATGAAGCCAAGGGTATCACAATAGCCCAACTTCTTTCCTTCGAAAAACAATTGAACTTAAAATGCATAGTAAAACTTACTGAAGTTTCCAGTTCCATCACTCGCTGTTTAGTATCTTTCAGGTGAGACAGGGCAGCCGCTTCTCGCAATTTGACGGACATGAGCTCTTCCTGCGACCTCTTCAGCTCACTTTTGAGCACGCCCTTGCTGCTCTTATCCTTTGGAGACGATGGAGAGTCTGAATCTGACAGATGTCTCTGTAACATAATAATTTGTTTGTTTAACCTTTTCCCTCATACGACAATTCTGCAGCCGACGACTTAGAACATATTTTGTCAAAATATAGAAAATCTCTATAATTGAATGGATAACCTATGACAAAAAGTGGAAAACATTGTGGTAAAAGGAGAAATTGCTCGTTTTGAGCAATTTCTTCTTTCGTCACTATGTTTTGAAAAAGCTGTCTGCTGCAGAGGCGTCAGAAAGCGTCTATATCACATGCAACAAATCTGCAGCAGACAACTTTGAAAACATCAAAGTAAACATAAGAAAAATCTCTGTTAACCCTTTTCCACATGCAACAAATCTGTAGCAGACGACTTTGAAAACATATTGACAAAAACCTGAAGAATCTCCATAAAAGATTTTGACGCAGTAGCAGCAGAAGACTTATGAAAACATTTTGGCCAAAGGAGAAATTACTCATGATGAGCAATTTCTCCTTTGGACAAAATGTTTTCAAAAGTCGTCTGCTGCTACTGCGTTAAAATGATTCTGCAGTTGGGAAAGGGTTAATTGGGGTTTTACGCCATTTTTTAACAATATACACAAACTGTTTGCAAATGTCGTCTGCTGCAGATGCGTCAAAACGCGTCTATATGCAACACTCTAGATAAGGCGCGTTATTAATATTTCAAAATCCTTATTTGACATTCAAAACACTATGTTGTGGATACTCCAAAGAATCGTCTCAGTGAGAACACTCTTTTGAGTGCCCACAACATAGGGTTTGGTTGAGTTATAAGAGAGATATTGGTGGTAAAAGAACAGTTTACTCCCTCCTTATCGAGTCCTCTTTATATTATCTGTTTATATATTGTCGAGTAATACTGACCTGCCAGTTCGCGTCGAGGTCGGAGATAGTCTGTCTCATCTCCTTTAACGATAGATTAGCTTCCGCTTCACGTAACTTAACAGCGATTAGTTCTTCTTGTAAACACTGAATATCATTGCTGGGAGCTTTCTGAAGTCTCGTGTTAAACTAAAAAAACAAATAGTTTACATAGTTATTAACCCTTTCCAACTTGTAGATGCAATTTGACGCATCTGCAGCAGATGACTGTTGAAAACGTTGTGGCAAAAGGAGAAAATTTGTTTTCCCTTTTATTCAATTAGCTATATTTTCATTTCTAGAGATTTTCTATATTTTTTTAACCATAACAGGTACGGCTACCATATTTCATACTATATTTTTTGAAGATGTTTTCGGTCGCCTGCTGCAGATTTGTATTCTGTGGGAGAAGGTTACTGCAAAGGGAAACCAATCACGGTGACAAAACTATTCACTGTGATGCATCCTGATGTTATCGTTATAATGTTTTAGATGACATTAACCCTTTCCCTCATACGACAATTCTGCAGCAGACGACTTTCAACATATTTTGTCAAATAATGGAAAATCTCTATAATTGAACGGATAACCTATGACTAAAAGTGGAAAACATTGTGACAAAAGGAGAAATTGCACGTTTTGTGCAATTTCTTCTTTTGTTTTCGAATAGCCGTCTGCTGCAGAGGCGTCAGAAAGCGTCTATATGAGGGAAAGGGTTAACTGGAGTGTACATGTTAAATTTGTTACAGTTTAAATGCACAATCATAAATTTATTCTTTTATTTTAACATATTTTTGTCTGTTTTCAGTCTGATATCAAAATGTTATCATCCCCACGAAAAGCTGAAACTAAAATATTCTCACTCACACTTTGTGCTCATGAAATATCAATTTTATTCTTTTTTCTATGACGACAGAACCTGATATTACATAGAAAACAAACAAACAAAATTGATATTCTCTTCACTTAAATTACCCAATTTGTACAAAGGAACCTTTCTCTGAAAATTGTTTATAAAAGGGTAGACAAATGGAGATAAAGCAATTAAATAAATATTTATCCTGAAAAAAAAGTATTTTGATGCATTTGCACCAAACCTTGTTTGAAAAATATTTTGGGGAAAGGAGACTTTTCTCGTAGCAAATACTTTCTCCATTCCCTCATTCCTAATTACTTCATTTGTTACTTTAGAAAAAAAAAATCCCTCAAAAGTTTCTGTTTATAAATCTTGTGCTGTATATTGCACGAAACATTATCATATGTCAGAAATTATTATCTCCATTTCTCAAGAAAATATGATATTTTTGCAAAAAATGATATATCAAAGTTGGTTTTAAGTAAACAATAGCATTAATTACAACAGATCCTGTTACAAAATGAACTTCTTTTGAACAAAGTCTTTATCTTGTAATCATATGATGTTATATTAACCATTGTTTGATATTTAAACCCTTTCCCACCTGCAGACGCATTTTGACGCAGTAGCAACAGACGACTTTTGAAAACATTGTGGCCAAAGGTGAAATTGCTCGTGACTGACGAGCAATTTCTCCCTTTGCAACAATATTTTCAACTTTTTTCAGTAATTATACCTTCATTTATAGAGAGTTTCCATGTTTTTGCTAAGATATATTCAAAGTCGTCTGCTGCAGATTTGTTGTATGTGGGAAAGGGTTAACACTTTATCACTAACAGACGCATTTGCCTCATCAAAAGCAAACGATATTTGAAAACATTTTAAATCTTGTTTAATATTTATTATTTCATTCATAGAAATGTTCTATATTTTTGCTTGAGTATTTTGAACGCAGTCTGCAACAGATTTGTTGTAAGAAATACCGAAAACTTTTCTAGGTTAAAGTAAAATTTAAGAACAGAGAGGAAAACATTGTAGGAAGAAGAGGAGTTGCTTGTTATTTCTGCTTTTGCCACAATGTTTTGGAAATCCCTCCGCTGCAAACTCGTCAAAATGTATCTGCATGTAGGAAAGGGTAACCATAATCAAAACAAGAGCTGTCGGAGGACAGCGCGCTCGACTACAGGCCGCTTATTCACATAAAGCACTATTTCATTATATTGCACTTAAGTACTTTTAAATCATATTATATACTCTATATGTAAAAGCAACTGAATAGATATACATACATTTAAATATAATTTAAAAATAAAATTTCCTAAGTCAATCAAGGGCCATTACTCTATATTTAGGTTACAATGGAGTTATCTAACCTAATTGTACGATGGTCCTTAACAAATATGTGAAGTATTATTATACCCGTACGAAGATTTTAACAGGATTCCAGCAGGACCCTGGTAGGAATGTACCAGGAATCTAGCAGGAATCAATTTTTCCTGCAGGAATGTAACCGTACATGGAAAAAACCTAATTTCCTACAGGGAAAATTTGTTCATACTGGAAAAGTTTCCTGCTATAGTAACAGGAATCCCTTTACTGTAGCTGGAATATTGGTGAAATTCATATTCCTACTAGGAATAATTCATCTTATAATATTTAAAATCTCCAGTTAATGAAACTTTGGCAGGATTTCTAGAACTTATACTTTTTCATAGCAGGAATTTTATACTTTAACATTTTACTAACTTGGATTCTGAAACTTAGAAAATATGCAAAAGAAAATCTAAAACTTTAATTAAAAAAAATGGTATACAATCCTTAGTTCCCCACTGGGGTATTCAAGATCAGTAGGTACAATCCTAAATGAAAAAGCCATTGAAATTTAAATAGCAATTTCTCCTTTCCTCACAATATTTTTAAAATGTGTTTGCTGTAGATGCATAGAAATGCCTCTACAAATTGGTAAGGGTCAACTTATTTACCCGGGAAAACTTAGCAGCTAACCTATTTTTAACCTACACAAATGAGTCATGTCATACAAAAATGACATTTGGTCTCTGCAACCAGCCGATATTCATATAACTTGATAAACCTGCCCAGTCTGCTTCTAAGGGTCTCTAGTCACACACACACAGCTTTAACTACACAGGGGGGAAACAATGACTTAATGTAAAACTTGACATAGAAGTATTAACTGTGATCATAGTTCATTGATATATAATGTGGGTTTTCATATGACGTGGCTCAATCTCTCCCCAGCATTTTAAACAAAGGTCGGTGACTTAATTATGACGCAATAGGTCACGTGAATGTTAGACAGGCAGGATTTATGTAAAAGTAAGTTGGACTTTCCCAAAGCATTTATATTCTGATCAGTCCAAATTAATGAATTGGTGACAATTGTTATTAACTAGATTTAAAAAATGCTTCAAAAGTGTTACATATCTTCACCTCTGTGCAAATTTGACCAGATTTTTATAGATTCTTCAAACAAACAACTAGACACCATTTAAAAACATTGTGAGAAGAGGTGAAACACTTACCTTTCGAGTGTATTCAAACATCGTATATATATTTTGGATTTACGGTGACTATCAAGAGGAGTTGTTTTTTGTTAGTTTTTCTTTCAGCTAACAAGCTTTTGAAAACATTGTAATAAAAAGGAGAAACCAAGTAATTTCTGAGTCGATTCATAAACCATGTATACATATCTCTACTATCAAACATTTGTTTTAAGTTTTACTTTCAGCTAACCAACTTTTAATTTTGAAACATTGTTGGAAAGGGAAAAACACATTACGTCTGATGAATGCGTCTGCAAGTGAAAAAGAGTTAATTTAAGTGTGCAAATGGATATTAAGTGTGAAGTTATTTATACAGTGTCTCTTAAGTAATTTAATTATCTAAGGAAAATCTGGAATAAACTCATATTTATCAACCACTCCCATCGACGGTCTGTAATATTTTTAATTGATTTATGTTTAAAGTCTTAAAACTTTTCTGCATATTTGTTACTTTCGACAAGTCACTTTTGTTATGCATTGATCTTGTTACGTCATGAATGACATGTGGTATGACGTCATTAAAAAAGTCTATCGGCGTTTGGAAAATTGTTTAAATCAAGATGGCGGCCTTTTTCAACACATGCTGTTTTCACAGAATATATGCGATATCGGCGATAGTTTGCATCTATTTCTGTTTAGTTGATGGATTAAGTGTTCTGGAATATTCGTAAGTAAATTATTTTACTTTATTTTGCATTATTTCATTTGTATTGCAATCAAAATGCTGTTACGAAGATCTCTCACCCTTTCTCTGTCCCACAATATTTAGATCAACAGAAATATTTTAAAGCATTTATTTGATCATATATCATAATTGGAAAATATTTACTTGCGTACAGCGACGGACCACCTTAGAATGATTAATGGGTTTTTGTATAACCCTTTCTGGGATTCAACACAGGAGATCAAAAACAAATTGTTTCCATAAATCTTTACTGGAGCAGTGTGCACAAATTCAAGACCATTGTTTCATTTACACATTTGTATCAATGAGTCCTTTGATGTGTTCTCCCAAAATAATGAGTCCTACTAAATTACTGTTGTTTTTTCACATTTTAATTAGTCTATGACTCGGCAGAAAAATTAAACATTCAAGACACATTCCCATGTTTAGAAATATTTGTCTGAACCAGCAATTTAAATTAATACTTGAATGTATACTTTTCAGTTGAAGCAGCTAGGCAAGAAAAATTTGGAAAGCATTCTAGCTTTGAAAATTGACCAACCAAGGACATTACCTGTGACGTGTTCCAGATGAACTATTGACAACATGGTGATTTATATAAATTTATAATGGTGATACCAGGGTCTTTCAAATACTATTTGAAAGACCCTGGTGATACTGACCTGTCGTCTTAGATGATTGATTGATTTGGGTTTAACGCCATTTTCAACAATTGTTCAGTCACATCACGGGGGCCTACTCATGTATTACCTTGCTTTCGCATAGGATGATTGATTGATTTGGGTTTAACACCATTTTCAACAATTGTTCACATCACGGCGGCCTACTCATGTATTACCTTGCTTCGCATACCAGTACTCAACACAACATACTTTCTAAGCAGCTGGCTGCTTTTCCACATAGACTGTAATCCCATTGATGAATACCCGGTTGCGGCGACATTCTTTCGGGCGATGTTTTCCATTGCCTCTCACCTCTGATCTATGTGAGAAAGTAGTCCGTGGCTTCGAAAGAATGTTGTGTAAGTACTGGTGTGGGAAAGCCAGGAAAACATGGGTAGGTGCACAGACCGCCGTGATATGACCAAAGCTGTTGAAAGCGGCGTTAAACTCCAAACAAACAAACCATTGATGAATGACGCATGTCAAAGTGACTTTTTCAAACGTCAGAAAGAATGTAGGCCGAGCTGGGATTCGAACTCTCAACCCCTGGATGAGGTCTAGGTCCGCACATTTTTCATACAGACCTCGTCAAATTAATGAAGAAAATAACCGTTCTTGAGAATATTCTAAGACTTGAACTCAAAAATGCAATATTTAACGATGAATATTAAGTAAAGTATTTGAGATTAATTTGCAAACTTACTTTATATTAGATATTTGCCTTTAAATGAACGTCCATGAAAATTGAAGCTGGTTTATCAGAATGCAAACTTGAGAACAATCTCAAAAATGGTTGCTGGATTCGAGATCTTGAGTATTTTCATTAATGTTTTGTAAAAGAAAGATGACTGGCACTGCATATAACTAGGCAGACATGATCAAATAGAGGAAAGGTAGCTGTGTAAACGAAAGTAAAATTATTGAATAAAGTTGAAAACAGATAATAGTGGCAAAAAGAAAAATTGCTCATATTGTATTTAAAAGTCATCTGCTGCAGAGGTGTCAGAAACCGTCTTTATGGGTAAAGAAGCCTTCAAGGGTTCATTTATTATAATTTTCTATCTTTTACTTTCATTTGAATAGCTCCATACACAACAACTTAAAAGAGCCCCTTATAGAGGATGGTCCAGTCATCACCAAACTGAAACAAACTTTAACCATTTCCTCATAGTTGACGACTGATGATTTGACCACCAGACTCTACAAGACTCTGCTTAGTGATACCCATCAGTGCTTTGTTCATGCACAATCAAATGGATTAATTCTTTAAGTTAAACTATGTTTCCAGATCACCCTTTGTTTTTAAGTGGCAACATTCTTAAATATTCCTGAGTTGTTTGTGAACAATTTTTCAACCTACTTCTTGAATTGTGAATGCTTGTGTTTGTTTTAGAATTTAAAGTTGACACTTTCCCTCATACAAGGGATCTGCAACAGCTGACTTTGAACATGTCCTGGCAAAATGAGTTGTTATGGAAAATCTCAATAAACCAAAGCGTTTTTTTTAAATTGAGTTGAAAACATTGTGGCAAAAGGAGTAATTGCTCATTATAGATGAGAATTTTCTTCTTTTTCCACAATGTTTTCTAAAAGCGTCTGTATGCGCAAAAGGATAAAAAAAATTGTTCTGATATATATGTTAATTACCATCAAATAAATCAATGATGCATTATCAGCATCTCTTGATTAAACATTTACAGTTATTATTTATTCTAGTAAAAATTTGATTTGGATTCCTGGTAGGATTTTGTTCTAGGAATCCTGTTGGGTATTTGAACCTAAAATAGTGGTCTAGTCCACTCTCTTTAATAATTTTACTTATAGATTTTCCGTATTTTGTGACTAATTAAGGACCATCTTGGCCCTCTTGCTTCTTATTAGCTCGCCTGTCACGTAGTGACAAGGTGAGTTTTTGTGATCGCCCGTCGTCTGTCCACAATTTCTTGTGAACACGATAAATTCTTCATTTATTATCTAATGTTTACCAAAATTATACAGTAGCTAGATACACCATGGGAGCTCAGTTCCTTTCAAAAACCAGCCAGATCCATCCATGCATGACTGGATTATGGCCCTTTAAAATTGGCAAAATTGTTCAAATTGACCTTGTGAACACGATAAGAACTTGATTTATTATTCGATGTTTACCAAACTTATTCAGTAGCTAGATAAACATGGGAGCTTGGTTCCTATTGAAAACCAGCCAGATCCGTCCATGCATGACAGGAAGATGGCCCTTTAAAATTGGCAAAATTGCTATAATTGACCTTATGAACAAAATAAAGTAATCATTTATTATCCGATGTTTACCAAACTTATACAGTAGCTAGATATACATGAGAGCTTGGTGCCTTTTGAAAACCAGCCAGATCAGTCCATGCATGACGGGATTATGGCCCTTTAAAATTGGCAAAATTGCTATAATTGATAATTTATTATCTGATGTTTACCAAACTTATACAGTAGCTAGATATACATGAGAGCTCGGTTCCTTTTGAAATCAGCCAGATCCGTAGATGCATCACTGAATTATGGCCATTTAAAATTGTCAAAATTGTTATAATCGACTGTGAACACGATAAAAACTTCATTTATTTGTCATTTGTCCTTTACATTGATTTATAAACATGTGACCATGACCTAAAAGTGATCTTTTACAATTAAATAACATCATTGTCTTTGGATGACCTTCACCATGACTTTTTGACCTTCTTGTCTAAACATTAGTAACCGTACATATAAGCACTGTTGAGTCTCATAAAAGGTTGAACCTGGATTCCTTTGATTCTTTGTACGATTTTTGTACCAGGAAACGATTCCTTGTAGGAATTTTGTACCAGGAAACCTGATAGGAAGTTTTAACCTATTTAAGTATCAAAAATCTTTTTGGATTTTGTAATGAGATTCCTTGTAGGATTTTTTCTATATTCCTTGTAGGATTTTGTAACTGGATTCCTTGTAGGTATTTAATCCAACTAGTTTTGAAATATGCAAATGAGGTTTGATTTCCTGCTACTAGGATTCCTGGTAGGAAAAAAGTAGAAGGAATCCAGCAGGAAAATGGCCCGAAATATGTAAATGAGGACAAAATCCCTGCAAGGATTTTTTATCAAATATTCCTACAGGATTCCTGTTAATCTAATTAACATATTTCGCTCTATTTTCCTGCTGGTTTCCTTGTAGGATTTAGAGCGATATTCCTGTATGAATCCTGTTATATTACGCCTGGACTGTTTCGTACGGGTGAAGTGATTTGAATGATGTAACTTTAACGTTGAGCTAAACGCAAATGTTAAAACTGACTAAGTCCAAAATTAGCAAAACCTTAAAAAAAGGTTTTCTAAATGTTTGACACCATGCAAAACCCGTTTGATATGTTGAAGAATTATATTTGATAAATAAATGATCACAATTAGAAAGAAATGTAACCAAAAATTAAGAATTTATCTAAAATTCTCAAAATCAAACAAAAATCATGTTTTTTACCCCCTAAAAGTCACACTCAGCATCTTCAACATACAATGTGAAGAAAGGTATTACATGTAATTATATTCCAAATATGGAAGCCCTAACACAAGTACTTATTTAGAAAAATTTGAAAATTAAATGAAAAAGCCAACTTGCCCTAAAACTTTAACCACCCAAAAGCATGTGTTTTACCGCAAACAGAAGGTCACACTCAGCATCTTCAGCATATAATATGAAGAAATGTATTAAATGTAATTATTTTCCAAATATGAAAGCCCTAGCACAAGTACTTATTCAGAAAAAGTTAAAAAAATAAAATAAAATCCTACTTGCCCCAAAACTTTAACCACCGAAAATCATGTTTTTTACCCCAAAAAGAAGGTCACACTCAGCATCTTCAGCATTCAATGTGAAGAAAGGTAAGATGTAACTATATTCTAAATATTAAAGCCCTAGCACAAATTCTTATAGAGAAAAATTAAAAAATTAAATGAAAATGCCAACTTGCCCTAAAACTTTAACCACCCAAAATCATGTCTTTTACCCCAAAAAGAAGGTAAAACTCAGAATCTTCAGCATACAATATAAAGAAAGGTATTAGATGTAATTATATTCCAAATATGAAAGCCCTAGCACAAGTACTTATTGAGAAAAAAAAAAAACAAAAAAAAACATCCAACTTGCCCTAAAACTTTAACCCCCGAAAATCATGTTTTTTTTCCCAAAAGGAAGGTCACACTCAGCATCTTTAGCGTTCAATGTGAAGAAAGGTATAAGATGTAACTATATTCCAAATATGAAAGCCCTAGCACAAATACTTATGAATGAAAATCCCAACTTGCCCTAAAACTTTAACCGGACGCCGACGGAGACGGAGACGCCGACGCCGGGGCGAGTAGTAAAGCTCTCATATTCTTCGAATAGTCGAGCTAATGAATTAAATAATGAGAAATCATTTATTAAGGGGAAAAAAACCAATAGATCTATAAAATTTTATACAGATTTGTTTGACTCTTGGAAGAAAAGCTGTGAACTTAAAAAATCAAAGCGCCAATGGCACTATAGTGGCGATCGTATGGAAAATCCTGCAAAGTAACAAGCAGTATATCGGTGTAGGGCTTGCGATGACTCTGGTGCGGGTAAATTTGAGAATGTATCAACCCTGCATCTTTTGACAGTAGAATAATGTTAGTTTGCCAGAATGTTGTCTTGGTGATTTTTTAGTTACGTTTTGAAATTGGTCATGATGTGTTCAAAATTAGGCCATTCCAAAGTTATGAAATCTAGTTGGTATTCGATAGACTACCGTTTTAGCTCATTAGAATGGCTATTTGTAATCTAAATAGTTCGGGTAATCACATGTTCATCACCATTTGGTGTTTGTTTCAATGGTGTCCGATATTAAACAGGTCTGTCCAATTTAGTCCCTTCACATTGCATGATTGAGGGTTGTCAGAGACATATAAACACAGTGTATTTATATGTCTCTGAGGTTGTTAAACTGCTTCGAATAATGTGAGTGCAAAAACAAACACAAAACATGCTCAAAAAGCACAATTTCACTATTTGCCAAACTGTTCAATTTATAAAAAATATAGGCATATATTATAATGCTCGATCTCCAAACTAAATTAGGCTACACTTTCAGCATTGATTGCTAATTGACTCTAGAACGTGCAGATGTGTATACATAACTGTGTACACACTGACATCGTGTGTCCTTTAAACCTTTGTAAACCAGTCTTATCATCTAGACGCTTTCATATATTTAAACAACTACACAATAAAGCGTTTATAATATTGAGATAGTCTCGTGAGCTATTTATAGAACCTTTTGGAATTTCCAGATTTGAGTATGATCAGAGTTATTTGCAAGGCAGATAGAATGCGCAATGATATTTATTATCTGCCCAATCATAACGAAGATAATATTTACTTATTTTAACTCTATGTAGATAATGTCTCGATAAAACTCAAATATTAGTAACAATCCGGTACTAAAGTAGCACTGACATAATTATTATTAATCACGTCTCTGCATCAATGATGGAACTATAACGGATGTGAGTAAATTAGTTTGCAGTAAGGAAAAAAAATATCAACCGATTGTTCAAAACCGACTATGTAAATATTTTTCGTTGTTGTTGTATCTGTTAGCATTGTGGCGATTGTCAAACCAATCGCCACAAAAATGGGTCATGATTTTATGCTGCTTTTCTAAGTAAATCAGTAAATCAGTTATATCACAGCGTTTCCTGGAAATTTAACCAGTTTTATTTATCTTGACACGGATACATCAGTAACTGTCATTATTTTATATCCTCAATCCTGAACACCAAGGAGGGAAGTCATTACTACCATTTTAAAAGTCTTTTGTATAACCCAACTGGGGATAAAAACCTGGTCCCCTGCTACCAAGTTCTAACCACTATGCCACATTGTGCCTGTATGTATGATGGGATTAATAACCACCTACCTGTTCTAACCACTATGCCACAGTGTGCCTGTATGTATGATGGGATTAATAACCACCTACCTGTTCTAGTTCATATATTTTATGATGAAGGATTTTGACTTTGTCACAGTTGTCTGCCTCCTTCAGTCTGACCAATATCAATTCTTCCTGCAAACTCTGTACTTCTAACTGGGCATCCCCGTCATCTAACGTCGAGGCTGAGTTAATACTGTCCGTCTGAAATACATAATTATCATTTATTGATTCGTTGGGACTTAAACAGGTGCCGTAACATCATGGCTGCAAGTTTTCCCAACACAGGGTTTTCCATGGCACACAAATCCTGCGTCATTGACACATTTTCAACTCAAATGTCCCCCCAAAATAAATTGCTGTGCATACATGTGGACACAATTTATATGAATTATTTGATTATTGAGTTCTAAGGTTAACCCCAAAAATGTATAAAGTGTCCCCCAACTTTGATGACAAGGGGGGTCACAATGACCCCTAAGTTTCTAAGCTGATGGAAAACCCTGCTAACAATGTGTTTCATGGGTTTCTCTGTCAACTAAACTGGAGGCCAAGATAATACTGTCGACTGAAATACACATTTATTGTTTAATATTATTTATAGGAGTTTAATCTTTTACCACATACAGAACCTTTTGATGCCTTTGCAGCAGACGATTTATGGAAACATTGTGGTAAAACGAGAAATTGCTCATGATGATTTATATGTGTTTCTCATTTTGCCAAAATGATGTCAATTTTATTCAAGAATTATAATTTCTCTCATAGAGATTATACATAATCTTGCATAGATGTTTTCAAAGTCGATTTGCTGTATGAGGGAAAGGTTTAATCGTGTTTTCAACATTTTTTTGCAAGTTGTCTGCTACAGTTCATGTTTAATTATTGAATCTTGCAAAAGGAGAAATTCTTAAGAAAAGTATAAACAGACATGGTACGTATGGTTATTCCCAAATAGCTTTAACAAAGCTTATGGGGTATCAATTCTTTTATATTTAAATAAGAGATATCTTTTTACCCTTTCTTTAATGTCACCCAACAAGTTTTCGGCCTGCTGGAGTTGCTTTTTGGAGTCGGTATATCTTTGTTTGGTGAGAGAGAGTTCGTTCTTTAAGGCGTAAGTTTCCTCCGCCTCTTGGGCTCTGATCAACTGATACTGAATCAGACGATCTGCCAGCGATGCTGATTCCTGCAAATAAAAGTAATTGTTTTTTAACCCCTTCCCACATGCTGCAGGCGATTTTTAAAAACTTTGTAGTGAAAAAGATATTGCTTATAATGAGGACATTCTCCATTAGCACTTATGTTTTCAAACCCATTCAAAATTGAATAGTTTCATTTACAAAGATTTTCCATATCTGTGCATATATGTTTTTTAAGTTGTACAATTTTTTCATTTAACTTTCAAAATCGATTGTTGTATAAATAACCCCTTGCCAATGCAACTACCGCCTCATTTAAACATGCATGCAGCAGACGACTTTTAACCCTTTCCCTCATACGACAATTCTGCAGCAGATGACTTTGAACATATTTTGTCAAATAATGGAAAATCTCTATAATTGAATGGATAACCTATGATTAAAAGTGGAAAACATTGTGACAAATTGCACGTTTTGTGCAATTTCTTCTTTTGTTACTATGTTTTCAAAAGGCCGTCTGCTGAAGAGGCGTCAGAAAGCGTCTATATGAGGGAAAGGGTTAAACACAACAAGCGATTTCTTCTTTTACCATAATGTTTTCAACTGTAATCAAAGATGTTATCAAAGTAATCTGTAGCAGATATGTTTTATAAGGGGGAGGGTTAATTAAACCAATTCTTACCTTTTCTAGATTGTCGATCCTCTGTCTCAACAGGCGATTTTCCGTCCGTAACCTCTGAAAATCAAGGTCAGATTCTGCATTAGAAATCATCCTCAAGTCACACAACCTTACGTACACTGATCTTTAATAGGAGCGATCAACAATCAATATACCAAAATGTGTATAAATATCACAGTACAAATTCTTATATATTATAACAGCCACTTGAAGTCTATTTCACACTCTAATTTGTCATATTTTCACAAATGTTAAACCATCAAACTTTTCTATAATACTTCACTGCTTTTTAACACTTAGCCTTTTTCGTATTGATATAAATACTAACATATAAATAAAAAAAAATTTTTTTTCGTATTCATATTTACACTAGATTAATTTCTGTCTTGACCCTTTCCCATTTGCAGACGCATTTCGTAGTATGTACAGCAGACGAATTTGAAAACATTGTGACAAAAGGACGAATAGTTCACCATGAGCAATTACTCTGATTTATGAAGATTTGTTCACATTTTGTGCCTATATATTTTGTGGGAAAGGGTTGACAACCAGACTGATCATTACTTCAGCGTTATAATGTTACTTTACAGAAAAATGAAAGTAAACGCTCTGTGTCAGCTATCATTTCAGACCTTTTTTACCCTTTCCCACCAGCAGACCCATTTTGACGCAATAGCAGCAGACAACTTTTGAAAACATTGTGGCCAAAGATGAATTTGCGCATGATGAGCAACTTCTCCTTTGGCAACAATGTTTTCAACTTTATTTAACAATTAAGTAATTTTTTATGGAGATTTTTCAGGTTTTTGTCACAAGGTTTTAATGTCGTCTGCTGCAGATTTGTTGTATGTGGGGAAGGGTTAATCCTTTCCCACATACAACACATTTGCAGCAGACAACTTTAAAATTAAAAATTTTGAAATGAAAGTAAAATGATTGAAAAAGAGTTAAAAACATTGTGACAAAAAAGGAAAACGACTCAATTTGAGCAATTTCTCCCTTTCCAGCACTGTTTTCAGAGGTCTTCTGCTGCAGATGTGTCAAAAATATTCTGCATATGGGATCATGAGTTAAAATATCGGAATCTTAATATACCAGCTTATTTTAAGGTATATATAAAGTATGACAACAGAACGACTTTTAATCAAATTTTTTAAAGCTGGGCAAAAAAATCTGATTTTGAAAATCAATTTGAATCACAGCCAAATCCAATTAAACATACACCTTTTTTTTTTAAAATTCACAATTCACAAATTCTCTCAAAAACATTTAACGCGTAATTATGTTACACAATCCATCCTAGCTGTCATAAATATTGCACAAATCAAATATTTGATTACACAGCTAAAGAATCAAATCTGCCTCTCGATTTCAGGGAGAGAAATTTGTTCCTGTGTAAATATTTCATGGAGCAAACAATTTGATATCATTTGAAAGTTTCACGTTCTTTATCAATGAAGTCACTTTGCCCTTATACGGACATAATTTAACCCTATCCCTCATACGACAATTCTGCAGCAGACGACTTTGAACGTATTTTGTCAAAACATAGAAAATCTCCATAATTGAATGGATAACCTATGACTAAAAGTGGAAAACATTGTGGCAAAACGAGAAATTGCACGTTTTGTGCAATTTCTTCTTTTGTCACTATGTTTTCAAAAAGCCGTCAGCTGCAGAGGCGTCAAAAAGTGTCTATATGAATAAAACATTTTCTATGTTTCTCAAAACGGATAACTTTCAAAATAACGTATCGGATAAACAATTAATTTCTATAATTGATAAAGTAGATTTTTTATTTTTTATTAATAAATGATTTTAATTTTTACAATGCACATACTAATTTGTTTATAAAAGCTTACCTGTTTGAAAGTTTGATATTTGAAAAAAAATATGTATACTTTCGATATAGTCATAAATGCATTACAAAAAGGAAAATTCTCCTAATGAGGAATTCTCTTTTTTCCACAATGTTCCCAAAAGTCTTCTGCTTTCAGCGGTGTCAGCGTGTCATTTGTGTTAGGGAAAGAGTAAAATTGTAATGTATGAGAAAGTAAACAATTCAGCAAACAGTCTACATTTCAGCTTGACCCTGAGATTAATACTTAACCCTTTCCCTCATATGACAATTCTGCAGCAGACGACTTTGAACATATTTTGTCAAAAAATAGAAAATCTCTATCATTGAATGGATAACCTATGACTAAAGGTGGAAAACATTGTGGCAAAAGGAGTAATTGCTAGTTTTGAGCAATTTCTTCTTTTGTCACTATGTTTTCAAAAAGCTGTCTTCTGCAGCGGCGTCAGAAAGCGTCTATATGAGGGAAAGGGTTAAACTTATTTTAATGTTGAAACTTTGATTAAATAAAACTTACTCTTAATTCAATTTGATCTTCGTTTTCTTTAGTTTTCAATACTGTGTATTCCTTTTCTAATCTGAAAAGAGAAAATAAATCATTGTCTATTATACAAGATACAGCAAGGGAGGTAACTTGGCAGTAACCTATCACAACGCAACTGCTTACACTTTCCCACATACAGCAAATCTGCAGCAGACGACCTTGAAAGCATCAAGTTTAAATAATAGGAAATCAATGTCTGCTCATGATCGAGACATAACCATCAGTAGCCACCAACCCGCACTTGTCGAGATTACAGGAGAAAAATCGCATGAAGTGACCCTCCTTCACCTGAATCTTATGCGCAATGTCTCTTGTCTTCAACTGTTTTCCACATATATGTATAACAAATCTGCAGCAAACGACTTTGAAAACAATTGAGGAAAAATAAAGAAATCCACTATATGGAAGTTTAATTTAAGAATTGAGTTGAAAACATTGTGGCAAAAGATGAAATTGCAAATTGTATGAGCCCATTTCTCCTCTTGCCTCAATATTTTCAAAAGTTGTCTGCTTCAGATGCATCAGAATGTGTCTCTGCAGGTTGGAAAAGGTAAACCCTTCCCCTCATACGACAATTCTGCAGCAGACAACTTTGAACATATTTTGTCAAAAAATAGAAAATCTCTATTATTGAATGGATAACCTATGACTAAAAGCGGAAAACATTGTAGCAAAAGGAGAAATTGCTTGTTTTGAGCAATCTTCTTTTGTCACTATATTTTCAAAAAGCAGTCTGCTGCAGAGATGTCAGGAAGCATCTGTAAGAGGGAAAGGGTTAACTGTTTACCTTGTGTGTTAATTTTCATATGATACAAGGAATCCTCTCCTTTGAAAACACCAGTGAATATTTCTCATGATTTCATTTTACCACATTATTTGAGAACGCCAATGCTTATCTGTTGTTTTTTCTAAGTAGATAAAGGGGCAGTACTGAATAATAATTAAAGCCTGAGTAACACAACTTGGTATAGACATGAGCATTGTTCCTAGGAATATAATTATGTACCAAGTTTCATTTGAAAATGTTGAAAGTTTTTTTGCGTAATGAGTTAAGGTATAAAATTTGTGACAATGCCAAGGGTATCACAATACCCGACTTTTCTTCTTCAAAAAACAGACTAGCTAAAAGTTGTCTGTACCAGAGACTAGACTAGAATGCTTCCCGGAGCACATGTGTCACCTGCCGGGGCCTTGTCATAAAATTTTTAATTTTTGACAGAAAAGGGTTCATAAATAACTCTGATATAAAAAATATTTGGATTATCCCCCTTTTGTGAACCCATCACACACAGTCAGAAGTGTTTCAATGTAATCCTTTTAGTAGAAAAAAAGTTAAAAACGTGACGAAAAAGTGTGACGACAGACAGACAAACGCCGGACAAAAAAAAAAGTAATCCCTAAGTGCCTACCATGCTCCGCAGGTGACACAAAAAGTGTCCATCTGAATCTACATAAGTTGCATATGCACTAAGGTTGGTCTTGGTGGAGATCGAGCCACTCAAATTGACAAGATACGATCGCAAGTCTGAGTTTCTGGAAACCCACTGTGAATTATTGCGTGCTACCGAGACATTGCAAAGCATTTGTCAATCGGACAAGATTCAGATATTCTGCATTAACCCTTTCCCTCGATCATACGACAATTCTGCAGCAGACGACTTTGAACATATTTCGTCAAAAAATAGGAAAATCTCTATAATCGAATGGATAACCTATGACTAAAATTAGAAAACATTGTGGCAAAAGGAGAAATTGCTTGTTTTGAGCAATTTCTCCTTTTGTCACTATGTTTTCAAAAAAGCTGTCTGCTTCAGAGGCGTCAGAAAGCGTCAAGGTTAAATTCAGCATTTCAGTGTTATTGATTAAGTTGTTGCATCTGACATTGTGTACCACGCATGCTTCTTGAATTTCTAGAAACAGATAATTGTTTAAGCTCCCTTAAGTCTGGTTTGTAATTTTTATTGTTGTCTCGGTAAAATTATATTTCAGCCACCTTTCTAACATTACAACAAATCTGCATGATTTAGAAAATATCTGTACATAAATATTGAAAATGTCTATAAATGAAAGTACAATATTTTGGTGGGAAAGGCTTAAACTCAATATATGTTTTATAACTTATGTACAATTAGTTCACAATTTGTAAGAATCGGATATTATAAAAAATATGCAAAAGGCTCATGATGTGATTCCAACCTAGGACCTTTTTATACTAGAGACGTTGCGAAAAGCGGGATAAGGGATAAACGTCCGATTTTAATTTATCAGCTAAATGTAAATTCTACCTTAAACCCTTTCCCTCATATAGACACTTTCTGACGCCTCTGTAGCAGACGGCTTTTTGAAAACATAGTGACAAAAAAAGAAATTGCACAAAACGTGCAATTTCTCCTTTTGCCACAATGTTTTCCACATTTTGTCATAGGCAATCCATTCAATTATGGAGATTTTCTATGTTTTGACAAAATACGTTCAAAGTCGTCTGCTGCAGAATTGTCATATCAGGGAAAGGGTTAACATGCCAGGGTTAACATGCCAGGGTAAGAAATCTACCTCTAGTTCAATATCATATGAGCCGTCCCGCGATAAAAACCAACATTGTGGACTATGCGTTAAGTATTTACCCGGATCATCAGCCTAAGCATGCATGCCGCGCAGGCTTACCCAGATAGATATTTTTCGCCTTTCTGTTTCAGGAATAATTACACTATACCTCTATCCCCCTGAGACGGAATGTGTTGGCCCGGATTAGTCTGTGCGGACTGATCTGGGTCAAAACATTATGCAGATGCCATAATGTTGGTTTTCTCGTGGAAAGGGTCATATCATACTAAAAAAATCTTTTCTTAACCAAAGGTAAGAGTTGATAAAAGTGATTATCACATCAAAACAATATAGTGTATTAAAAGGAAATAAAAAGGTAAATTACAAACACATATACTTATGATTTCACCACCTTTAACCCTTTCCCTCATATAGACGCCTCTGCAGCAGACGGCTTTTTGAAAACATAATGACAAAAGAAGAAATTGCACAAAACGTGCAATTTCTCCTTTTGCCACAATGTTTTCCACTTTTCGTCATAGGTTATCCTTTCAATTATTGAGATATTCCATTTTTTTTGACAAAATATGTTCAAAGTCGTCTGCTGCAGAATTGTCGTATGAGGGAAAGGGTTAAAGTGCTGGTGAAGACATGAAACCCTTTCCCAAGTACAAAGGACTTCAGACGCCTCATTTGCAGCAGAAGACTTATGAAAACATTGGGGGAGAAGGAGAAATTGCCTATTTTCAGTAAGTTGTCCTTTTTGTATAATTTTTTTTTCAATGCTGTAAAAAATTTGGCAAGATATTTTTTTTTTTTTTTTACCTCAAATGCATATGTAACAGATGACTTTTAACCCTTTCCCTCATATAGACGCTTTCTGACACCTCTCCAGCAGACGGCTTTTTGAAAACATAGTGACGAAAGAAGAAATTGCTCAAAACGAGCAAATCGAGATCTCCTTTTGCCACACTGTTTTCCACTTTTAGTCATAGGATATCCATTCAATTATAAAGATTTTTTAATTTTTGACAAAATATGTTCAAAGTCGTCTGCTGCAGAATTGTCGTATGAGGGAAAGGGTTAACCCATTCCAACTTGCAGACGCATTTTGTTGCATCTGCATGCAGACAGCTTTTGAAAACAGTGCTCATAATGAGAATTTTCCCTTGTTATCAACTCCACACTTTCATTTATGGATATTTTCCATAAACAGTCAAACCTGTGTTTAAAGACCACCCATGGGAAAAAGAACAATCTGGTTTTTGTTCACAGGTGGTCTTTAATTGCAGGGTCATTTATGCAGAAAATTAATAATTGGGAAACTAAAGGTGTGGCTGCTATAGACAGGGAATTGCTATACAAAGGTGGTCTTTAACCCAGGTTTGACTGTATATATATTTGCCTAGATGTTTACAAAATCGTCTACTGCTGAATTGCTGTATGAGCGAAAGGGAACTTGCTACGACAGGTAACCGGTCAAAGGTTTGTCAATAAGTACTATAGGCTGTAAACTCAAATTTACTGTTATAAAATGGGACATTAAAACTGAAAGTGGCTCTGTGTAAGGTTTTTACAGCAAATCGTAAACACCTACTAAAATTACTGAAAAAATTCTCTCACCGTTTTAACCTTTCCATAAAACAGATGACTTTTGATGCTTCTGTTGCACACAAAATGTGATAAATATTGTTGGAAAGGAGTATTTTGTTCAATATAAGCAATTTCTCCTTTTCAAGCAATATTTTCAATCCTATATCAAAATTTACCCATCATATTTTCTACTTGTATTGTTTTACTCTGAAAATATTGTATGCGTCTGTGCAAAGAATGGTATATACCGCCTTGGTGGTGTAGTGGTTAAGTGCATCCATTTCAAAAGCCGAAGACCTAGGGTTCGATCCCCGTTTGGGTCATACTTAACGCCTTTCCCACATACAACAATTCTGCAGCAGACAACTTCGAACATACTTTGTCAAAGAATAGAAAATCTCCATAATTGAATGAATATCCTATGACTAAAAGTGGAAATCATTGTGGCAAAAGGAGAAATTGCTCGTTTTGACTAATTTCTTCTTTAGTCGCTATGTTTTCAAAAAGCCATCTGATGCAGTGGCGTCAGAAAGCGTCTGTATGAGGGAAAGGGTTAAGACTTTTAAAACTCCTAGTAACAGCATCCCTCCTCCTTGGGGCTCTAGGTTGTGGGTAAACATGTAATTGTTTGATAATTTTCAACGCCCCTATCAACAATTGTTCAGTTATATCACGGCGTTTCCTAGATAAGTTGCCAGTACAACTTGTTTGTTTATCCAGACACCTGAGCCAGTCAGTCATAATGATATCGCCACAAACCTGAGCGCCATGGAGCCGGCAGCCACTACTACCATCTTTTAAGTCTTTGGTATGACCCGTCCAGGGATCGAACCTGTGTCCTCTACCAGCAGAGGTGGACGCTCTACCACTACACCACAACATAACCACTTTTATATGCTAGTGTCAGGATAATCGCACCAGCAGTACGGGGAATTTACCCTTGAAAAAGCGTGATATGACTGAAATATTGTCGAAAGTGGTGTGAATCACCATACATACAAACAAATAACAACCTTGTTAAATACATGTACATTATTTTACAAAATATAAAGCGTTGTAATTGTTTTCCCTTTCCCACATAAATAAGCCTTCTGACATCTCAGCAGCAGACAACTTTTGCCACAATGTTTTCAACTTTATTCAATAATTGCAGCTCAGCTAAGTGCTGTCATTTATAAAGTTTCCATACTTTTTACTAAATGTTTTATAGAGTTAACTGCTGCAGATTTGTTGTATGTGGGAAAGGATTTTCCTTTTCCCTCATATAAACGCTTTCTGACGTCTCTGCAGCAGACGGCTTTTTGAAAACATAGTAACAAAAGAAGAAATTGCTCAAAACGAGCATTTTCTCCTTTTGACACAATGTTTTCCACTTTAAGTCATAGGTTATCCATTCAATTATGGAGATTTTCTATGTTTTGACAAATATGTTCAAAGTTGTCTGCTGCAGAATTTTCGTATAAGGGAAAGGGTTAAAATCTAGCTGCATTGGTGGCAATCAATCAAGATTCCTTGAATAATGTTACTTATCCATTTTCATAACATATCTCCAACAATATTAGCAAGTTTGCAGAATGATGACACTATTATATATCACCGTCCCTGACACAGACACATTTTGACACCTCTGCAGATGAAGACCATTGAAAACATTGTGACAACAGGAGGAATTGCTCATGACAGATGGCTCAAATAAATCTTATTTTTGCTAAAACTTTCGTAAATACTTACTCTTCACGGTTTTCAAAATTACGTGGACCGTCGTTTTCAAATTCATCACCAAAGTCTACAAAATCCATTGGTTCCCAGTTTATCACTCACTTCAATTATTGTCACTAACAATTTGTCACTGAGGCTGGTAACCATCTCATTAGCCATTGAGGGACCAGTTTGTATGGTGTTAATATTATATCCTTCTGACAGCTCGTTATAGGTTTAAAACATCACTGTACACTTTACATAGAATATGTCACATATATAAAGTATCACTTGTTTTTGTAATGTTATATGATTTTTAGCTATTTAATAGTCCGTCTCATATTTATTCTTCACATTCTAAATGAAAATATGAATCTGTTACATTATATTATCATAACTAAAAATAACCACTTCCGCAAATAGACATACATACTAGAAAGGCGACACCTTAAGGGTTTCGCGGGATAGAATGAGTGGAGAGGAGCAGAATTGCGTCCGAACTACCAACCGACCACACACAATGCTGAATATATTATTTCGATTCTAACATGATCCAAAACGTAACAATTGATGAAACTAGTATTTTGCAACACCAAAATTATCTCCGTAAGTCTAAAAGATAAATAGAACATTATTATCGGGATTTGGCGCCGAAGTTTAGTTTAAACTTATTTATTTTACATCGATTGCGAAACAAGCTTTAAGCTTAAATTAATCACACTCGATGTCTGCTTCCTTGAGACTTAACAAGTACTCGTGCCGTTTTGTGTTGAAAAATCTCAAAAGGACCCGCTCATCACGGGACTCGAACCAGGGACCTTTGATACGAGAGGCCGACGCTCTACCTCTGCACCACTGTAACGTTATGACGTCAACCGCTGACGTGACGTCACTTTCCTAGTCACGCCCACAGATTTTTTTAAAATCAAGAACCCCTATTGAAAGCTTTCTCCAAGAATCCAAACTGAATGTATGAGAAATCTAAAAACACCGTTGTTTGCACCGGATCTCGGACAAGTTTCAGTATGAATTTCAGGTCTCTAGCTGATTCCGTTTTTTGCTAGTGCGAGATCTACAGAAATATGTAGTCAAAATGTCGATTTTTCGGGTTTTAACCTTAAAAATCTCTGAAACTAGATTTTCTCCCAGATATAACGAACACGCCCAGACCTAGATCGCATCGAGTTCTATAAGTGTGGCTAATTTCAGCGAAATCGTTCTCACCGATTTCTTTGTCCCCAGATCGCTGAATTTTACAACACATTGTGTCCCAATAGCCGTATAGACATTTGTTCCATAGAACAGAATAGAATAATTCTGTTCCACTACACTCATTCTATATACATGATTCAAAACGTAACAATTGATGACACTCAAGGTTTTTTGGCAACACCAAAATTATTTCCGCAAGTCTAAAAGATAAACACACCATACTATAGGTTTTGGCGCCAAAGCGATAACGTTATGACATCATACCGCTGAAGTGCTGAACGTGACGTCACTTTCCAAGTATTTGGTCACGTGAAAATATTTGATTCAAGAGCCCCTATTAAAAGCATTCTCCAACTATCAAAACTAAATGTATGAGAAATTTAAAAACACCGTTGTTTGCACTTGATCTTTGACAAGTTTCAGTTTAAATTTCAGGTCTCTAGCTGATTCCGTTATTTGCTGGTACGAGATCTACAGAAATATGTAGTCAAAATGTCGATTTTTCGGGTTTTAACCTTAAAAATCTCTGAAACTAGATTTTTCCCAGATATAATGAAACCGCCCAGACCTAGATCGCATTGTGGTCTATCAGTGTGGCTAATTTCAGCGAAATCGTTCTCACCGATTTCTTTGTCCACAAATCGCTGAATTTTACAACACATTGTGTCCCAATAGCCGTATAGACATTTGTTCCGTAGAACAGAATAGAATAATTCTGTTCCACTACACTCATTCTATACATTCAGAAAAAACAAATCTTAGACATTCCGTCAATGAAAAAAAAAGAATGCTCTAGGAATTTCAGATTCCTTTTCCCTCACTGTTTAAAAATCTGTATCAAAATTCTACTCTCAATTTACCAAACATATTCATTCTTGTTTCCTTCAAAGCTGTCTACATTAATATCACCTTAAATAACACAAACAGTTCACTATTCATCCAATCCCATGCTGGCTGATGTGTTGATTTTCAACTTTGCATATTTTTGTCTGACTTCTAAAGTTACATCCAATTTCATTTGAAAGTCCAATTACCATGCATATTTTTTCTAAATTAACCCTTAACCCTTTCCCTCATATAGACGCTTTCTGCGGCAGATGGCCTTTTGAAAACATAGTGACAAAGGAAGACATTGCTCAAAAAGAGCAATTTCTCCTTTTGCCACAATGTTTTCCACTTTTTGTCATAGGTTATTCATTCAATTATGGAGATTTTCTATTTTTTGACAAAATATATTCAAAGTCGTCTGCTGCAGAATTGTCGTATGAGGGAAAGGGTTAATTGCAAAGGGAGAAATTACTCATTTTGAGCAACTTTTGTCACAATTGTTTCATAAATCATCCAGTCTGCAGATGCATCAAAATGGATCTGCACCTGGGAAATGGTTAACCCTTTCCCACCTGCAGATGCATTTTGATGGAATAGCAGCAGACGACAATTTCTCCTTTGGCCACAATGTTTTTCAACTTTATTTAACAATTAAATAGTCTTTATGGAGATTTTCAGATATTTGTCACTATGTTTTCAAAGTAATCTGCTGCAGATTCATATGTGCATTATTGTTTATGATTTGCTAAAGTAACCCCATTAAAGTTAATGTGAATCAACTGATTAAATTTAAAGCGGAAATAAACACATAAATATTAAATTTATTGTTTAACAAATGGTTTTTATAACCCTCTCAAACATATTGAATGATGAAGCATATCTGAAGTAGACGACCTTTGAAAACATTGTGGCAAAATATTTGCCACAACAATGTTTTCAACTAAAATAAAACAATTAAGAGCACCACGTACGGCACAGATGCTCGACTGATAGGGAGAAAACAGAAAAAAAGCTGAGCTGAACAAAAATCCTTAACCGGATGACCCGTGACGCTGCCGCCGCCGACGCCAGGGTCATGACAATTTTAAGCTCTTGTTTTTTTCAAAAGTCGAACTAAAAATGTTCTTTCATTTATTGAGAGTTTCCATTATGTTTGCACAGACAATTTCAAAGTCATCTGCTGCAGATTTGTTGTAAATAGTAACAGTGGGAAATGTTTAAAAGGGAGAAATAAAGAATATTTTGTTTCTTTCTCAATGTTTTCCAAAGAAGACAATAAAAATATTATACATTAAGTAAAAGGTTGACCTTTTTAAATACTTTTGTACATTTTGACGTATCTACAGCAGACAAGCTTCTAAAACATTGTGACAATGAAAGAGTTCCCTATAACATACAATTTCTCACTCCAAAATATCATCAAAGGTTTTCAATAATTATACTTTTATTTATAGATATATGCTATATTTTTGTCAAGATGATTTTAAATTTGTCTGCTAAAGATTTGTTGTATGTGGGAATGGATGGGTGATATTCTAATCTTCACATGGTACGCAAAATTTAACCCTTTCCCGAATCTGCAGGAGATGACTTTTTCTCATTTTGCCACAATACTTTCAAATGTTGTCTGCTGCAGATGCGTCAACATGTTTCTGCAAGTGGGAAAGGGAAGTGGGAAAGGGTTAACCCTTTCCCTCATACGACAATTCTGCAGCAGATGACTTTGAACGTATTTTGTCAAAACATAGAATATCTCCATAATTGAATGGATAACCTATGACAAAAAGAGGAAAACATTGTGGCAAAAGGAGAAATTGCACGTTTTGTGCAATTTCTTCTTTTGTCACTATGTTTTCAAAAAGCCGTCTGCTGCAGAGGCGTCAGAAAGCGTCTATATGAGGGAAAGGGTTAAATAGCTCCAAATAACATCAAGGGTGGATGATATATTCTAATTTTCACATGGTATGCACAATTTAAGATACACAGCAACACTATTGTAACCTGAATTCTAATGCTTGACTCAATTAGTTATAAATGAGACCATTAGAAAACCTTTAACCTGCTCAGAGTGATTGCTTGCCTTTAATTTGGTGAACATTTGATACGAATGAAACCATGGCAAAGGGACATTTGAACCCATTTAAACATTAGGACATGCTCTTGATTTATCCCTGTCCAATGAACATACAACAATTCTGCAGCAGACGACTTTGAAAACGTAAAGTCAAACACTTTGAAACTCTCTATAAAAGAAAGAACAAATATCCAATAATTTGAAACCATTGTGGCAAAGGTTGTCAGCTGGCCAGACGACGACTTAATTGAACACATTTAATCAATGATATGGAAAAACTTTTTGGCAAAAGGAGAAATTGCTCATTGTGAGCAATAATGCTCATAAAGTTTTCACCTAACTTTATTCAATAATTATACTTTCATTCTTAGAGATTTGCAATATGTCTAATTAACCCTTTCCCTCATATAGACGCATTCTGACGCCTCTGTAGCAGACGGCCTTTAGTGACAAAAGAAGAAATTACTCAAAACGAGCAATTTCTCATTTTGCCAAAATGTATTCAACTTTTAGTCATAGGTTATCTATTCAATTATAGAGATTTTCTGTTTTTTGACAAAACATGTTCGAAGTCGTCTGCTGCAGAATTATCGTATGAGGGAACGGGTTAAATTGGCCTTGTTTCTTTTACCTATCAGTCTGTCTGTCAGCTAACTTTTTCTTGTTAATACCAAATAGACTCCAAAGTTTTCATCCTCTTCTATTCAAACTTTAAACTCAGATTGTTTATGTTATTTCATGCTTCTGCTGCAGATGCATGTCTCCCTGTGGGAAAGGGTTAATTTGACTTGTCATTTAAAGCAATTTAAGTCACACACATCATTCTGATGTAATTTTATTAACCTTTCATCTCATCTTGATCCTAATCTCCTATTTTCCCACCTATTAAATTAGCTGTTTCAAACAAATCTTGGTAATTTTGCTGAAAAACTTTACCCAACATTTATACTCATATGTCTAGAAACACAAAAGCCAAACTATAATTAATGAAGAACACAAGACATTGGCTAAATTTTTGAATCCATCTTCTTCCATAAAAATATTTACCTGTTCCCACAAAAAGACACTATCTGGTGCCTTAGCAGCAAACGACTTTTGATAACATTGTGGCGAAAGGAGGAATAGCTTATTTTTGAGCAATTTCTCCTTTTGCCACAATTTTTTTTTTTACTTTATTCAATAACTAAACTTTCATTTATAGAGATTCTTCAATGTGTTTCCCTAAATGCTTTCAAAGCCATCTGCTACAGATTTGTTGTATGTTCGAAAGGGTTAAAACCGCAAGATTAATACAAATTGAATAAGTAATGTTTAGGCTGACAGTGAAGCCTCTGATGAGACTATGAGTATACACAGGCTCACCTGAAACTTTACTGTGTGCAGACGGCAACAAGACCTCAATTTACACCTGACTAGGCTGATTCACATAAATGTTTAATTTTAACCCTTTTCACATACATCAAAATTGCAGCAGACGACCTTGAGAACATCTTTTAAAATATATAAACAATCGCTATATATATGAAAGCTAGTATAATGATCAAATTGATACAGATTTTGTCAAAAAGAGAATTGTTCATTATGAGTGAGCAATTTCTCCTTAATTCGCCCAAAACGTTTTCAAAAGTCATCAGCTGCACCTGCAGTGTCAAAATGCGCCTGCAGTGTCGAAATACGCCTGCAGTGTCGAAATGCCTCTGCAAGTGGGAAAGAGATAAACAGGTTTATTGCGGAAACATTTGACATATTTGTTTATAATGGCTTCATTATAATTTCAAATCTTTAACCTAAAGTTAATTTATGGTAATAAAATGCTTACAGGGTGTGACAACCTTGCCTTTTTTTTCAACTTGAAGATAATTTCATTCATAAAAATCATTTTCGTATTTATAATCAGGTGTTGTGTTAATTTGTTTAAACCTTCTTCCAGATACAAACAACTTGTTTCGCCTTTTCAGCAACTTCTTGTCGCACAATATTCTCAACTATGTAAAAAGTATTACTCTAATAGTTATTCAAGAAGGAAATGAGACATTAGTGGTACAAAATGAAAACTTTCAATTATTATCTCATTATAAGATACAACGTGCCTTTCATTACATCTAACATACATAAATGTAAATTGAACTCATGTATAATTAAAGTATTGTCATTGTAAATTGAACTGTCACATGCTGAATAAATCACTATAGGTCAGAGTTTACATGTAAATATATAATGTCCACTGACCTATCATCCCCTTGACTGTGACAGTTCAAATGACATGGACCAGACTCAGCTGCACTTGACCCTCTCCAACACAACACAAGTCAGTTTGTTTGTTTGGAGTTTAACGCCGCTTTCAACAGCTTTGGTCATATCACGGCGGTCAGTGCACCTACCCATGTTTTCCTGGCTTTCCCACACCAGTACTTACACAACATTCTTTCGAAGCCACTGACTACTTTCTCACATAGCTCAGAGGTGAGAGGCAATGGAAAAATCGCCCAAAAGAATGTCGCCGCAACCGGGTATCGAACCCGTGACCTCCAGATCACGAGTCAGATACGCTACCAATTGAGCTACCCGGCCGGGTACACAAGTCAGTGGCAGACAACTTATCTTATTAAAAAGAGTTGAAAATATTGTGGAGAAAGGAGAAAATGCTCATAATGAGGTACATTTACTTCTTATGCCACATTTTTCATGCACTGCATATGCCTCAAATCGCTACTGGGAAAGGGATAATTGGGGGATACACTGTTTGTTTGTTTGTTTGGAGTTTAACGCCGCTTTCAACAGCTTTGGTCATATCACGGCGGTCAGTGCACCTACCCATGTTTTCCTGGCTTTCCCACACCAGTACATACACAACATTCTTTCGAAGCCACTGACTACTTTCTCACATAGATCAGAGGTGAGAGGGAATGGAAAAATCGCCCGAAAGATTGTCGCCGCAACCGGGTATCGAACCCGTGACCTCCAGATCACGAGTCAGATACGCTACCAATTGAGCTACCCGGCCGGGTACACAAGTCAGTGGCAGACAACTTATCTTATTAAAAAGAGTTGAAAATATTGTGGAGAAAGGAGAAAATGCTCATAATGAGGTACATTTACTTCTTATGCCACATTTTTCATGCACTGCATATGCCTCAAATCGCTACTGGGAAAGGGATAATTGGGGGATACACTGAGAAACATATGGAAAATTTTCATGAATGAAAGTATAATTATTGAACAGGGTTGAAAACATTGTGATATATAAGAAGGAATTGCTCATCATGAGCAATTTCTTCTTTATTTATAAGCCACATTTTTCAAATGTCGTTTGCAGCTGCAGCTAGATGCATCAATATGCTTGTACAAGTGGGAAAGGATTAACCCTTTCCCTCATACAACAATTCTGCAGCAGATGACTTTGAACATATTTTGTCAAAAAATAGGAAATCTCTATAATTGAACGGATACCTATGCATAAAAGTGGAAAACATTGTGGCAAAAGGAGAAATTGCTCGTTTTGAGCAATTTCTTCTTTTGTCAGTATGTTTTCAAAAAGCCGTCTGCTGCAGAGGCGTCAGAAAGCGTCTATATGAGGGAAAGGGTTAATGGGGGATACAGCAATCACTCAGAAAAGGAAATGTTTGACAGACAACAAACAGTAGCTGTCATCCTAGGTGACAACATCTATCTTTTGAGTTTAAAACAGTTGTAACTCCATTTTGATTTAAATTGTAGTTAGTTCCCTTTTGTACTGAGAAATTATGCAGTGAATATTTTACCACCGGGTTGATTTATAATGCAGAAATTAATAAATCAAATTTTAACCCTTTTAATGCTAATTTTTAACAATAGCGCCGCGGAGCGCTCGTCATTTTTTTCCTAAGTGAAAAAAAGGGACATAACTTAATTAAGGCCAGTTTTTTGTGACTTGGTAAAGACATTGCATTATTGTTCCTTGACTTTGAACATGACTTGTGTACCATTCGAACAATTGTTGAAAGTTGTTTTAGTTATGAGGTAAGGCTAATTAGTTATGTGACGACGCCACGGGTACCACAATAGCCGGACATTCTTTCTTTGAAAAGCAGAAGAGCTAAAAATGGACTTGTCCAACTTGACATTTGTAGAGTTGAGTTGGGCAGGCAGCAGTATAGCCGTTTCCTTCATATAGACGCTTTCTGACACCTCTGCGGCAGACAGCTTTTTGAAAACATAGTGACAAAAGAAGAAATTGCTCAAAACGAGCAATTTCTCCTTTTGCCACAAGGTATACCACTTTTAGTCATCCATTCAATTATAGAGATTTTCCATTTTTTGACAAAATATGTTCAAAGACGTCTGCTGCAGAATTGTTGTATGAGGGAAAGGGATAGAGCAGTATAGAGCCTGCATGGTCAGAGGGTGTAAAAGTGGCTGCTCGTCTGGCTCTAAACTGTTGGCAAAGAGGCTTCAAGAATTGGTTTCAACAGTCAGTGGATTAAAGAATATTATTCCTGCAAAGATATCTTTTTTAAACTACCAAATGCTGGATCAATCCTAAATATTGCCTGTATAAGGGCAAGTGTTCCGCCTGGGACAATGTATCAGGCAATCTGTCACCTTAAAACTGTAAACCTATTCCACAAAAAAGACATTTCTTGCATAGTTTACCTTCCCAAACAAACATTCCAGCTTTATTGATATTTTCTAGAGAAAATATCATACATTAGCCAGGCCATCACAAAATGACATTTATGGCCTCAGTGGTGTTACAGTGCCCTCCTTAGTGCTCTGGTTTGCTCAGTAAGCATTATGACTGACTGACTGTCTAGTGTCAAGATAAATGCTCAGGTTTGCTCAGTAAGCATTATGACTGACTGACTGTCTAGTGTCAAGATAAATGCTCAGGTTTGCTCAGTAAGCATTATGACTGACTGACTGGCTAGTGTCAAGATAAATGCTCAGGTTTGCTCAGTAAGCATTATGACTGACTGACTGGCTAGTGTCAAGATAAATGCTCAGGTTTGCTCAGTAAGCATTATGACTGACTGACTGACTGGCTAGTGTCAAGATAAATGCTCAGGTTTGCTCAGTAAGCATAATGACTGACTGACTGGCTAGTGTCAAGATAAATGCTCAGGTTTGCTCTGGTAAGCATTATGACTGACTGACTGGCTAGTGTCAAGATAAATGCTCAGGTTTGCTCAGTAAGCATAATGACTGACTGACTGGCTAGTGTCAAGATAAATGCTCAGGTTTGCTCAGTAAGCATTATGACTGACTGACTGGCTAGTGTCAAGATAAATGCTCAGGTTTGCTCTGGTAAGCATTATGACTGACTGACTGGCTAGTGTCAAGATAAATGCTCAGGTTTGCTCAGTAAGCATTATGACTGACTGACTGGCTAGTGTCAAGATAAATGCTCAGGTTTGCTCAGTAAGCATTATGACTGACTGACTGACTGGCTAGTGTCAAGATAAATGCTCAGGTTTGCTCAGTAAGCATTATGACTGACTGACTGGCTAGTGTCAAGATAAATGCTCAGGTTTGCTCAGTAAGCATTATGACGGACTGACTGGCTAGTGTCAAGATAAATGCTCAGGTTTGCTCAGTAAGCATAATGACTGACTGACTGGCTAGTGTCAAGATAAATGCTCAGGTTTGCTCAGTAAGCATAATGACTGACTGACTGGCTAGTGTCAAGATAAATGCTCAGGTTTGCTCAGTAAGCATTATGACTGACTGACTGGCTAGTGTCAAGATAAATGCTCAGGTTTGCTCAGTAAGCATAATGACTGACTGACTGGCTAGTGTCAAGATAAATGCTCAGGTTTGCTCAGTAAGCATAATGACTGACTGACTGGCTAGTGTCAAGATAAATGCTCAGGTTTGCTCAGTAAGCATTATGACTGACTGACTGGCTAGTGTCAAGATAAATGCTCAGGTTTGCTCAGTAAGCATTATGACTGACTGACTGGCTAGTGTCAAGATAAATGCTCAGGTTTGCTCAGTAAGCATTATGACTGACTGACTGGCTAGTGTCAAGATAAATGCTCAGGTTTGCTCAGTAAGCATTATGACTGACTGACTGGCTAGTGTCAAGATAAATGCTCAGGTTTGCTCAGTAAGCATTATGACTGACTGACTGGCTAGTGTCAAGATAAATGCTCAGGTTTGCTCAGTAAGCATAATGACTGACTGACTGGCTAGTGTCA
This sequence comes from Serripes groenlandicus, assembly GCA_031761405.1. Lineage (NCBI taxonomy): Eukaryota > Metazoa > Mollusca > Bivalvia > Cardiida > Cardiidae > Serripes > Serripes groenlandicus. The sequence continues at coordinate 1,850,657 of JASEVX010000004.1, forward strand.
AGATAAATGCTCAGGTTTGCTCAGTAAGCATTATGACTGACTGACTGGCTAGTGTCAAGATAAATGCTCAGGTTTGCTCAGTAAGCATAATGACTGACTGACTGGCTAGTGTCAAGATAAATGCTCAGGTTTGCTCAGTAAGCATTATGACTGACTGACTGGCTAGTGTCAAGATAAATGCTCAGGTTTGCTCAGTAAGCATTATGACTGACTGACTGGCTAGTGTCAGGATAAATGCTCAGGTTTGCTCAGTAAGCATAATGACTGACTGACTGGCTAGTGTCAAGATAAATGCTCAGGTTTGCTCAGTAAGCATAATGACTGACTGACTGGCTAGTGTCAAGATAAATGCTCAGGTTTGCTCAGTAAGCATTATGACTGACTGACTGGCTAGTGTCAAGATAAATGCTCAGGTTTGCTCAGTAAGCATAATGACTGACTGACTGGCTAGTGTCAAGATAAATGCTCAGGTTTGCTCAGTAAGCATTATGACTGACTGACTGGCTAGTGTCAAGATAAATGCTCAGGTTTGCTCAGTAAGCATAATGACTGACTGACTGGCTAGTGTCAAGATAAATGCTCAGGTTTGCTCAGTAAGCATTATGACTGACTGACTGTCTAGTGTCAAGATAAATGCTCAGGTTTGCTCAGTAAGCATTATGACTGACTGACTGACTGGCTAGTGTCAAGATAAATGCTCAGGTTTGCTCAGTAAGCATTATGACGGACTGACTGGCTAGTGTCAAGATAAATGCTCAGGTTTGCTCAGTAAGCATTATGACTGACTGACTGGCTAGTGTCAAGATAAATGCTCAGGTTTGCTCAGTAAGCATAATGACTGACTGACTGGCTAGTGTCAAGATAAATGCTCAGGTTTGCTCAGTAAGCATTATGACTGACTGACTGGCTAGTGTCAGGATAAATGCTCAGGTTTGCTCTGGTAAGCATTATGACTGACTGACTGTCTAGTGTCAAGATAAATGCTCAGGTTTGCTCAGTAAGCATTATGACTGACTGACTGGCTAGTGTCAGGATAAATGCTCAGGTTTGCTCAGTAAGCATTATGACTGACTGACTGACTGGCTAGTGTCAGGATAAATGCTCAGGTTTGTTCAGTTAGCATTATGACTGACGGACTGGCTTGTGTCAGAATAAATGGACCAGTAAAACATACCCAGGAAACGCTGTGATACAACTGAACAATTGTTGAAATCTGCGTACAACACCAAACTATCGACATATGGGATTCAAACCTGATTGCAGTCACATTATTCAGAACAAGCTACTAGGCATGTTTTCAGCAGCTGCTATATGTGTGTTTGGAGAACTAGAATCAATCAAATTTTGTTTAACTGGTGTTTTAACCCTTTCCCTCATACGACAATTCTTCAGCAGACGACTTTGAACATATTTTGTCAAAAAAGAGAAAATCTCTATAACTGAATGGATAACCTATGACTAAAAGTGGAAAATATTGTGGCAAAAGGAGAAATTGCACGTTTTGTGCAATTTCTTCTTTTGTCACTATGTTTTCAAAATGCCGTCTGCTGCAGAGGCGTCCGAAAGCGTTTATATGAGGGAAAGGGTTAAACTGGTGTTGTTTAGCGGTTTTCAATAGTATTTCATTAATGTCACGGCATTAAATGGTAATATTTTGGATTTACCATTTTCTACCAGGTCCTGTATTATCTATCCCGACATGATGCATCAGTCGTTACTAACTTGCTATCCCCGCGAAATTGCGCGCCAAGGAGGAAAAAGCAATTTCTTCCATTTTTAAAGTCTTTGGTCTCATGCTCCTAGGGTGGACACTACATGTTACTATTACATTAAGGATGTTAACCCTATCCCTCATACGACAATTCTGCAGCAGACGACTTTAAACATAAAGTTTGTCAACAAAAATAGAAAATCTCTATAATTGAATGGATAACTTATGACTAAAAGTGGAAAACATTGTGGCAAAAGGAGAAATTGCTTGTTTTAAGCAATTTCTTCTTTTATCACTGTTTTCAAAACGCCGTCTGCTGCAGAGGCGTCGGAAAGCATCTATATAAGGGAAAGTGTTAAGAAACTCGTAGCCAACGAGCAATGATACCTAACTCAGGAAAGCCTTCAGCACTATAATACATAGCAATGATAGCAGTCCCATATATTTATGCATCTGGACGATTTGCCCATAATGCAACATTTTACTATTGAACAACAGCAGACATTTTTGGCTCCTTTTACATGAAACTTCAAAATAGGTATCAAAATTATACTTCAAACAGTACCATTTTTTGCCCCATAGAGAAGTTTTTTTTAAAGCCGAGATATATGAAAGATACCCGTTTCTGCGTCCTGGCTGACAATAGGCAAAATAACACAGAAATTCTGACATCTGTGACCATTGAATATTGCTTATTCAAGTGGATACTGCTCATGCCTTTCCCACTTACATCTACAGCTAGGCAAAAATTTGAAAAATCCTTATGAATGAAAATGACTTAATACAGTTGAAAACAGAGTGGCCAAAGGCGAAATCGCTCATCATGAGAAATTTCTCCTTTTGCCACAATGTTTTCATTAATGTCTTCTGCTGATAATGCATCAAAAAGTGTCTGTATTAACCCTTTCCCTCATATAGATGCTTTCTGGCTTTCTGACGCCTCTGCAGCAGACAGCTTTTTGAAAACAGTGACAAAAGAAGAAATTGCTCAAAACGAGCAATTTCTCCATTTGCAACAATGTTTTCCACTTTTAGGCATAGGTTATCCATTCAATTATAGAGATTTTCTATTTTTTGGCAAAATATGTTCAAAGTCGTCTGCTGCAGAATTGTCGTATGAGGGAAAGGGTAGTCATCTGCATCAGGGTAAGGTATAATCCCAAGTATAAATCATGACAAAAAATCACTGAACGGAAGAGAACACATCATCAACTTTTATCTTGTCAAAAATACTCACATTTCTTGCATATTTTGCATTGAAACATGATTTTTTTCTGAAGTCAAACAATTTTAACAAGAATATGATATACCTATGCATTTTTTTTGGTTTTTAACCCTTTCCCACCCGCATACGCATTTTGACGCAATAGTAGCCAGCAAAGTAGTAGACAAAGGTGAATTTTTTCCTTTGGCCACAATGTTTTCAACTTTATTTAACAATTATTAGCTATCTTTTATGGAGATTTTTCAGGTTTTTGTCACTATGTTTTCAAAGTCGTCTGCTGCAGATTTGTTTATGTGGAAAAGGGTTAAATAGTTTGTCTTTATTTCTTTCGTTAAATTAAAAATAACCATTTTTAACGAATTATTTTTTCTCAAAAAATAATACAGTTAACGCGATCGTGTTTGTTTGCGGAAGTCACGGTTAAACTACACTTCCGCTTAGAATACACATTCGCTGCACCTAAATAGTCCTAGTATTTTTTCGATATTAAAATGACTTCTACGTGTTATTTCAATACAGTGAAGTCATAATTATACTATCGAATCATCATAGATAATCAATTTTCTAGAAAATATCAAATTAACAGTACGCGCATATATATTTCATTTGTCGGCAGGTACGTATAAGGCACGAGTATGAATTTTAGTCGTATGCCCATTCACTAGAAGTCGACCCCACGCTGTAAAGAACAATGTTAATCTCACAAATATGCCACCACGCAGAGCTCAGTGAAATAGTCAGTGTGCATTTTAAACGCTCGCATCGCCGTTGTTTCTCCTTTTTCCAACATGATAACGATGATCAAAGGGGCTTTCTAATTATAGATCATGGTTTACATACGCGCGCATTCAGTTAGATATATATATATATACGAAAGTAACGCTCTAACGTTGTATCAAAGTACCGTGGTGTAATGGAGAGCGTGTAGAACTACTAATCATGGACTACCTATGGATGCGAGTTCGAGTCCCAATAGGAACTGTTCTTTTTTTTTTTTTAATTCTTATTTTATGCGATTTGTTAAACATTATAGATTTATAATAATTAATTCACTCACATGAAACATAGTTATAATATAAGCCGAAATCCTGGATCCGCCCCTGGTGACGAAAACAAATCGAACTAACAATGTAAATCTCACAAATATGCCATGGGTGTTTTGACAGACTTTACGCAGAGCTCAGTGAAAGAGTTAGTGTGCATGATAAACGCTCGCATCGCCGTTGAAATGCTACATTTACTAAAACTGATAAAAAAAATCTCTGGACAAAAATATTAATAATAATAAAATAGACTAAATTGTGCAATAGCATGATCAATTGCATTCATAAATTAGATTTTACAATACATGTTCAAAATAATTTGTTACCAGTACTTTCAGTACTTTGATTCCACATGCTGTTGCATTATGACGCATTTGCAACAGACGTATCTTGCATATTTTGCAGCAGGATCACTGAATCATGGTGTTTTCTTTACAAAATCAAACAATTCCATCTGCACACTTACTCCTCTTTTTAAATATATTCTCTTATTTCTTTCATTATGAATTATAACCTCTTTCCCACATGCAGATGCAATTGCAACAGACACAGACATTTTGTGCATAATTTGCATACAGCATGTTCATTGAAACATATTAAACTGTTGTTTTCTTTCCAAAGTAAAATTGATTGATTGATTGATTGGGGGGTTTAACGCCGTTTTTAACAATTTCTCAGTTATATCACGGCAGCCAGTTCACCTTCTCATCCATTTCCTGGTTTTCTCACACCAGTACTCCACACAACAATCTTCCCAAGCAACTGGCTGCTTTTCCACATAGACTTAGCCCATTGGTGGAAGACGAATGACGCATGTCGCATTGACTTTTGTCAATCGTCAGAAAGAAAGTTGGCCGAGCCGGGATTCAAACTCACAACCCCTGGATTGACAGCCCGCGTCTCTACCGACTGAGCTGCCGGGGCTCGGCCCAAAGTCAAATTAACAAATCTAAAAATATATCTATAGATATGATTCCCCTTAGTTAATATATTCTCAATTTTTCTTTCAGTATGAATAACCCTTGCATACAGATAAGGCCTGATACAGATGCATTTTGACGTATTCACAACAGTTAATTTTGAAAACATTTTGGCAAGTGAAGAAATTGTTTAATTTCTCCTCTTGCCACAATGATTTTTAACATTATAATTCAATTGATTACCCAGATGATTTCAAAGTCATCTGCTGCAGGTTTGTTGTAATCGGGAAAGGGTGAATGAAGTTCCTCATAAAGAGGCAAAATTTATTCAACTTTAACATCCAGCAATTATTATCCCAGTTTTGCATGAACACTTTACAACATCTTCATTCTCTATAAAAAAAAAAGCCTTTCCTATACATACAGCAAATCTGCAGCAAACAAATTTGAAGACATCTATTATATTTATAAAACTGAAAATGTTGAAAGTCTTTATAATGAATGTTTAATTATGGAATCCTTTTGAAAAACAGTGTGGCAAAAGGAAAAATTGCTCATTTTGAGCAATTTCCCGTTTTGCCACAATGTTTTCAAAGTTGTCTAGTACATCTTCATATGGGACAGGGGGGTTAAAAACTGCTTGTTTGTCATAACATTAATTCCTCAAAAAATAGAATTGTGAATGTCAAAATACCATTAACCCTTTCCCTCATATAAACGTGCAATTTCTCCTTTTGCCACAATGTTTTCCTACTTTCAAAGTCGTCTGCTGCAGAATTGTCGTATGAGGGAAAGGGTTAAAGTGTCTTTTTCTGAATCTAAGTTAGTGCATAAGTGAACTTGTGTTCTCTATTAACCCTTTCCCTCATACGACATTTCTGCAGCAGACGACTTTGAACACATTTTGTCAAAAAATAGAAAATCTCTATAATTGAATGGATAACCTATGATTAAAAGTGGAAAACATTGTGGCAAAAGGAGAAATTGCTCGTTATGAGCAATTTCTTCTTTTGTCACTATGTTTTCAAAAAGCTGTCTGCTGCAGAGGTTAACCCTTTCCATCATGCAGCAGACGACTTTGGAAACTTTTAAATGAAAGTACAAAAATTGAATCGAGTTTAAAACATGGTTACAAAAAGGAGAAATTGCTCGTTTTGAGCAATTTCTTCTTTTGTCACCATGTTTTCAAAAAGCCGTCTGCTGCAGGTGTCAGAAAGCGTCTACATGAGGGAAAGGGTTAAACTTCAGTAAAATTTGACCATGACAGAATTTTAAATACAAATTCCTTGCATATTTTATATCCCTCATTAAAACCATCACTATAATGATAACACTGGGTTAAAGATAGATTTTCAAAATAAACAGAAGATTTTGACAAGTCTCTTCAACTAAAAAATTATTAATTGAAAAAATGTCGCATATATATATATGATCAAAAGATATTTTCCATTTTTCTTTCCAGTTAACCCCCCTTTCCCACCTGCAGACACATTTTGATGCATTTGCAACCGACAACTTGTGAAAACATTTTGCTCATCATGTCAGCAATTTCATATTTTGGCACAATGTTTTCAAATTTAACAGTTAATTATGCTTTCATTTTTTTATAATCCATATATTTGCCCCGATGCCTTTAAAGTGGTCTGCTATAGAGTTGCTGTATGTGGGAAAGGGTAAACTAGTTTATAATAACATATCACTTACTAACATGAATACCTCTACAGTGTCAGAGCTGAATACAAACATCCTTTACACCGTTCAGTGGCGTATATGGGTTTGTTAGTTTGAACCATGTTTTATGCCACTTTCTACAATATTTCACTTATTACACCACCTTCCCTGGGTAACTTACCAGTACTACCCGTATATTGGTATATTATTTATCCTGACATCGATGCATAAATGTATTAATTGTTTAAGCTATCCCCGCAACCCTGAGTGCCAAGAATTGATTGATTGGGGTTTTAAGGCAGGTTCACCTACTGATGTGTTTCCTGGCTTTGCCACACCAGTCCCCACTCCACACAACTTACTTTCCAAGCAACTGGCTGCTTTTTCATATAGACTGTAATAGCTCAATGGTGTATGAAGTGTCACAGTGACTTTTTGTCCAGCGTCAGAAAGAATTTTGGCCGAGCTGGGGTTTGAACTCACAACCCCTAGATAATGACAGCCCAGGTCGCTACCGACTGAGCTACCACCAGGCTTGCCTGAGGGTCAAGGAGGGAAGCCATAACTATCACTTCTAAAGTACAATGAGTGAAAATTCCAATTACAATATCTCGCTTATCACCGAACAAAATGCTAAATTGCGTTTATCAAAAGACAATTCTAGTTGAGTATTAACCCTTTCCCTCTTACGACAATTCTGCAGCAGACGACTTTGAACATATTTTGTCAAAAAATAGAAAATCTCTATAATTAAATGGATAACCTATGACTAAAAGTGGAAAACATAGTGGCCAAAGGAGAAATTGCACGTTTTGTGCAATTTCTTCTTTTGTCACTATGTTTTCAAAAGGCCGTCTGAGTGTTTCCAATTACAATATCTCGCTTATCACCGAACAAAATGCTAAATTGCGTTTATCAAAAGACAATTCTAGTTTTAAGTATTAAGAGCAATTTCATCTTTTGCCACAATGTTTCAAACTGTTTCAAACTGTTTCAAACTGTTTCAAAATGTTTCAAACTGTTTCAAATGTATCAAATGTTTCAAACTACAATACATTCATTTACAGAGATGTTCAAGATTTTTGCCTACATGTTTTTGAAGTCTTCTGCTTCAGATTGTATTAATCCTTTCCCTCATATATAGATGCTTTCTGACGCCTCTACAGCAGACGACTTTTCGAAAACAATGTTAGTAACAAAAGAAAGTCATCAGTTTCAGATGACAATTAACCCTTTCCCTCATATAGACGCTTTCTGACGCCTCTGCAATAGACGGCTATTTGAAAACATAGTGACAAAAGAAGAAATTGCACAAAACGTGCAATTTCTCCTTTTGTCACAATGTTCTCCACTTTTAGTCATAGGTTATCCATTCAATTATAGAGATTTTCCATTATTTGACAAAATATGTTCAAAGTCGTCTGCTGCAGAATTGTCGTATGAGGGAAAGGGTTAATATGGAAAAGGGTTAACCACTTTCCATATACATGTACAACAAAGAAACCATCTAGGCAATGGTATGGGATATATCATAAATGAATATATGTTTTTAGAAATCTTCTGCTACAGATGAGAAAAATGTTTCCGATATTTGCAAGACAGTATTGTTTTATGTAGGTAACTCAGAAACACAAAGATTCTATTAGAGGAATCCATTAATTGAAGTTCGCTATAATATTTCAGAACAAGAGCACCGCGTACGGCACAGACGCTCGACTGATAGGGAGAAAACAGAAAGAAAAAAAAATGAGCTAAACAAAAAACCTTAACCAGACGACTACGCTGCCGCCGACGCCGCCAGGGTCATGACAATAGCTCTCGTTTTTTTCAAAAGTCGAGCTAAAAAATGAATTTGGTTTAAACAATTATATTAAATAGCACAGGTAGCCAAAGCTGATCTTATATAGCACTATTTATCTTTCACAAATACTGTTTGATTCTCAACTCTACAAAGCAGAGGTTTCAAATGACATAGAATAAAAGAATTTTAAGTCATCAACCTATTTTGAAAAACAAGAGGGTCATATGATGGCCCTGGATCTCTCCCCTGAGTTATGCCAACCACAAAGTCAATCATAATAACGCATTTTGCAGTCAGGTAAGCAAAAACTAGAGTGTTAACAAGATTTCCCTTCAATTTGACCTACTGACCTAATTTGTGACCCAAAATTCAAACTTGGCATAGATATTATCAAAACATTCTGAGAAAGTTTCAAGCTGCTGAAGCAAAAAAATGTGGTCTCTAGAGTGTTAACAAGGTTTTTCTTCAATTTGGCCAAGTGACATAGTTTTTGACAGGGCATGACCTATATATTCTAACTTGGCCTCGATATCATCAAGACAATTATTCTGGCAAAGTTTTATTATGTTCGATTAAGTTAAAAATGCTGCCTCCAGAGTGTTACCAAGATTTTCCGTCAATTTGACCTTGTGACCTAGTTTTTGACCCGACATGATCCAGTTTCGAATTTGGCCAAAATATGATGGAGATGTATGTTCTCATAAACTTTCATGAAAATTGGATCAAAATGTTGCCTGAAGAGTGTTTACAAGGCAATTGTTGATGAAGTATGACAGGCAAAGCGTAGCGTGACTGGCGGACAAAATGTGATCACAACAGCTCAGCTCAGTTGAGCTGCAACAAAACCTCAACATTTCCCCACAAAAGATACACAATGACATCTTTAAAATGTGAAACTAAAGAATACACACAATACACAAAACAAAAGGGATATAAGTCTTTTCACAAAACAATACCCAATTTATCTTCCTTATAAAGTTACTTTGTTATATTTCAAAAATAACACACAAGAACAGAATTCCAATTCTCAGTTTCGCGTTTGAAGTGTCACCACATGTAATGTCCCAAAACAGTATAAAGATAAGTGTTGCAAAATGTTTGGCTGTCATCTGATGACATGCTCCAATAACTCCTTTAGTATCACCTTCATTTCTTCTCTTTTTTCATCTATTATACTATGTAACTGCTTAACCCGTTCCCACAAACAACAAATCTGCAGCAGACGACTTTGAAAACATACCCCAAACAAAATGGAAGCTCCCTTTAAATGCAATTACAATAATTGAATAGAGTTGAAAACATAGTGACAAAAGGAGAAATTGCTTGTTTTGAGCAATTTCTTCTTTTGTTGCCATGTTTTCAAAATGAAAAAGCTGTCTTCTGCAGAGGTATCAGAAAGCGTCTATACGAGGGAAAGGGTTAATACAAATCTGCAGCAGAATGCATTGAAAACATTAAGGAGGTTAGTAAATGTTGACAACAATGTGGCAAAAAGAATAATAACTGCTCATTCTGAGCAATTTGTCCTAATTAGCCACAGGGTTTTCAAAATTAATGGTGTCTGCAGCAGATGCATCAAAATGTGTCTGCATATGGGAAAGGGTTAATATTTGTAAACTTTTCTAAATCTAAAGGAAACTTGCCATATATCTCAAGGTTCAATCCCTTCTGGTTGGTCGGGCCGCAATAGCTCAGTCGGTTACTTAGCAACATGGACTATCAAAACAGGGAGTTTGCAATTGATTCTGTCCGATAATTGACAAAAGTTAATGTGACTTAACCCTTTCCCTTATAAAGACGCTTTCTGACGCCTCTGCAGCAGACGACTTTTTGAAAACATAGTGACAAAAGAAGAAATTGCACAAAACGTGCAATTTCTCCTTTTGCCACAATGTTTTCCACTTTTCGTCATAGGTTATCCATTCAATTATGGAGATTTTCTATTTTTTGACAAAATACGTTCAAAGTCGTCTGCTGCAGAATTGCCGTATGAGGGAAAGGGTTAAAGTGTCATGCATCTTCCCTCAGAAATAGTCTATGTGGGAAGGTATATATATAGCCAGTTGGCTGAAAAGAATCTTGTACTGGTGCAAGACAACCAGGAAACACTTTGTTCAGTGAACTGGTCACCGTGATATATAACTGTAAATCTGTTGAAAACGACTCTAAACTCCACTCAATCAGTCACTTTCATGACAATTATGCTTGAGTGCCATTGGTTATCTATAGTCACATCACTTAACTCTTTCTTACTTAAATGAGCAATATCTCCTTTTGCCACAATGTTGTCAACTTAATCCAATAAATATACTCATAATTCTAGATATTTTCCAAATCTTTTACTAGATCTTTCCAAAATTGTTTGTTGCAGATTTGTCGTATGTGCATGGGAAAGGGTTAATCAGTGACCCGAGTTCTAAATTTCAATTTGATCACAGAAATTATAAACATCAGCTGATATTTCATAACAAGAGACCACTGGGTTTCATATCACTGTATTACAGTAACCACACATATCTATATGAGTGACCGATTTCTATCTAAAACCTGATCACGTGTCGTCAAGACTATTTTATCAAAGATATATAACAATGAAACAAAAAAAGATCAGCAGCTGATATTTCATATTCATATTTCAAGGAGACAAGGGTTTAATATCACTGTAACCGAAACTAAACATATTATGTGAGTTCTATCTACAACCTGATCACAAGTACAGTCTAAAGACAATTTTATTAACTCTTTCAACGCCAAAGGCAATATTGAACTTTTTGCAAACAATACAGATTCAGGTGAGTCAACTCGTAACGAGCTGTCTCACCTGAAATCAGCATTGTTTGGCTTTTAGTTATCAAAAATAGTCCAAACTTTTATTACATGAGAAATGGAGACGTCCGATTTTGAACATGGAAGAGTCTACTTTAAACAATTCGGTTAAGGAAATGGTTACATAACGATAAAACGAAAGTGATGGCGAACAGACATCGGAGGTTTATATAATAACAAGAAGACAATATTAACCCTTTCCCACATACAAAAAAATCTCCAGCAGTAGACTTTTAGAACATCTAGGTAAAAATAGGGAAACTGTCTATAAATTAAAGAACACTTATTATTGAATTAAGTTGAAATCATTGTGACTAAAAGGAGAAATTGTTTGTTTTGAGCAATTTCTCCTTTTGTCACAATGTTTTCAAAAGACGTCAGCTGCTTTATTAGGCGTCTGAAAGCGTAAATATGTGGGAAAGGGTTATGGGTGTCATCTTACTGTAACCAACACCACACATATCATATGAGTGACTGATTTCTATCTATAACCTGATCAAGAGTACAGATGGGCGGGTTTTTTATACTAACAAAACTAATATTATATTATATGACACCCACATAATTATGGTAGGCATCCCAAACTCTTCTGCTACAATGTTAACTCTTTCCAAATGTATCACGAATCTGCAAAACACCATTGCAAGGTTGATTGATTAATTGGGGTTAAACCCCGTTTTTAACAATTTCTCAGTTATATCTCGGCGGCCAGTTAATACCTACTCATGCATTTCCTGGTTTTCTAACACCAGTACTCCTACACAACAATCTTCCCAAGCAACAGGCTGCTTTTTCACATAGACTTAGCCCATTGGTGAAAGATGAATGACGCATGTCGCATTGACTTTTGTCAATCGGCGGAAAGAAAGTTGGCCGAGCCGGGATTCAAACTCACAACCCATGGATTGACAGCCGAAGTCGCTACGGTTAACTACCGTTAATGAATGGGATTCTCATATGTGATTCATTTAAAAAATATTTCCAGTAATGATAAGGAATAAAATCAAAACTTCTCAATTTCACTTCTGATTTGCCATGTGGTGCCTATTTCGTTTCCCCAGATGTTTTTCAAAGGGGATAAAATACCATATCAGGTAAACGTACAGCAAAGAAAACTTAATAAAAAAAATATTTGTCAAGTAGGTGTAGATGACCATAAAAAGTACATGTGAGGTTGTTCAAATAGTATATAAAAACATTTACCTAGAGAAAACATATCCCAAAGTCACTATTGATATTGACACCTTGTAAAATTGACTTGATTTCTTCAGAGAATAATTTAACTCTTTTAATCACGCTTGCAAATGCATTAATTTTGCACGTACCAGACAACTTTTGAAAACATTATAGAAAAGGAGAAATTGCTCATAATGAGCAATTCACCCCTTATGACACAACATTTTAAACTCTTTTCATAATAATTCTTTCAGCTCTAGCTATTTTTCACAATTTTTAAACTCCCACCTGCAGAAGCATTTTACGCAATAGCAGCAGACGACTTTTGAAAACATTGTGGCCAAAGGTGAAATTGCTCATGATGAGCAATGTCTCCTTTGGCCACAATGTTTTCAACTTTATTTAACAATTAAGCAATCTTTTATGGACATTTTTCAGGTTTTTGTCACTTACAGTTTTCAAAGTCGTCTGCTGCAGATATGGGAAAAGGTTCACAAGTTCTTCTTTGACAAATATTTGGAGGTAAGTTGGAAAGGATTTAGTGAATAAGAAATGTTTCTACAACTTTTGAAAACAGTGCGAGAAAAGAAGAAATGAGAATGCCTAAGTTTAATTACTGTATTTATATAGTTGAATGTATTGTGTCAAAAAGAGAACTTAAAACATAATAAGCAATTTCTCCTTTTGTAGCAATATCCAAAAACATTTTCTGCTGTACATTGCGGTAAAAAGAACTGCATGTGGGCAAGGATAAGCGATCAGAGAGCATGATATCACTTGTGGTGTACAAGGCAGCTGTCTAATTCAATAATATTGATTCTCTGATTGTTCAACTTGACCCGGCAACTGATGGGTAAAAAAACAAAGAATTTGAATAAATGGAAAAAATCAATTTTAATTCTGACTGACAAAATGTTCATTTTATGTGCAAATTTAAGTAGTCATTGAAATTAAACCTTTCCCACATACAGCAAATCTGCAGCAGACGAATTTGAAACTATTAAGTCTAGAGTATGGGAAGTCTGTATAAATGAAGATATTGTAAGTTAATTAATAGAGTTAAGATCATTTTAATGAAAGGGGTCAATTGCTCATTCTGAGCATTTTTTCCTTTAGTTTTGTAATATTTTAAAAATATAACCACTGCATATGCATCAAAATACATTTGCAAGAAGGGATAAAGGGAAAAATCAATTTAAATTCTGGCAGACAAAATGTTCATTTATTGTGCAAAGTAGTCATTACAATTAAAGAATTATTTAAACCTGACTGTCTCCACTCTTTCTGGGTAACATTTAACCCTTTCCCTCATATATGAGACGCTTTCTGACGCCTCTGCAGCAGACGGCTTTTTTTTAAAACATAGTGACAAAAGAAGAAATTGCTCAAAACGAGCAATTTCTCCTTTTGCCACAATGTTTTCCACTTTTAGTCATACGTTATCCATTCAATTATAGAGATTTTCCATTTGTTGACAAAATATGTTCAAAGTCGTCTGCTGCAGAATTGTCGTATGAGGGAAAGGGTTAACACTTGATATATTGGGGGTATTATTACACCATTTCCATTGTATTTTTAATAACATCAAGTACAATTATCCCTTTCCAACTTAATATTATTACAAATCTGCAGCAGACGACGTGAATAATATATAGGCAAACATAAGGAACATTAACATCCCTGTTAATGACAGTGTTACATATTATTGAAAAGACTTTATAACCGGCTTTCCCAGAATGTCGATGTGTCTGGAAACGTTTGTGAGAGACTAAATGATGATCTTCATAAGGGAAAAGGTTAAACCTTTCCCACAAACAACAAATTGGTAGCAGACGACTTTGAAAACATGGTGACAACAACCTAAAAAATCTCCATAAAAAGATAGCTTTATTGTAAAATAAAGTTGAAAACATTTTGGCAAAAGGAGAAATTGCTCATCATGAACAATTTCACCTTTGGCCACAATGTTTTAAAAAGTCGTCTGCTGCTTTTGCATCAAAGTGCGTCTGCAGTTGGGAAAGGGTTAAGTGGGGATGGTTAGCAAGGAGACAGAAAAGTTGAAAGTGCGGTGAATCAGTACCAGCCATATTGATCATTATGGATTCATTCCATGTCCTAAGTTTAATTTGACAATCTGCAGCAGACGCATCTGGAAACATTTGTGAGAAAAGGAGAGAAACTAAACATGTCCAATCCTTTTGAATTTTCTCTGCTGCAAAGGTGTCCAATTCATCTGCATAAGGGAAAAGGTTAAGGATACAGAAAAGCGGTTAGCATGCCATGGTGAATCAGGACGAGACATATTGATCAGTATGGATTCATTCCATGTCCTGGGTTTATAGAGCAATCTTACAATGATTGGACAACCTTTTTTTTTCATTTTATCAAACAGTTCTTTCTAAATAGAAATATTTTATATGATATAAGACCTTTAACCCTTTCCCCCATACAACAAATCTGCAGCAGACGACTTTGAACATATTTTGTCAAAAAATAAAAAATCTCTATAATTTAATGGATAACCTATGACTTGAAGTCGAAAACATTGTGGCAAAGGGAGAAATTGGTCGTTTTTAGCAATTTCTTCTTTAGTCACTATGTTTTCAAAACGCCGTCTGCTGCAGAGGCGTCAGAAAGCGTCTATATGAGGGAAAGGGTTAACCTTAAAATAAACATAAAATTTATCTTTAGAAAGTGTGCCGACTCACAGAGACTGTAGAACAGACAATGGCGGAGTGATTCCTATAGCAAGTCCTGAGTGAGTCAAAACAGGTAATTATTAATTTAATGCATGTTAGAAGTGAGATCATCCTTGGATCGATTCTATGCCAAACAACAATATGTGAAAACAAAAGGATCATGACAGACATTGACTAAGACATGTAATTTGATCTAATGTGATTCTGTATCAGATATCCCAGAAGTTCAGTCATCCTCCCATCAATTATGCAAAACTGTACTTTCATGCACCAATTTCAAGGCCCTAAGATTAATTGCCATACATAATAATAATATTATACAGGAAATCTGCAGCAGGAAATTTCGAAAACAGCTAGGCAAAAGTATGGAAAATCTCTTCAAATGATGATATAGTTATTGAATAAAGTTAAAAACATTGTGGCAAATGGAGAAATTGCTCATTATGAGCAATTTCTCCATTTGCCACATTGGTTTCAAAAGTCATCTGCTGCAGATGTGTCGAAATGCGTCTACAAGGAGGAAATAGTTCAGAGAGCTATAAAAGACCACATCATTTTTTTCTTTTCTTTTTACAAACATTATTCTTAGATTGACAACATGTAAAAGTCACAAAAAACTATACCGGTAAATTAGGACACAGCATTGCAATTGACTTAGACATGTAATTTGTTCTAATGTGATGCTGTATCAGATATCAGGGAAGTTCTGTCAACCTTCCATCACATACCAGTTTTAATGCTGTTCAAAACAGCCATTTAACCCTTTCCCTCATATAGACGCTTTCTGACGCCTCTGCAGCAGACAGCTTTTTGAAAACATAGTGACAAAAGAAGAAATTGCTCAAAACGAGCAATTTCTCCTTTTGACACAATGTTTAACCACTTTTAGTCATAGGTTATCCATTCAATTATAGAGATTTTCTATTTTTTGACAAATTATGTTCAAAGTCATCTGCCGCAGAATTGTCGTATGAGGGAAAGGCTTAACCACTTCTGATCACATACAGCAAAAACATCTAGACAAAAATGTGGAAAATCTCTGTACGTGAAATGACGATTATTAAAAAGATCTTAAATCATTGTGGCAAAAGGAGAAATTGTTAGCTTGTTTCGTTTTATTGGGGTTTTATGCCCTTTTCAAGAATTCATTTATTCATAATACTGTACCTGGGTAAATAAACCAGTACTTGACAACGAAATCTACCTTGCCCAAGGGCACTCCACTGCAACAGCTGTGACTGGGGTTCGAACCCAGGGACACCTGGGTCCAAATCTCCGACACTTATCCCTTGGCCACGGCAGATTCCTGAAAACCTAAGTTGTTGGTACTCGAAAGATTGTCTCACAGTTCACAAGATGGTATGTTAAATATTTTGTCTATGATTGTGTTATACATGTATTTTGCCAAAGAGATGAGCAATATTATTCCTTCTTTAATGCCAGAAAGTTTTCAATTTCATTTTAACCTAATATTCTCTTTTATTAAATTTTATAGATTTTCCATACAATGTCTTGTTGATTTCAAAGTCATTTGCTGTTTATTTTGTACATCAGAAAAGGTTCATACACGACCCTATCTTGTGGGTTTATTAACCCTTTTCCCTCATATAGACGCTTTCTGACGCCTTTGCAGCAGACAGTTTTTTGAAAAGAAAGTGAAAAAGAAGAAATTGCTCAAAACAAGCAATTTCTCCTTTTGCCAAAATGTTTTCCACTTTTAGTCATAGGTTATCCATTCAATTATAGAGATTTTCTATTTTTTTGACAAAATATGTTCAAAGTCATCTGCTGCAGAATTGTCATATGAGGGAAAGGGTTAAAGAAAGTTTTCATATTTTTCTCCAGATGTTTTCAATCTAATCTGTTGCAGATTTCTTGTATGAGGGAAAAGAGTTATACATTTTTCCTCATTTTATGAGATTTATTTGATCACACAGCAAAAGATTGGATAATCCTGCAGTATTTAATTGACACATTTTTGGTACCAATAAATTCCTAATAAACTATTTCCAGTGCAAATAAACCAGACACTTTATCTTGACCACAAGTAGTTTGTCCAGATAGCAAATTGACTGATTATACCTCACCCTGCCTAGCACAACTCAAAGGTGTCTTTTGTTAACCTTTTTTTCCCACATACAGACGCTTTCTGACGCTTCTGCAGCAGACAACCATTGAAAATATTGTGGCAAAAGGAGAAATTGCTCAAAATGAGCAGATATTATCATATCTGTATTCAAACTCTACCCCAAATGGTTTTTTTTTATTATTTTTCCATGATTACAACATGTCCATTTCAGATGAGTCTAAAATACAAAATTTCAATTAAGTGGCAAATGACCATATTTGGGCAGCTGTCCATCGATGACCTATCTCATAATGATAATAACAACTTTTCATGTTTATGTCACTGAAGTGGCTTATCAAACAAGCTTTCAACATAAAATGATATAACCCATTGAAGTTAATACCACATAAGTACAATAAAAAACAGTTTACCTTGAAATCAAAACCACTTTGAAAACATCATGCCAAAATTATAGAAAGTCTCTATACAGTGAAAGTTTAATTATTAAAAAAAAAGTTGAAATCATCGTGGCATGAGAAGAAATTCCTCATTATTTTTCATTACGAGCAATTTCTCCTTTTGCCATAATGTTTTCAAAAGTCTTCTGCTGCAGGGTTTGAAATTACAGTCTAAAGTTCTATTTAACCTTTTCAAAATACAGATAATATTCAGAAGACTCCTTTTAAAAACTTTGTGGGAAAAGGTAGAAACTGCTCAAGATAATAAATTTCTTTCTTTCTATCCAAAACTGTTTCTCTACTTTCTGAAAAATAATCCTTTCATGTTGTCCATTTTTGTTCATCCACTTTTTGATGCATGAGGGTTGATTTTACCCTTTCCCTAATTCAGAAGCAATTTGAAGCATCTACAGCCGAGACAACCTTTAAAAACATTGTAGCAAAGGGAGGAATTCCTCATTATGAGGTATTTTCCATTTTGCCACAATATTTTCAATTTCATTTTATTAACCCCTTCCCACATAGACACCTTATTTTCCTTTTCAAATTATCATTAAACCAACTTCATTAACGACTTTGATAACAACTAGGTAAAGACATGGAAAATCTCTGTATTTTATATAAAAGTATAATTATTAACCCTTTCCCACATACAATAATTCTGCAGGAGACAACTTTAAAAACATCTAGGCAAATAAAAGTGTATTCAATTATTGTTCTTTCATGTAAAGAGATTTGTTGTGCTTTTGCCTAGAAGTTTTCAAAGTCACCTGCTTCAGATCTGTTGTATGTGGGAAAGGGTTAAAAGGGCTAATGCTAATTTGGAAAGAAACCATGAATTAGGGTTAAATGAGAAAAATGAAAAAACAATTAAGGTGTGCCCCAAAAACCAACAGGTAAATTAATAGGTGACCACTTACATCTACACTTAGAGTAAAGTTACTAAGCAATTGAAACATGGTCCTGCAGGCTAATTATCCCTTTCCCATATAGTAGTAACAAATCTGCAGCAGACGACTTTGAATACATCTAATCAAAAATATGTCAACTCTTATTATTGAATAAAGTTCAAAACATTGTTGCAAAAAGAGAAATAGTTCTTTAAGAGCAGTTTCTCCTTTTGCCACAATATTTTCATATTTTCTGCTGCACTGATGTAGGAAAGCATCTTTAAGTTAACCCAACTCCCTCGCACTTCAAAAAGAAATGGATGGACAAAATGAAAGTATAATCTTTCAGGCAAAGTAGAAAATAGTTTGTGGGAGGGGCCAGAACAAATTGATTATCTTGAGCAGTTTCTACTACATTATCCAACAAAAGTTTTCAAAAGTTGTCTTCTGCTGAAGACTTATATGTCATCTGTATTAGGAAAAGGGTAAATAAACATGTACCTTCAGGCAGTTAACCCTTTCCCTTATATAGATGCTTTCTGACGACTCTGCAGCAGACGGCTTTTTGAAAACATGTCGACAAAAGAAGAAGTTGCTCAAGACGAGCAATTTCTCCATTTCAACTCTATTCAATTATAGTACTTTCATTAAAAGGGAGTTTCAAATTTTTTCGGGTCTGTTTTCTAAGTCTTCTGCTGCAGATTTGTTGTATGTGGGAAAGGGTTAACCCTTTCCCACATACAACAAACTTGAAACAGATGACTCTGAAAACATCTAGGTAAAAATATATAGACAAAATATTAATCATTGAAAAAAGTTAAACAAAATATTGTGACAGAAAAAGAAATTACTCACTAGAAGCATGTTTGTCCATTGTTTGTAAAAAAGAAGTCTGCTGAAGATGCACACAAATACATCTGTATGATAATGTGGGAAAGGGTTATTTTCAGCAGGTCATGCTTAAACTAATGAATGTATAATTAAAAGTGACCTTTATTTTGTTATACAGACAACTTTTGCTGCCTATGCAATTGACGATTTGTGCCGATTTGTGAAAATCTTGTGACAAACAGGGATGAGCAATTTCCCCTTTTGCTTTGATGTTTTCAAACCTCGTCTGCTGTAAAGCATCAGAAAGCGTATGTAAGTGGGAAAGGGTTAACTATAATATACTCAATGTGCATATATACATGCATTAAAAGATATTTTAAAGAGCCAAAACAACTACACTAATATGAAAGGTTCAAACTGGCGACAATAAATCTACGATATCCATAGATGTGAAAATTTGATAAAACCCATAAATATTTCAGAAACAACTAAAACACTTTCTCCCATTAGTTATGCACTTGCTACAATGAACAGTGAATTTGAGGAAGTGAATATTAAAGCATTTAAGCCATATGTTCGTTTTCCATCAAAACTTAATCCTTTCCCACATTCAACAAATCTGTAGCAAATGACTTGTAGAACATCTTGTAGTTTTGGCTAGGCTATGAGCAATTTAGCCTTTTCTCACAATGTTTTCAAAATGTCATCTGCTGCAGTTGTGTCTAAATGAAACTGCAGGTGGGATAGAAATTCTAACCTGTTTAGCTGATATGACGTTTTTAAGTATCACATGTTTAGAATACATTAATTATAGTATAATTGTAATACTAGAAACAAGAGAACCGCAAGCGGACGTCTGCTTTTTTCTAATGCGAAAAAAGGGCATTACTAAATACATTTTAAAGCAAGATTATATGACTTAAATTGGTATAGACATGCGTATTGTTCCTAGGAACATGTGTACCAATTTAAATTGAAAATATGGAACAGTTTTTGAGCAATATCAGGTAAGGTTAAAGTTTATGACGACACAGACAATGCTAAGGGTATCACAATACCCCGACTTTATTTTCTTCGAAAAACAGACAAGCTTAAAAGGAAGCATAATTCTATTGAGAGCAAATTTGTCTTACTTCCAAATTGTTTGCAAAGGCATCAAGAGTCGTCTTTTATAAGCAAAGAAAGAGTTAAACTTTTCCCTCATACATATACGACAATTCTGCAGCAGACGACTTCGAACATATTTTGACAAAAAGTAGAAAATCTCTATAATTGAAAGGATAACCTATGAATAAAAATGGAAAACATTGTGGCAAAAGGAGAAATTGCTCGTTTTGAGCAATTTCTTCTTTTGTCACTATGTTTCAAAAAGATGTCTTCTGCAAAGGCATCAAGAGTCGTCTATAGCAAAGAAAGGGTTAATTCTACCTTATCTGGCAGCATAAGGGTTCCCAATTTAAATATTTTGCCCTTAGCATTAAATGAGCAATACAAATTGAATGCAATGGATATGGATATCGCAAGAAAATAAACAATTAAATTCCAATTAATTGGTATTAAAGATGTCTATCATAATATAATATTATAAAAGTGATTCAATACAGATTTAAACACATGATACGTGAATCCATACTCGATTCATTCCAGTTACGATCGCACTTCAGTTTTAAAAACAACTAATGAAAGGGTCAACCCTTTCCCACATACAACAAATCTGCAGCAAATAACTTTGAGAACATCTGGACAAGAGTATGAAATATCTCTACAAATGAAAGCAGTATTACTTAAAGAAGTTGAAAACAGTGTGGCAAAAGGAGAAATTGCTTGCTTTGAGCAATTTCTTCTTTTGCCACAATGTTTTCAAAAGTCATCTCCTGCAGAGGCATCAGAAAGTGTCTGTAAGTGGGAAAGGGTTAATTCTACCTTATCTGGTAGCATAAGGGTTCAAGTTTAAATATTTGCCTTCAGCAAAACATGAGCTATGTAAAAGCGAATGCAATGGATAGAGAAATCTCATGAAAATAAACGATTAAATTCCATTTAATTGGCATTAAAGATGTCTATCAAAATATTATAAAGGTGATTCAACACAAAATTTATGTTGAATCCATACTCAATATATTCCAGTTATTATCGCACTTCAGTTTTAAGAACAACTCAGACAAAATGTGCAGTCCTGTTAATATATTTTTTCCTCCTTTCAATATGATGACTTAAGACTCCTTTGCAGCAGGTGACATCTAAAAATATTGTGGAGAAAAAAGGAGAAATTACTCTACATGACAAATTTCTTCATTTCCCAAAATGTTCACGACAATGAATTATAATTGCATGCACTTCCAATTCTCTTGACATTTCATCCTTTTGACTTCAGATGTTTTCAGAGCAGATGACGCTTAAAATAGCATATTAGGTTAACAGTTCAGAAACACCTCATTAAAAATCCCCCATTCTATTTAATTAAACAATCTCTTTTCACCATCCGATACATTGCGATGACACTTTAACACTGTATACAACACACTCACTATAATCGGTCAAGTCTAACTGGATACACAAAAAGATGTAAACATCACATCCCATACATACAAAGCCCACTGGATGAAACTGTCAACATCAGTGACCTTTCCTATCTCTTTACAAAAGATTATCACAAAGGGAGAGCACTCACTCAGCCTCAGCAGGCGACCATTTAAATTGAACTGCTGTTTGAATAGGAACACATTGTGATACTGTGCTTCGATGAATGTTTTGAAATAAAGGTCCAACCACGAAACGTCACTTATGGTTTAAGGACTACTATAAAGTTTCAATACCCTTTCATTACACGAAACAGTTAAACCCTTTCCCTCATATGGACGCTTTCTGACGCCTCAACAGCAGACAGCGCCATTTCTCCTTTTGCCACAATGTTTTCCACTGTTAGTCATAGGTTGCCCACTCAATTATAGAGATTTTCTATTCTTTGACAAAATAAGTTCAAAGTCGTCTGCTGCAGAATTGTTGTATGAGGGAAAGGGTGAAAATGGAGAACTAAAAAGATGTCCTTCTCACAACATTATCATTATGAGTAAATTCTCCCTTTACCACAATGATTTCAAAAATCTTCTGTGGCTGATATGTCAATAGGAGATTCTGTATTGACCCTTTCAGACATACAACAAATCTACAGCAGATGACTTTGAACATATTTTGTCAACAAATAGAAAATCTCTATAATTGAATGGACAACCTATGACTAAAAGTGGAAAACATTGTGGCAAAAAGAGAAATTGCTTGTTTTGAGCAATTTCTTCTTTTGTCACTATGTTTTCCAAAAGCCGTCTGCTGCAGAGGCGTCAGAAAGCGTCTATATGAGGGAAAGGGTTAAGACTGTAGAAAATAGTAGGGGAAAAATGATATTGCTCATCATAAAAGATTCCTTCATTTTCAATAATTTTTTCATATGAGTTTTTAATCAAAAACTTTCATATCAAATTTACCACTGTTATTAAGTAAATTATCATTGGCATCTATTTAACCTTTTCCCACATGTAGACGCATTTTGTGTGCCTCCTTAGCAGACCACTTTTTAAAACATGTTGACAAAAGGAGAAATAGCTCATAATGAGCAATTTCTCCTTTTGCCACAATGCTTTTGACTTAATCAAATAATGGTTCTTTTATTCATAAAGAATTTCCATACTTTTGCCCAGATGCTTTCAAAGTCATCTGCTGCAGATTTGTTGTATGTTGGAAAGAGTTAACTCATTACAGATCAAATTTGAAACTTTATACCACCATTTTAATCACACTTAAAAGAAGTATTAAAACAAATTAAATCTCTTCACACACAAGCAGTAAGGTATCTACCCTAGAAGTACCCGCCCCTACTATTTATATACTGGCCCATGATGACCTTCACCTTTCAATAATAACCCAAGATTTGCTGAGTAATTTTTGATCGGTTATACAATCATGCATAAGCTAAACAAGAAGGGGGATTCTTAATGGTTTTGAACCACACTTTTTCTTATTAAAAATAGACCTTATAGTAATATCCTTAACCCTATCCCACCTGCAGACGCATTTTGACACAATAGCAGCAGACGACTTTTGAAAACATTGTGGCCAAAGGGAAATTGCTCACTTTGGCCACAATGTTTTCAACTATATTTAACATTTAAGCTATCTTTTATGGAGATTTTTTCTGGCTTTTGTCACTATGTTTTCAAAGTCGTCTGCTGCGGATCTGTTGGATGTGGGAAAGGGTTAAGTCAAAATTAGGGTAGCTTTTATACACAATACTACTTGGAAACCATCCAGACAAAATGATGTAATATCCCTTATAATACATTACAGTTCAATTCTTGAATGGAGTTGAAATCATTGTGGCACAAGGAGAAATATAATGTTTCCAAAAGTCATCGGCTGCAGTTGCATTGAAATGTATTATAAATTATGTGGACTGCTTCGGTAGTGTAGTGGTAGAGGATCCGCCTCAGGTGCAGGAGGTTGTGGGTTATACCATGGCAGACTTTTAGAAATGATAGTAATGTAACAGTATGCCCTTTTTGGCGCTCAGAGTTGCGAGGTAAGCATTACGACTGACTGGCTGGTGTCAGGATTAATGCACCTGTAGTACTTGTAACTTACCCATGAAATGCTGTGATATAACTGAACAAGAGGCCCAAGAGGGCCAGTATCACTCCACTGCCATTAGGCGAAAATTAAATCTCCAAAAAGTTATATAAGGTAAAATAGCTCAGCCCTCTGGCGGCCATTTTTTCCGACCAATCAACATAGCTTGAAGGAACCTGATAGAGGGTCTCCCAAGAAACATTTCTACAAAAAAAAATGAAAATTGGCCAAACACTTTCGGAGAAAGATTTTTAGAGTTTACACTATTTTTTTTCTTTCGGTTGCCATGGAAACCAGAATTTGGCAAGGATCCCCAAAAATTGAAGTTAGGGAGGAGAAGTCGTTTGAAGCAAAAAGTTAACAGACGGACGCACGCACAATGGACAAATCGCCATGACATAAGCTCGACTGTCTTTCAGCTAGTGGAGCTATAAATTGTTGAAAGCGGAGTAAAAAACTAAACAATAATAAATCTTTTTTTTTTTAAATATGGGAAAGGGTTAACCATTTTACCTGACATGATTTTCTATAGAGCTACTTTGTCATAAGTCATCTGCTACTGAGATCGCATTCTATTGAAAAGGATTATTCTATCTTGTCACTAACTGGGTTAAACTGCTTAGTAATAATGACATAAGCAGAGGGAAAACATATTTCACAAAAAGTCATGCAACGCTATTATTATTTTAGATTCTTAACTCTATGTTCATTATTCTTAATTCTATGATATAACATTATTATTATAATTGTCGACCTGGTTTCAGTTTCAGGTGAAATGAATCAGAACTTAAACCCTTCACAATATGAAGACCCATTTTGTGTATTTGCAACCGACGCATTTTGAAATCATTGAGGAAAAAGAAGAAATTGCTCATAAATGACTTTTTTCGCCTTTTGCTACAATGTTTTTGAATCTATTCAATTATAAAACCTAAATTTACTGAGGTTTTCCATATTTTGCCTAGATATTTTCAGTCATCTGCTGCATATTTTTTGTATGTAGGAAAGGAATAACATTTCAACTTTAAGATGTGGTACAGGTTCTGCATATATGGGAAAGGGCTAATAATTTGAACAGATAAGATTTTTCTATAGAATTGTCTACTTTTAAAACATCTGACGCCAAAAAACTAGCTAACATATGAATAATACGAAAAACATTTTCGGACGAGTTGTAAACATTGCGGTAATTAAACAATATCTTCAGTCTTTCGGTGTTTTCTAAGTTGTCTGATGAATAGGCATCACAAGATGTCTGCATGGAAATAACTGAATGTATGCCATCTTCTTGATACATATGACATTTTAGGCCTTTGCAGGAGATAACTCTTGAAAATGTAGCGATGAAAGGAGGCATCACAGAAAAAATGTTAATTATAGGTCCAGACTGATTTTTTTGAGAATGTAATACTATCTTGTGGAGATCAATTGAGTGTTAACAAATAAACTGACCATAAACTGACCATAAACAACCAAGTAACCTATACTTCACTATTGGCCATCTCCTTGATACAGGGGATATTTGAAAATATTGTGGACAAAGAAAGACAAGAGGCCCAGGAGGGCCGGTATTGCTCCACTGCTGTTAGGAAAAATCTAAAAACTATAGCCATATAAGGCAAAACAGCCATGCCCCTGACAGCCATGTTTTTGACCAATCAATTGAGTGTAAACAAATAAACTGACCATAAAACAACCAAGTAACCAGTTACCTATACTTCACTATTGGCAATCTCCTTGATACAGGGCACATTTGAAGCCTTAGTCTTATTCGAAGTTGATGACATTTGAAAATAATGTGGGAAAAGAAGACAAGAGGCCCACTGCTAAATATCTTATATCAGGTAAATGAATGAATAACCAATCCTAGGTTACCTATATTATAAGTAATTTAATCCTTTCAATCATGCAACAAATTTTCAGCAAACTGCATCTAGCCACAAAATATGGAAAATTTCTATAAATAAACGTAATTTATTGAATACAGTTAAAAACAGATTGGAAAAAGAAGAAATTGCTCACTCATGGCTATGAACAATCTCTACTCTTGTCACGATGCTTTCAAAAGGCATTTGCTGCAGATGCTTCTAAATGTGCCTGAAGGTGGACAAGGGTTAAGCCATATAACAGAAGGATGGTCACTTGATGTCTATGACCACAGGTCACTTCTGATTTATATCCTTCGATACTTAAAATAGGCTTTATCTCCATATTATTTAGAATGATTTTTACCTCTATTAATTTTAACCTATTCACACATACAACAAATCTATGCCAAAGTATTTTGAATACATACAAGCAATGATAATGGGAAATCTCAATAAATAAAGGTATAATTATTAAATACCATTGAAAACACTGTGACAAAAGGTGTCAAAAGCTCATATGAGCAATTTCTCAATTTTTCATTCATGTGTTAAGAAGGTGTTGCTGCAGATGTATCTGCATGCTTTAAAGGGTGAATTGTTTACTGGTTAATAACAGTTTACCTGATACGATTCAAGTGTTTTACTTTCAACAATTTGTAATTTTGTTGGGGTTTAAGGCGTTTTCAAGATTATTTCAGTTATATCACGACAACTGTGAGTTCACTTATTCATGATCCCTTGGTAAAACAAACAAGTACTAGGCTTAGGAAATGTGCATAGCCCAAGAGCACTCCACCATGATCACAGCGACACGACTGGAAATTGAACTCGGAATGTCCAGTTACAAATTCCCGACACTTACCACTCGCCCACGGGGGATTCCTCAACAATTTGTAAGAACTACAAAAAGAATTGCTGATATTAACAATTTCTTCTATTTCCAACAATGTTTTCACTCATGAGCAATTTCTGGTTTTGCCACAATGTATAACATCTTTATTCCATAAATATTATAACTTTTAATGTGAATTTATTTGCATGATGAAAAAGGTTAAAACATACAATATTTCTGTAGGCTACAATGTCATGTATTTGTATACATAATGTATCTGATATGACACGATCATCTTAACATATAACAAAGAGCAAATTAAATATTAGGTCAACTTTTTCACCCTCATAACCCTTTCTCACATTCAGATGCAATCCGACACCTCTGCAATAGATGACTTGTGAAATAAGGCGAAATTGCTGATAATGACTTGTTTGGTTGTAAGGTGTGTAAGCTGCTTTCATCATTTTTTGGCCGGATTGCAATTCCGGTCTATAGATTGGCGATGTCCGTCTGTCCATCTGTCAACATTTTGGTTAAAGTTTCAGGTTGAGGCAAAATCTCAGCACTGGAAAGGGTTACAAACTTTGCCTGAAGGTAACCAGTAACAAGTTCTATTGATTTCTATGGTTACTTTGACCTTGACCTTGGTTTGTCGATTTTCAATGTCAAATTGCCGACAATCCGGCCTTACCGTCTTCAGCGGTTTCTTGTTTAGTTATATCATGGCTATTCCTGGGTAAGATACCACTCAGTACTACTTGTCCATTTATCCTGACACCAGCAAGTCAGTTGTAATGCCGTTTTAATCAATTTTTTAGTTATATCATGGCCTAATAATTCCTGGATAAGCTACCAGTACTACTTGTCCATTTATCCTGACACCAAGGAGTCAGTCGTAATGTTAAAACCCACAATGCTGATCGCTTATAAAGGAGGGAAAGTCATTACTTTAATTTGTTAAAGTCTTTGGTATATGACCCAGCCGGGGATCGAATCTGCAACCTCCTTCAACCAAGACAGACTCTTTTCAATAACTATACATTTAACTTAAATAGGTTGTTCATATTTATGTCTAGATGTATACAACGCTGCCTGTTGCAATTTCTTTGTATGTGGGAATAATTTTATATATCAATCAGTGAAATCAATCAAATCTGATCTTTATAAAAAAGTGTAGATTAAAGTAAACTTTCACAATTAAGGAGTAGAATGTTAGTCTACATTGTTTGAAAGTTGACTGATTGCCATGGAGTTTAATCCTGTTTTCAAAGGTTTTTCAGTTATATCATGTCATAATGTCAACTCATCATGAGCACTTTCTCCAGTTTTACCACAGTGTTTTCAAAAGTAGTCTTGTACATCAGAAAGTATGTACATGAAGAAATGGGTTAACCCTTTCCCTCATATAGACACTTTCTGACGTTTCTGCATCTGACAGCTTTTTGAAAACATGTTGACAAAAGAAGAAATTGTTCAAAACAAGCAATTTCTCCTTTTGTCACCATGTTTTCAACTCTATTCAATTATTGTACTTTCATTTAACCCTTTCCCTCATACGGCAATTCTGCGGCAGACGACTTTGAACGTATTTTGTCAAAAAATAGAAAATCTCCATAATTGAATGGATAACCTATGACAAAAAGTGGAAAACATTGTGGCAAAAGGAGAAATTGCACGTTTTGTGCAATTTCTTCTTTTGTCACTATGTTTTCAATAAGCCATCTGCTGCAGTGGCATCTGAGAAAGCGTCTATATGAGGAAAAGGGTTAAGGGGAGTTTCCATTTTTGAGGGTATGTTTTCAAAGTCGGCAGCATCAGAAAGTATGTACATGTGGGAAAGGGTTAAAAAAAACATTATACAGATGGTAATGATATACTTTTCAATTACATCAACCTTTACCCTCAAATTAATATAACCAAAGTTTAGTTCATGGTATCATTTTGCGAAACAAATCAGAGATTTAGGAAAGAAAATAATACAAATCATTATGAGATAAAGAGTGGTAATTGCTTTTCATTTATCAATTATTCCCTTCTCAAATAATGTTACATGTGGGAAAGGGGTTTAAAACGGTCATTATAAATTCAACATACAATGTTCTTAATTCTGCCCGATTACCTAAATACCTTGTACATCATCTCATGAATAATTCATTACTCGTTTCATCATTTTATAAATAATTCACACCTATATCCTCTAGGAGATTATACTAACATAATAGGTGGCATTGTTTTTTTAACTATTTTGGACATTCAGGTAGACACTTTCTGACGCCTCTGCAGCAGACCATTTTTGAAAACATTGTGGCAAAGGGAGATTTATAAAGTAAATTCACATGTATTATGTTGTACCACAACATTTTCTAGATTATTTACAAGTACATGTATCATCATAAAATTGATTGTTAAAATTGGTTTCTAATATGCCGCTTTCATTTTTTTTTTCCATTTATATCATGTTTCCTGGGTTAAGTCGTAACCAGTACTGACTGGTCCATTTATTCTGACACCAGCCCGAGTCCGTCGTATTGCTTACCCCGCAACCCTGAGCACTAAGGAGGGAAGCCATTACTACCTTTAACCCTTTCCCTCATATAGACGTTTTCTGATGCCTCTGCAGCAGACGGCTTTTTGAAAAACATAGTGACAAAAGAAGAAATTGCACAAAACGTGCAATTTCTCCTTTTGCCACAATGTTTTCCACTTTTTGTCATAGGTTATCCATTCAATTATGGAGATTTTCTATGTTTTGACAAAATACGTTCAAAGTCGTCTGCCGCAGAATTGCCGTATGAGGGAAAGGGTTAAGACACAACAAATATCTAAATAAACCCCTTTTTCCCCTATATAAGCATATTTTGATGACTCTACAGTAGACTCCATTATAAAACATTGTTACTGAAGGAGAAATTGCACATCAATTTTTTTCAACAATTATACTTTCATTTTCTGAAGATTTTCTATATTTCTGCCTTGATATGTTCAAAATGGCCTGCTGCATATTTGTTGTATTTGTGAGAGGGGCGATGATATTATGTATATTTGCTATGACCTAATGAAGTGTGGACAATATATTCCCTTATTTCAGGTACATCAGTCCGTAAAGCCCATGAGGAAATATATACAGAATGGGTGAAGCAACAAAAAAACAATCAACATCATTCAAAAGGGATCCCTATAGCAACAAATAAACCTGTATATACCCGTCCCTGCCCTGCAGTCTTAACCCTTTCCCACATACAAACAATTTGTAGTAGACAATTTTATAAATACCAAGACAAAAATATGAAAAATTTCTATATATTAAGTTACTATCATCAAAAAGAGTTGAAAACATTGAGGCAAAAGTAGAAATTGCTTATAAGTCAACCCTTTCCCTCAGACGACAATTCTGCAGCAGACGACTTTAAACATATTTTGACAGAAAATAGAAAATCTCTATAATTGAATGGATGACCTATGACTAAAAGTGGAAAACATGGTGGCAAAAGGAGAAATTGCTCTTTTTGAGCAATTTCTTCTTTTGTCACTATGTTTTCAAAAAGCCGTCTGCTGCAGAGGCGTCAGAAAACGTCTATATGAGGGAAAGGATTAATGTAATGTATATAGTTTATTTACCACGGAAATTCTATCCGGAGTGATGGTAACAAACATATACCAAGTGAGTGTGTCAGCACAGGTTTGTTGTAAGGAGAATGATTTCTTAACCCTTTCCTACATACAACAAATCTACGGCAGATGACATTGCAAACATGTAGGCAAATTATAGAAAACCTCTATAAATGAAAAAAGTTGAAATCATCATTTTAACCCTTTCCCTCATACGACAATTCTGCAGCAGACGACTTATAGTCATAGGTTATCCATTTAATTATAGAGATTTTCTATTTTTTGACAAAATATATCCAAAGTCGTCTGCTGCAGAATTGGCGTATGAGGGAAAGGGTTAAAGGTAGGATGTCATCAAACAGGATCAGGGAACGGAGGTTAATGTGTTATACAATAACTAAGAAAATAATGAAGATCCATTTTTTGATGACAACAGACAATTATTGTTCACTGCCTTATTCATTATGCATGTAGATAGACAAGATTAATTGTATCTTGTGTAATTTATTTCCTAGTCTCATATCGAACCTTCCTTTATAAGGGTAATATATAATCTGGTTTATATCAGTATAATATTGTCTGCTCCTGTTGTTATAGGTTGCAAATAGCTGGTGTAGGGTTAACCCTTTCCCTCATACAGACGCTTTCTGATGCCTCTGCAGCTGACAGCTTTTTGAAAACATAGTGACAAAAGAAGAAATTGCTCAAAACGAGCAATTTCTCCTTTTGCCACAATGTTTTCCACTTTTAGTCATAGGTTATCCATTCAATTAAGAGAGATTTTCTATTTTTTTACAAAATATGTTCAAAGTCGTCTGCTGCAGAATTGTCGTATGAGGGAAAGGGTTAAATCATTGATTTCATTTTGTCTGCTTTGAGCATTTCAAACTTAAAGGGAAAACCAATTGATGTTTTTTTTTAATAAATTGAAATATTGTTTCTGATACAATCTCTGTTTTCTATCGGTATAATCCTGTTTCTAAAACATGTATTAACTGGTTTCTCTCAGCATAATATAGTTTCTAATGCATGATATCAAATGTTTTCTCTCAGTTTAAAGCCTTTGCAGTAGACGATTTTGAAAACATTATTGGGGTAAAAAGACATTGGAAAAAGGAGAAACAACTGAGGAACAATTTCCATTTTACACTCACATTGTCTAAATATCATCCCAAAAGCATGCAAACCTGCATTAAGTGGCTGTTGTAAAAAAGTTGCAATGTATCTTTTATTTACAAGTTCCCGTTAAACAATCTGAGCATATTTGTGACAATCAAATTTGTCAGTAAAGATCTGTCTGCACATCCGTACAACCTGATCCAGTTTACCTTATTTGTCCAAAGTTTAACCCTTTCCCACATACAGACGCCTCTACAGCAGACAACTTTTGAAATCATTGTGACAAAAGGAGAAATTGCTCATGTTTTCAACTCTTTTCCTTGATTAAACTTTCATTTATCGAGGTCTTCTATATTTTTAACCAGATGTTTTCAAAGTCATCTGCTGGAGAAATGCTATAAGTGGGAAAGGGTTAATAAACATATCTCTTATTCACTAGCAAATTGTTCAGTCTAAGATCAGGCTGCACAATTGAGTAGGTCAATCCAAATCTGTATTTGAAGCAAATGACCTAACGTTGTTAGTCTACTAACATGATACATGATGTCTACTCCAATACATTTTTTCTTATAAGCTTTGTGAGTGTCCTACTCCATAAGAATACATTGAGACCAACATCAGAGTGTGTGGCTGATTTTCCTTTTGTCCAAACTCATATCTTCTGTTTCAGAGATTATGCAACCAGTATTGACCAGTATGCAAGTATGCAACCAGATCTTTGCATAACGATGTACCTACATTTGATGTACAGGGATTGATTGATTGTTAGATTGATTGGTTGGGGTTTAATGCAGTTTTCAACATTTTTTCAGTCATATCACGGCGGCCAGTTCACCCACTTTCTCACAACAGTACACAACACAACAGACTTTCCAAGCAACTACCTGCTTTTCCAAATAGACTGTCAGCCCATCGGTGGACGATATATGACGCTCGTCAGTGTCTTTCATATGTCGGAAAGAATGTTGGCCGACCTGGGATTCCAACTTACAACCCCTGGATTGACATCCTGCATCTCTACTGACTAAGCTACTGGGGCTTGGCGTACAAGGATTGCCTCAAGTTTGTAATTTGTTATATGAAAACAATTTATGTGAAGTTTAAAATTTATGAAATCACTAGTTAATCATATATCATTCCACAAAGGTGAGGACATCTTTGGGAAGTACATAGAAGAATAAACGAAAATATATAAAGGTCACGTTCAAGATCATAAACCTCTTCAATTATTTTGGCTCTGAAGTGGACCTAGTAGGTAACATTAAACAAATGATAACAAAGGAGAAAGACTCAAAATGTATATATTAAGATAATAATAAAGGTCATGTTCAAGGTCACTCATATATTCAATTTATTTTTGGCATTGATGCCGACTTAGTTTGTTACATTAAACAAATAAGTGTAAAGGAAAACAACTCAAAATAATATATGAAAGATAATAATAAAGGTCAAGTTCAAGGTCACTCACCTCTTGTATTTTTTGGCACTGATGCGGACCTCATAGGCAGCGTTGAATACACTGTCCTCGTCCTTCTCAAACATGACAGTGACCTCCTTCTGGAAGAACTGCAGCATCCCTTCCATATCCATCGACATTAGTTCTACATGACTAGATTGTAGTATTGCAATTCCAATACGAAATATCACATCCATTCCCTATATGACAAGATAAAGCGATTTGTAAAACAGAGGTCTTGTTAACCCTTTCCCTCATACAACAATTCTGCAGCAGACGGCTTTGAACATAATTTTGTCATATATTTGAATGGATGACCTACCGGTATGACTAAAAGTGGAAAACAGTGTGGCAAAAGGAGAAATTGCTCGTTTTGAGCAATTTCGTCTTTTGTCACTATGTTTTCAAAAAGCCGTCTGCTGCAGAGGCATCAGAAAGCGTCTATATGAGGGAAAGGGTTAACCCTATCCCACAAACAACAATAAAGTTATTCTGTAGCAGACGACTTTGAAAAATATCTAGATACAAATATGGATCATATCTATATATGAATGTATAACTTTTGAATCAAGTTGAAAACATTGAGAAAGTTCTCCATTTGCCACATTGTTTTCAAAAGTTGCCTGCTACAGAGGCGTCAGAAAGAGTATGTATGCAGGACGGTCTTTTTCACACAATATATTACTCAACAAAATCCTATGTTGTGGGTACCCAAATGATTATTTTCAACTCTGTTCAATAATCATGCTTTCATTAAAATAGAGGTTCCATATTATCTCCACATAGCTGTTTCAAAGTTTTCTGCAGCAGATTTGTTGTATATGGGAAAGGGTAAAATTTAACATTTGAAATCTCAACATGTCTTTAGACATCTCCAATTTTCCTAACTTAATCAGTTATTTCAAGTGCTGTCTGCTTAGAGAACATCCGAGAGAATAAATGCAAATTAGAAATTTAATATCGATACAGAGTTCAAAATATTAACCCTTTTACAAATAAAGACGCTTTCTGACGACTCTGCAGCAGAAGACTTTTGAAAAGTGTAGAATAAGGAGAGATAGCCATTTTATAATTAAACTTTATGGGATTTTAACTGTTAGCCAATATTTTTTTACAGTTGTATCTGGGAAGGGGTTAAGGAAACAATGCTAATCAATGCATTGTTTTAAGTTCCTATGTTGTCTAAAGTATTCTGTATCTGGGAAAAGGTTAAAACTTATTATCAATAATTATACAATAACAAGGGAGGTAACCAAAATTGTTTATGTATAACAGTATATGTATTTATTTCCCTTGTCTGATATATTCAGCATATATTAATCATGTTCGATGTTTGTTTCCTAGACTGCTCCGTTTATTGGAAAAATCTCATCACTCAGTAAAAGACACCAACACTCAACCACTGCACCACTGAATAGTATGATGTCGACAACTGTCAACCTATAGTCAATATATCATTCGATGTTATTTCTGATGAAAACCTGGAACTGTATCGGCAATGGTTCCCATTGTAAACCTTTTATGTTTTAGCAACAATTGTTTGAAGGAGCTCATGTGTCGCCTACTAATATGTCAGTCAGTGAAAGCGTGCCAGACAGACAGATGGACAGACGAGGAGGAAGAAGAAGTTCTTACATAAGTTTTCACTCACCTCAGAAATAAATAAATCCATAACACGACAAGCAATTGACAATGGAACAATAGTAGCAAACAAAGTTAGAAACCACGGGGACGCATACATTGATGTATGAAAGCTCTGTGTTTGAAAATGAGTATATAAATCTGGTAAAAATTCCTGAAAATAGAAAAATTAAACATGAATTAATTTGTTGTTGATTTAGTGATGTTTAACCCTTGCCCAGATATAGACGCTTTCTAACGCCTCTGCAGCAGACATTTTTTTAAAATATAGTGACAAAAGGAGAAATTGCTCAAAACGATTAATTTCTCTCTTTGCAACAATGTTTACTTCTTCTTTTTTTTCAGTTATTATAAATTCATTTATTTAGATTTTTTTGTGTTTTTGCCCAAATGTTATCAAAGTTGTCTGTTGCAGAATTGGTGTACATGGGAAAAGGTTAACATCATTTTCAATACATTTAAAGTTTTAATATCACGATGACAGAACATTTATTTCAGTACTAGGCTAGGAAATTGCCTTGCCATAGGGCACTCCGCCGTAATTGACATGGAAGCAATATGTGGAAGGATGTTTTTTGTTATTACCAATTATCATTCTGGATTGAAAAATGTAAAATAATTGGTTATATGTGGTCCCAGGTTGAAATCCCATGGTGTACGTGTGAGTGCAATCTGTCTGGTTTTTAACAATATTTTGTTGTGTGGGTATATATAAACATCTTTTTCTCCAGAGCCTGAGTCAGGCTGTGATACCCAAGTTGGTAATGGCAAAGCTATCATTGAAGGGGTTGTGGGTTTGAGCCCCAGATCGGTCATTCACTCTGGTCAATGAAAGTTAAAAGTTATTGTGATGAGCACCAATGCTTTTCCACAAATGGGCTAAAAAGTTTTTGTTGGAAAGTAGCCAACAATCCCGACTACTACCATTTAAAGGCTTGGTGTGACCAGGCTGGGAATCGAATCGCATCCTCCTACACCCAAGGCCGACGCTCTACAACTACACCACAGATGACTAAAACAGTTAACCATACCTGTATAAGACACTCCAGTTTATACATGCACAAGCCCAGCTCGGCCATACTTGGTTTAAACAGCTCTCTGAGACGATAGTCCTGCATTAACTTTACCAAAACAGCAAATGCTTCCTCCTCGGGCATCTACAATAACAAACATTGATATAAGTGGGAAAGGGTTAAAATGCATGACTTTTGATAGTCAGGTGTAAGTAAGGCACATCATATACATCATATACATCATCACAAATCTGTTGGTTCTGGTAAGTATCACTGGGGATTAAATTCCATGTTTTAGTTAAGTTTTAACTTATTTATTTTACATTAATTGCGAAATAAGCTTTCGGCTTATATTAATCACGCTTGCTGTCTGCTTCCTGGAGACTTAACAAGTACTCACGCCATTTATGGGGGAAAATCCCAAAGGCAGACCCTGCTTATCACAGGATGCGAACCTGGCACCTTTGGTACGAGAGGCGGATGCTCTACCTCTGCACCACTGTCTTCCACATCATTCCATGTTTTGAAGTTCAATGTAAAATAACTTATAAATTTCATATATGATGACTGGCAAAATCATTTCTCACAACTGTTGTTTAAACTGAAGAGTACAAGAGAGTGTGAAGGAACACATGTGTCACCTGCCAGTAGGTCAATAAGTAAAATTGTGAGACAGATGATTGAGAAATGATCCATATGTGTCACCCTAACTAGGTGGGCGACACAATAAGGAAAAGCTTTAATAGAACAAACATGTGACATGATGACATCATTTCATTTCAACCCAATAACAAATATGAGTTTCATTCATTTTGAAATATTTCTATAAATCTCTGGAATATAGTTTATCAATTTCAGACCGCCAGATAGTATTCTAATTCTGATAGGCCAATTCTATGTTCCTTAACCTCTACCCTCATACGACAATTCTGCAGCAGACGAAAGTGAACATATTTTGTCAAAAAATAGAAAATCTCTATAATTGAATGGATAACCTATGACTAAAAGTGAAAAACATTGTGGCAAAAGGAGAAATTGCTCGTTTTGAGCAATGTCTTCTTTTGTCACTATGTTTTCAAAAAGCTGTCTGTTACAGAGGCATCAGAAAGCGTCTATATGAGGGAAAGGGTTAACTCTTTCCCTCATAAAGATGCCTCTGCAGCAGAGGGCTTTTTGAAAACATGGCGACAAAAGAAGAAATTGCTCAAAACAAGCAATTTCTCCTGTTGTCACCATGTTTTCAACTCTATTCAATTATTGTAATTTCATTTAAAGGGAGTTTACAACAATCTTCGGGTATGTTTTCAAAGTCGTCTGCTGCAGAATTGTCGTATGAGGGAAAGGGTTAATCTTTATTTGACCTTCAAACACTAGGTCATGGGTACTCAAACGAAGAGTTTTGAAGAGTTACAAGAAAGATAAAATGTTTATCGAAATGTTTATTTCCTTATCTAGGCCTCTTTTATTTACTTAACCCTTTCCCTCATATAGACGCTTTCTGACGCCTCTGCAGCAGACGACTTTTTGAAAACATAGTGACAAAAGAAGAAATTGCACAAAACGTGCAATTTCTCCTTTTGTCGCAATATTTTCAACTTTTAGTCATAGGTTATCCATTCAATTATAGAGATATTCTATTGTTTGACAAAATATGTTCAAAGTTGTCTGCTGCAGAATTGTTGTATGTTCCTAATAAGACAAATCTACATCAGAAGACTGAATACATATAGGCAAATATATGGTTCTTCTCTGCAAATGCAAGTTTAATTATTGAATAGGGTTGAAAACATTGAGGCAAAAGGATAAATTGCTCATCATGAGCAATTTCTTCATTTTGCCACGATGTTGTTCAAAGTACTTGACAGCAAATGCGTCAACATTTGGTCCGCAAGAGGGAAAGGGTTGAACTTACCTGCATGAGTAACAAGCCAACAATGAATCCACTGCCTTGACAATACCCCACCTCTCTGTCATGGAGTGAGTAGGCCTGAATATAAATTGTAGAGTGTTTTCTGTTAAATTTTTATTTTCACAAAAGATACAAAATGATGTAAACATCAAAAAAATAGTTTTTATTCAATGCAAAACTCTACATCTTAGTCTGAGGTTAAACTTGATGATGTCACTTTCAATTTTAGGGGTAAAAAAAGCATTTATACTAAATATTATTCTTAACAAGAGTTGTCGGAGGACAATATAGCTCGCCTATCAGGGCCATCGTCTATCAGGGCCTACTTCAGAACATGTATAGCATTAGGTAAAGTCACACAGTATCACCTATTGCAAGATAATACACCTTTTTAATACTTGCATGCAAATGTTAACCAAGTCCATACAGGCCCTTTTGAGCCTTTTAAATCTAATGACCCTGAATAAGTGTGTGAAATCTCAAAGCAACAGCATACACAGTGTCTGAGAAAAGGCCTTGCACGCAAAGGTTTGACCAAAGTTCTAAGTCCAAAAAGGGGCACAATTCAGTAACAAGACATGGAAATTCCATGAAACCAGGTTTTCTATAATGGAAGGTGTTTGATTAAGAATTAACAGATCTGTCAAATCTTTCTGTTAATAGTTAATCGAAGCTAGTAATTCAAGTAACAGGGAATATTTCTATTGATGAATAATCATAATTACTTTGTCAATGAAATATATCACAATTTTATCTAACAAATATCAGTTCAATACAGTCAATCGTGTGTTGATGGCCTCATTTATTAAGAACATATAATAGATAACAGATATTAAGCAACCTTTTGTTGTAAGCAGCCACATTTTGAGATCCCTAATGCCAGGTTGATAATCAGTGATCTGCCTTAACCCTTTACTTGATAGTAACGCGTTTATGCCTTTGCAAACAGACTAGATCCAGGGCCCGAGGTTATGAAACTTACTCAATTTGAGCATGTAATAGAAATATTGTTGTTGAAGTTAGATGCTTGAGTAACAAGTTTATGAAATATGCTCATTGCAAAATAGGGTGAAATTACAAACCAACGATGAGAATAAAATCCATGTTTGGAGTTTGTCGCCATGGTTACGAAGCATTTTTAGTTTGAGCACAAAGTTTGGGAAAAAAAAAATCTACTTTTAATTTGTAACTGAAATCTACTTTGCAACGAGCCAATGTCCTAGCCTTGTAATCTAAGTGTGTAACTACAATAGTAATAACTAAAAAAGCTCTGTTAGCTAGAGGACAAAGTTCGGAAAAAAAATAATCTACTTTTAGTTTGTAACTGAAATCTACTTTGCAACGAGCCAATTTCCTAGCCTTGTAATCTAAGTGTGTAACTACAATAGTAATAATTATGTTAACATGCTCAAATTGAGTAAGTTTCATGACCTCGGACCCAGCTCAGACATTGTGCATATGACACAGCGTCTTGATATGGTGTATATATGTTCCAAGCTATTTGAAAATATCTCTATGGATGAAAAAGTTATGGTCCGGACAAGAAAAGTTCAACTGATGTCTATTTGTTGTCACTGTGACCTTGACCTTGAAGCTACAGACAAAAGTTTTGCATGTGACACATCATATTGATATAGTTCATATTTGTGCCAAGTTATTTGAAAATATCTCTATGCATGGCACAGTTATGGTCCGGACAAGAAAAGTTCAATTAAAGTCTATTTCTTATCACTGTGACCTTGACCTTGAATCTACAGAATTTCTTTTTGCATTTGGCACATTGTATTGATATGGTGCATGTTTGTGCCAAGTTATTTGAAAATATCTCTATGCATGACAAAGTTATGGTCCGGACAAGAAAAGTTCAATTAAAGTCTATTTCTTATCACTGTGACCTTGACCTTGAATCTACAGATTTTTTTTTTGCATTTGGCACATCGTCTTGATATGGTGCATGTTTGTGCCAAGTTATTTGAAAATATCTCTATGCATGGCAAAGTTATGGTCCGGACAAGGAAAGTTGACGCTGATTTTGAGCAATTTCTCCTTTTGTCACTGTGTCTTCAAAAGTCGGCTGCTGCAGAGGCATCAAAGAGCGTCTATATGTGGAAAAGGGTTAAGGTCAAATATCAAGTTTTATTGCCACCGAAAACATTTACAATCTGAAAGTTTTCACTCACACTTCATGCTCATAAAAACATTAATTACAGCTTGTAGTAGAAATGCTAAGACTCTATATCACACCAAACCCACACAAATATCCTCATTTAACCCTTTCCCACATGTATACAACAAATCCACAGCAGATGACTTTCAAACCTTAGTCAATGGGAAATAAAGTACTCATTACAAGCAATTTCTCCTTGCAATGTTTTCAAAAGTCATCTGCTGCAAAGGTATCAGAAAGCGTTTATATGAGGAAAAGGGTTAATCTTTCTTATACAAAAGGAAACAACACATTTTATATTGAATTCATAGGTCAATATTTAAATTCAGGAAATTAATGATATCATTATTTCTATGAACAGATTGAAGGTCCCCAACAAAGCAATTCTGACTAATATCAAGATCTAGTAACAATTCGTTGCATAAAACAGGGCTTTATTTCATGTTTGAAAATCTTCATTTTACCTCCAAACCCTTAATTGTTGGTACTCCAAAGAATTGTTACACTGAGAAGATTCTATTGAATACCCTGAAAATAGGGTTTATCTTCTTAATAAGATTGAAACTATCTGGCAAAGACTTTTATAATTTATTGATTGATTGATTGGGGTTTAACGCCATGTTTAACAATTTCTCAGTCATATCACGGCGGCCAGTTCACCTACTCATGTGTTTCCTAGTTTTCTCACACCAGTACCGTACTCCACACAACAATCTTCCCAAGCAACTGGCTGCTTTTCCACATAGACTTACCTACTTTTATAAAACAGAGCCCTAGATAAAGGTCATATTTAATTTTCAAAAATCTTTTTTGTGGGTACTTAAAAGAATCTTTCAGTGGGAAAACTCATTTGAATTCCTCACAATAAAGCATTTGACAGCTCAATAATATGATATTATCCGGCAAAAACATATTTACGCCTTTTCATTTAGGACTGTGATAACGTTTCCAAAACGACCTACCTTCATGACATTGAATAGGCTTTCTTGACCAACACCATCCTTCTTTTTAAAGAAATCGTGTTCAGGGAAAGTTCTGGCGATGTCCCGCCGAATCATTTTCTCGCTGGGTGATTTCTGTTTCAAATATTCCACATACATGTCTTTCATCGGCGATCTGTTCACATCCAGTATGAGCTGCCATGACAGACATCTAAAGGGGTTTGGTATTCCCTTTCGTACTAGTTGCTGAAAATACAAATTACATATTACATACAGATCTCTACATAAAAGAGTATTGCATGTTTCCAAATCCTTATAGGACCCTTAAACCGTATATTATGGGTACTCAGTGAGAGGATTCTCTTCAGAGATCCACAATATAGGTAATGTTGAGTCTTAACCCTGTCTCGCCTGCAGACGCATTTTGACGCAATAGCAGCAGACGACTTTTGAAAACATTGTGTCAAAAGAGGAAATTGCTCATGATGAGCAATTTCCAATTTGGCCCCAATGTTTTCAACTTTATTTAACAATTAAGCTATCTTTTATGGAGATTTTTCAGGTTTTTGTCACCATGGTTTCAAAGTTGTCTGCTGCAGATTTATTGTATGTGGGAAAGGGATAAGAGAGATATTGTTGGGGAAAGATCGGTTTACTTCTCCTCATCTAATCCACTGTACATAAAGAGTCAAACTTGTCGTAGGCAGCCACACATTTCACACATACAACAAAAGTCGTCTGCTGCTATTGCATCCAAATGCGTCTGCAGGTGGGATAGGGTGAATACAAGACAAAAATATGAGAAAATGCTTTTGGTAAACCTTCAATTACGACAATTCTGCAGCAGACGACTTTGAACATATTTTGTCAAAAAATAGAAAATCTCTTTAATTGAATGGCTATATGACTAAAAGTGGAAAACATTGTGGCAAAAGGAGAAATTGCTCGTTTTGAAATTGTCGCTATGTTTTCAAAAAGCCGTCAACTGCAGAGGCATCAGAAAGTGTCTAACCGTCTCCCACAAACATACACTTACTGAACTCTCTGTAGCAAATGACTTATGAAAACATTGTCGCGAAAGAAGAAATTGCTCATACTATTAGAAGCCCAGATTATAAATGAAAATGATGTGGTATAACACATCACAAATAATATTGCGATACATAACTATGTGTTGCTCTAGGAAAATCAACCTTAACCCTTTCCCTCATATAGACGCTTTCTGACGCCTCTGCAGCAGACGGCTTTTTGAAAACATAGTGACAAAAGAAGAAATTACTCAAGATGAGCAATTTCTTCTTTCGCCACAATGTTTTCCACTTTTAGTCATAGGTTATCCATTCAATTGTAGAGATTTTCTATTTTTTGACAAAATATGATCAAAGTCGTCTGCTGCAGAATTGTCGTATGAGGGAAAGGGTTAAGGCATTTTTAACCCTGTGCATCCATGCAGTCTGTTCTTTGATCTCCCTTGTTGGGTTATATTTCAAAAAGCCTCTGGCATACAGTGAACGGTAAGATCACATTTTACAAATGTGCAAATTTATCATTTTCTACACTCGTTTTCATAGAGCAAGGCTTTTGCTCACACCATGAAAGTACTGAAAACACTTTTATCACATAGTATGCCAGATACAAGAAATTGCACTGATATTTGTCATCAATCATATTTAAATATATAAATTA
Source organism: Serripes groenlandicus (assembly GCA_031761405.1). NCBI lineage: Eukaryota > Metazoa > Mollusca > Bivalvia > Cardiida > Cardiidae > Serripes > Serripes groenlandicus. Next base: position 1,892,840 of record JASEVX010000004.1, read on the forward strand.
TTTGCCATTTGAAGGTTTTATATGGGGATTATATTACTTGTTATTCTTACCCGCAAATGTCAAATGCACTTTCTGATTTTTATGTAAGCAGAAATATCAAATGAAATAGAATTATTGTATCATAAATTCAAAGAAAACTGAACTTTTATTTTTACTATTTACAAAAAACAGTTCAATAAACTTGATAAATTTAGTCATCTGCTTTGAAAAATCATCTATCTGCAGTGATAACTTTAGTACAAATATATCTGGAATATTGGTAAGAAATAGGATTCTTTAAAAAGTTTGAAGCATTTTGGGGAGAGGAGCAATTGTAAATCTTCAGCCATTTCTCCTTTTCTCATTATGCTTTTACAGAAAGTTTTCTCCTGACAAGGTCACTGTACTTGTAATTTGTACCTGAGATAGTGATTAAATATGCAATATTAACAAGAATTTTTCCGTTCAATACATTGTCTGAATTCCATACATAGCAATCGAGAAATGTGAAACTATTAGATTTATAGATAGTTTACTCACCTTTATAAAAGCAGGTTTTTTCTTAGCACTGGCCCAATCATTGACCAATTTTCCCCATATCTCCCAAATGTTACTACCTGGGTTAGCTGAAAAATATACAAGATGAAATAGAGGCAATAGTAATAACTTCTTTTTTTTCTTGAATTAACCTTGTCCCACATACAGCAAATCTTCACCAGACGACTTTGAAAACATCTTATCAAAAATGTGAAAAATCTCCCATTAATGACAGTTTAATTATTAAATAGAGTTGAAAACATTGTAGCAAATGGTGAAATCGCTGATGATGACCTTTGCTACAATGTTTTCAAATGTCGTCTGCTGCAGAGGCGTCAGAAAGCATCTGTATGTGGAAAAGGGTTAAATCAAAAATATAAGTAAAGAATAGAAATAAAAACATTTATGGCAGAAGGAGAAATTGCTCATCATGTGCAATAACTTCTTTTGCCCAAATGTTACCAAAAGTCATCTACTGCAGAGGCATCAAAATACGTCTATATGTTGGAAAAGGTAAAGGATTTATAGTGATTTTTTACTTTACTTGGCCTAGATTTGCTTTCAATCCTTGTACTGTCTTGAAGCTCACATTGATAGATTTCATGATGACCAAATTATCTTCCTTTTCCAGTGTTTTCAAAATGCATCTGCATGGGAAGGGTTAACCCTTTCCCTCATATAGACGCTTTCTGACGCCTCTGCAGCAGACGGCTTTTTGAAAACATGGTGACAAAAGAAGAAATTGCACAGAACGTGCAATTTCTCCTTTTGCCACAATGTTTTCCACTTTTTGTCATAGGTTATCCATTCAATTATGGAGATTTTCTATGTTTTGACAAAATACGTTCAAAGTCGTCTGCTGCAGAATTGTCGTATGAGGGAAAGGGTTAAACTAAAATAAAATCCTTTCTGCCCTTGTACTATTCATTTCAAATGTGTTCCTTTATTCTTTCACTGATTTTGAAAAACATTTAATATCTCTGCAGCAGACAACAATTAAACAGGGCAAATGTTAACCTCCAATTTCTCAAGATTTAAGATGTATACAGCAGATGTTTCTAAAAATGGTATATCAGTTAAAAGGCATACCGGTAACACCCCCTTTTCTTACATGCAGACACATTTTGATGAATCAACAGTGGATGAAAACATAGTGGCAAAAATATGGCAAGTTTGATTATTTAATACGCGTTTGAAACTTTGTGACAAAAGGGGAAAATTTTCATTATGAGCAAACGGTTCTCAATAGCTGCCTGCTTATATATACAGATGTTTCAAAATGCCTCTAAATGTGGAACAGACATAACCATTCCCCTCATACGACAATTCTGCAGCAGATGACTTTGTACATATTTTGTCAAAAAATAGAAAATCTCTGTAATTGAATGGATAACTAATGACTAAAAGTGGTAAACATTGTGGCAAAAGGAGAAATTGCTCGTTTTGAGCAATTTCTTCTTTTGTCACTACCGGGTATGTTTTCAAAAAGCTATCTGCTGCAAAGGTGTCAGAAAGCTATATGAGGGAAAGGGGGTTAAATTACTTTCTTCATCATTAAGTTGTCCTTGTCCACTGGAGTTCTCGGAGACATTACTGGTGGATGAACCTTTACGCGAATGTCCGAATACAGGCGACGGATTTACTGGTCCAGCAGTAGATCCTGATCGTGAATGTGTCGGTGTCAGTCCTTTACACAACTTCTTGTCAGCTTCCAATAACCTGAAAGTAGAAAAAGTCATTTGTTTAACCCTTTCCTACATACAACAAATTTGCAGCAGACGACTTTGAAAACATATTGACAAAAACCTGAAAAAATCTCCATAAAAGATAGCTTAATTGTAAAATAAAGTGGAAAACATTGTGGCCAAAGGAGAAATTGCTCATCATGAGCAATTTCACCTTTGGCCACAATGTTTTCAAAAGTCGTCTGCTGCTATTAGATCAAAATGCGTCTGCAGGTTTTATTCCATTAACTAACATTTAATAATTTCCCTTATAATGAAGACTTATAATGAATTCCTCTGCAGCAGATTCATTCTGAAAACATGGTGGAAATCTTCTCACAAGGAGCAATTGTTTACATTCCCTCTTTGTTTTCAAATTTGTAAAAATAATTATAATTTACATAATAATTGTTTTCAAAGAAGAAACCACCTCTATAAATTATAGATCATGATCATAATTATAATGACTTATGAGATGCCATGACAATACCATCAAAAATAAGCTGGATTGATTGGGGATTAACCCCGTTTTCAACAATTTTTCAGTCATATCACGGTGACCGGTTCACCTACTCATGCGTTTCCTGGTTTACCCACACCAGTACACTAAACAACATACCTTCCAAGCAAAAAAATTAGCTGGAAGACATTGGCCTCTCATACCAATGGTCCTGGGTTTGAATCCTGTGATGAGCCTGGGATTTTTCAACACAAATGGTTAGATCTCCAGGCAGCAGACAAAGCAGTAAATACCCAAACCAAAATACTAGCTGGCAGCAAACTTGTGACAAGTGCGCCATAAGCTTGCACAAGCTCACTGTAATCTTATTAAGCTTATACAGCCCTAGAATTTTAACATAACTGGTGCGCGCCAGGAAATTAGGCTTGCGGATAGTTCTAGTTTCACAATCTTCCCTATTACTAGTTAAGTTTGGACGACAAGCTTGTAGTTTTAGAACAACAACAACAGGAAGTTGTGAATTTTCAAATTTTCAAAATGGAGGCGTACAATGTGACAGTTAAATTTTAGGCAATGTTTTCACAATAAGCTTGGTTAATGATACACTTAGTCTGGATTTACTAGAGCACAGCCCCACTATCAAATAAGCCTATGGGAAAGGTTACAGGTTGGCATTTCTGGATAATTAAGGTAGGTTCAGATTACCTATTCAATCTACATGTACTCTTATCAGACTTCATATGTTGACAGACTTAAGCTCTAACAAATGTGTGTAAGGTATATGTGAACAGTGAAGATCTTGATCAAACTGTGCAGATGCACATCCTGTTCTCGACCAACACTATTCACAAAATGCCAACTTGTACCTTTTTCCATGAACACTCACTTGACTCAATAATAAATTAATCAGAGCTATTATTAGACAAGACAAATAATATAGTAATCTAAAATCTATATTTGAAACACAAACCAAATGTGTAAGGCTGGGTAATAAAGATATTGATTGATTGATTGTGGTTTAACGCCATTTTTAACATTTTCTTAGTCATATCACAACGGCCAGTTCACCTACTCATGTGTTTCCTGGCTTTTTCACACCAGTACTCCACACAACAATCTTCCCAAGCAACTGGCTTCTTTCTCACATAGACTTAGCTCATTGGTGGAAGACGAATGACGCATGTCGCATTGACTTTTGTCCAACGTCGGAAAGAAAGTTGGCCGAGCCGGGAATCGAACTCACAACCCCTGGATTGACAGCCTGCGTCGCTACCAACTGAGCTACCGGGGCTCGGCGGGTAATAAAGAGAGATATATCCGGGATAAGTCCTGAAACATAGACCTCTGAATCGTGTAGACGTTGCAATACAGAAGAATCATCAGAACTATCATACCTTTCAATCGAGTCCTTTTTCTTCAATAATAAATGTCCCATGTCCATGTTTTTATATCCAACATAAACCAAACTGCTTGTAATAGCAGTTCTTTATGAACTCCTGGCATCATATACACACAAAGTTCAAGTGACTGTCATTTGATGCACTTATGAGATTTAAATTTTAAACACTTTCTCGTGAAGATCTTCGAACAAAAATGACTAAATATGCCATATATAATCCTATATTGGATTAATATTGAAAATGCTTTTTCTCCAATAATGAACGTTCAGTGTCCATTTTATATCCAACATAAATAACACTAAATGTAAAAGCAGTTCAACTCAGGGCATCATAGTACAAAGTACGCAAAGTACACTTAGGTAAATATCATCATGCATTCAGTTAACCCTTTCCCTTATATAGACGCTTTCTGACGCCTTTGCAGCAGACGGCTTTTTGAAAACATAGTGACAAAAGAAGAAATTGCACAAAATTTCTCCTTTTGCTACAATGTTTTCCACTTTTAGTCATAGGTTATCCATTCAATTATGGATATTCAATTATGGATATTTTCTATGTTTTGACAAAATATGTTTGAAGTCGTCTGCTGCAGAATTGTCGTACGTGGGAAAGCGTTAAAATTAGTACTTTCTCTTGCAGAAAAGAAAATATGAATACAATGTACATGTATACTATATTGGATTTATATTGAAAATACTCCGATAAAATTAATGTAGAAATTGTTTAACCCTTTCCCACATACAACAATTCTGCAGCAGACGACTTAAAAACATATTGGCAAAAATGTGAAATATCTCCATAAATGAGAATTTAATCATTAAATGGAGATGAAAACATTGTTGCAAAAGGGGAAATTGCTCATCTTAGCAATTTCTCTTTTGCACCAATGTTTTCAAAAGTCGTCTGCTGCAAATGCATTGGAATGCGTCTGCAGGTGGGAAAGGGTTAAGATCTTATAATGAGCGTTTTCTCCTTTTATCACAATATTTTCTACAAATTGTCTCAAAATGACCCCATAATTTGCCTAGATTGCTTTTTCTTTTTGTCAGCTGTTTTCTATTTGAAACAGTTCAAAAATGGCATATCAGAAACTGGGTTCAAGTTTCACATTCATGCACATGTGATGTTTACAAATATCCCACAATATTGACAAAAGTTTAATTAAGTACCGGTATAGGAAATCTTTCCTCTATATCTCTTTCATCATGTTAAACAAATATTTTGGACAATGTTTGAAAGATTTAATCTTGAAGAAATATGTTCCTCTTTGCAGAAAGCAATTTATTTATGAAACTACTCCCGAATAACAAGTCCTTGAGTTATGTTTAACCATTTATACCCTATACATATGATGTTTCACTTGTCTACTTTAAAAAACATTACTGGGAAAAACTGCAACAAAATGGAAACTTGGAAGCGTAAATATAATACAGAGTTGAAAACATTAGGCTAAAAGGAGAAATTGATCATTGGAAGTAATTTCTCCTGCAGGGTCGTCCGTTACTTAACCCTTTACTTCATAAGACAATTCTGCAGCAGTTATCTTTGAACATATTTTGTCAAAAAATAGAAAATCTCTATAATTGAATGGACAAGAGAAAGTTGATGCCAAGGCATCAATGTCGCCGGAAAAGACTGCATTGATTTATTTATGTATTCTTGACTTTCCTTAGTCTATTCAAACATTAGGACCGTTGAAATGAAAACATTTACTTATAAATTTTATATTAATACTTACATTAGGGTATCTATAAAAAATTAACGAAATGTGTACACATTTATCTTGGCTTAAATTTAATTTTGCTGTTGTTACTTATTTAAATAATAGTATTCATTCATATAATTTCAATGTTTGTCAATCTTATTCGAATCACAAGGTAAATATCCTGATATTGCTTTAAAGGGAGGTAATTTTAAGAAAACAAAAGTCTTCAAAAGGAGAAATATATCAGCATTACCGTCTACAGTTTAAATTGTTCTATTGTTTGTGGATTTAAAAATGTTCTTTTTTTCTTATTTCTACATGTACAACGAAATATTGCGGCTTCTCTTTGACGCTTTGCTTTGCGTCAAACATTCGTCTTGTACTTGTCTAAAATAAAATAATATCACTCGCTTTTTCATATCGAAATGCGCATGCGCGAAAATCGATGTTAAAGGTCACGAACCTACACAACAGAATAGGGTCTATATTTAGCTTAGAAACAGTTCCTACTTTAGATATTCATGGATTAACATTATTAAATGAATTCTACACAAATCAAGACATCTCTTTGAACATGAAAACAACATTTAGTACCGTAAGTTAAAATTGCTATTAAAAGGAGAATCCGAAATTGACCTCAATGATGACACATAAGAGTCTGCATTAGGGGGTGTTGGTTCACGTCTTGAAGGGACCACTTTTGTCTTCGTAAATAAGACAAAAAACTTAAATGCGAGTGAAATAAAAAAAACTGCAAACATTAAAAAATCGGAATATTTATTTCATTTTAGATGTGTCATTTATTAGTGTTCGTAAACAACCACAATTGTAATATGTTCAAATCATCTAGATTTGTTTCTTTCTAATAATAAGCCGCCCTCCCATGTGATTTCCGAAAAGCTATTAAAAATAGAAGTCGCGGGCTTCTGCCCGGCGACTAATAACCTATGACTAAAAGTGGAAAACATTGTGTCAAAAAGAGAAATTGCTCGTTTTGAGCAATTTCTTCTTTTGTCACTATGTTTTCAAAAAGCTGTGGGCTGCAGAGGCGTCAGAAAGCGTCTATATGAGGGAAAGGGTTGAAAGATCAGATCTCATCGCCATAAGGTACATAAAGGGTTTATTTGTTACAAAAATAGTTTGATTGTCTGACAGTCATATATCCATAAAATTCATCTTGTGTACAAAAACAATATTATTACAATCATTTTCCCATTAAAAATGTATATTTGAATGTATTTTTGAGCCACTTACAACAACAACAACTCTGTCATATTATGGTGTTCCCTGGGTAAAGTACCCTTTCCCTCATATAGACGCTTTCTGACGCCTCTGCAGCAGACGGCTTTTTGAAAACATAGTAACAAAAGAAGAAATTGCACAAAACATACAATTTCTCCTTTTGTCACAATGTTTTCCACTTTTAGTCCTGATATCCATTCAATTATAGAGATTTTCCATTATTTAACAAAATAAGTTCAAAGTCGTCTCCTGCAGAATTGACGTATGAGGGAAAGGGTTAAAAAAGTATATTTGAATGTTTTTTTGGGCCACTTACAACAACTCTGTCATATTATGGTGTTCCCTGGGTAATTTCTACCAGTACTGCTGGTAAGCTTAATATTCCGACACCATCACTCATCATATGCATAGTGCCCGGCTGTAGCTTTTCCGGGGAGACTTACCAAATTCCATGGAAAATCCCCGGAGTATTCGGACAACTTTCCAGGGATAGTCTGACACTTTCCATGGAAATTCCAGGACATTTATGTGGAAAACCCGGAAATTCCATGGACAACCCGGAAAAGTTTCATGGAAACCCCGGAAAAGTTCCATGGACACCCCGGAACGGTTCCATAGACATGCTGGAATGGTTCCGGGACCCCGGAGTATTCGTACACATTTCCAGCATTTCCGCATTTTAACATTAAATTCCTTGGTTATTTCCATGGTTTTTCCATGGTTTCCGTGTATTTTCCGTGTATTTTTGTATTTTCTGTTATGAGTCCCCGGAAAAGCTACAGCCGGGAGCAATCCCTATAACTTTAAGTCCCAAGAAAATGATTGATTGATTGATTGATTGATTGGTGCTTTATGCCACTTTCAACAGTTTTTTCAGTTACATCCCAGCGTTTCCTAGGTAACCTGAGTACTACTGGTCCAGTTATCCTGACTCCAGCCAGTCAGTTGTAATGCTAACACCGCAAGCCTGAGCCCTAAGGATTGACCAGCCATTACTACCATTTTTGAAGATTTTGGTATTACCCAGTTGGGGATCCAACCCGCAACCTCCAACAGCGAGACAGACTCTCTACCTGTTCAACACCAAGGTGGTACGAGTGTCAAGAAAAAGGGAAGCCACTATACTACCATCTCTGTGATTTGACTCGACCCGGGGTTGAACCCTGGTCTCAAGCACGTCAAGGTGGATGCACTTAAACCAATACAGTCCTGACTGAGACGGTTTTAAAAAAATAATATTACTGCATATGATTTCCTGCTATGTTTGCTACAGAGAATTATCGTTAAACATCATCGGAAACAGTTCAATTTTGAAAATAATTTCAACCTTTTATGAAAAAGCATATTCTATATAAAACTTTACTTTGACTTGCTAAGATTTTCCCTACTTTAAATTACTTAAGATGTTTTAAATTCGAACAAGGTATTTGATTAAAGAATTATTAAAGTTTTAAAAACAATACTTTTGCAGGTATCAACTTTCACATTTTATTTTAAACATGAAGTTTTTTAAAGTAAAACATATTTTTATTAGAAAATACTTACCAGTCATTTAATACCTGATATATAATCTCAACACCGTTAATTCATCCAGAAAAGAAGCTCGCGCAGCCATGCATAGCCCTCACGCGTGTGTGATACACACGGCCGCCGGTAATACCGGCGCACGGGCCATGTGACCCCCACTTTTAATTTCACCGTTAACTTGCAGCGTTTAGTGTTGGGTGACGACGCGGGGTTGGGAGGCGGGAATCTGAAATGACTGGTAAGTATTTTCTAATAAAAATATGTTTTACTTTAAAAAACTTCATTTTTATGTCAAAAATACATTACCAGTCATTTAATACCTGATGACTTTGCAGCATCGGTCGGGAGGATCGTCCAACACAATGCCGGTCCCGAGAAATCGTAGCACTTGGTAAGAGTACCTACGGTACTACTAAATATAAACACAACTGTTTATGTATTTAGTAATTTGTGTATTAATTAGGTAAGTACTCGCTGAGAGTCCACTTGTGTGTCCAGAGAGGAATAATTTCTGATTGAAACGTTTTAAGACTTTATCAGAAGGATCTTATTACTAATTAAAGGAATAGGATATCCAGTGTTTGAATACGCTGCTGACATATCCTTCTCCTACCTGAGGTTGAATAACCCCTACTGTGGCTCTTACAGCCCTCGAATGTTTTATATAGAACTTAAGACCCTTGACAGGGTACAAGATCAGGTTATATCTAAGGGAACACAGTTCACAGAAAGGTTGTGAAATGTGATGGGTTAGGAAGCACCAAAGGCAACTTGGTCTCAGTAGGAATACAGGTTTATAAGAACGGTTGAATAACCATACGGCTGTAAAACCTGATGAAATTCGTTTTTACTGAAAGCAAAGAACTCACTTCCCTGATAGTGTTCGCCAAGCAAGACGAATTTAAGTCTCAGTTTATAACTTAAGAAGCGGCCGCTTCCGAAGAACGTAAAAGTTTGGAGAGAAATGGATCTGAACTTTGAAGTTAAGCGCATTGGAGCATCGAACAATAATTGTTGTGTTCATCTTGAATGCGAGAGGTCGGCAACAAATGTAAGCATAAATTACTGATTGACGTACCTTAAAAAACACCAATCGGTAAGAACTGTCTACTTCTAATGAAGATGTAACGGTTATGTCGATAGGCAGGCCAGAAGAACGTTGAACTACGATCTCTGGGCCATTACTGTGTTTCTGAAGTCATTGTCAGGAAGAGAATAACGACACCGGAAGTTGATTCATTTGAATTATGGGGGCAATTCAGGGAGTAATAATTATTGCCAATCGAAGGACTACTGTCTACTCTATTGATCATGTACATGTCCTAGTCAGTTAAGCCCTGTACTGTAATGAGTATTTAACACACTGCCCCGAACTGTAAACAATTCGGGTGTAGTATGAAGCATGTATCGGACCGTTTCCCTTAATTACTGATCCTTATCCAGGACATGGTAATCGGATTCTCTTATAGCGAATCGAGTCTGTCCGAAGGGCCAGCTCAACGAGAAACGTCCTACAACGAGTCTCTTGAGGGGAATAGATCCGACTTGCCCGTTTTGGGAATTAATTCTAAACGCAGGTAATCGAAGTGAAGTGTTTGAAAGGAACACTTCCCCGTTTACAAAGAATCGACGGTCATTCCTCGATGAAAAAGCAACCGGTACGTGGTAACAGGTGTCTGTTTGGTCTAAGAATCGCTCAGACAGCCGTTCCGGATTGCGTTCTTGATAAAACGGAACATTCCATTTTATTACTCGACCGTACTAGACGCAATCTGAGTCGATAAGTCTTATTCCGGTCTTCACCGGAACCAGACGAAAGACGGTTGTAGAAACCACCGAATGGAAGGTTGATACCCACTCCATGGCATTCCTGTTAGCTTAATAGAGAGGAGCGCTTCCCTATAGCCGCGGATTAGGGACAGTGCTCTACTTGGTTGTATGCCAACTTTGCTCCCGTACGGGGCTTTGATAAGGCAGGGCCAGCGGAAGCAGAAAGCTAGGCTCGAACTTAGCCTGTCTCTTGTGTCTTCACAGGTTGGGCTTCTAAGAATGCCTTTGCAGAAGTCACTGTACGTTCTGTCCCTGTGAACAATGTTGCCGCATACGCCGAAATGCGCCTATGGACGCAGTGAATGCAGTAACTTCCCACTAATGATAGTTTATTTAGAGTCCAGCTCTAAATTGTTAATCATCCGATGGAGCACTGAACCCGATATGTCTCTTATTCGTCAGACAAGACGGGGTCGTGGGTTTTACCCGACGACGTGCGGATTGACTAAAGCCGGTTCTGGACCGGAATGTCAGTGTCCGATTCGACATGGAGGAATCCTATGATCGATTGATTGTGGTTTAACGCCGTTTTAACAATTTCTCAGTTATATCACGGCGGCCAGTTCACCTACTCATGTATTTCCTGGTTTTCTCACACCAGTACTCCACACAACAATCTTCCCAAGCAACTGGCTACTTTTCCACAAAACTTAGCCCATTGGTGGGAGGAATCCTATGAAGGAGTCATGATCGAGGAATTTATCCCTTTTCCGAAGAAGAATGAGATCGCATGGAATCAACCTTCGGTCCGAGCTCACGTATGAGAGAGTTCACAGAGTGACTATCCTCTGGGAACGGTTGATCCCGGTAGGCCAGCATAGGGGATTGATTTATGAAATCAACTGAATCTCTCCCATGTAATACCGTCGGACATCGACTCGTCCCAACAATTGGTACGATGGGTATTACTTGGGAGGAGTGTAGTCCCTAGAGACGCACTCTCTCCTCCCTGGGGACCGACATAACTATTTGACCGGTACTCCCCATACCCGATGGCCGACTGTTTAATCGGCTATGTCCCAGCATACTGCCCGATTGACTGCCGAAAGGTTATGTCCTAAGACATTACCCGTTTGACCGGTGCCTTACTGGCTATGTCTAAAGACATTGCCCGATCTCCAAATGACTGTGTCCGAGGACATTTGTCAATTGGAATACTGTTGAATTCCGAAGAATTCATAGTTGAATTTTTGTTTTCACGGTGACCGTTTGCCCGGTAACCGTTTATGCCCAGTTAAGAGTTTGACTGCCCTGTGAACGTTCACGCGACAACCGTTTATGCCCAGTGATTAATTGAGTACTCGGTAGGCATTTGACTCATTCTCTAGCACTATCGACTCATTACATTCATATGAGTGTAAGGAACGACAACTCTGCGAAGGAGATTTTCACTTGGCTGTGTTCGAAAACACCCGGTTGTCCAATGCTTATGTCATAATATTGACAAAACGGTTGGAGTCAACTTGACTTAACGACTGCTCGTTACCCAGCTCTGGGAACGTTTAGTAATGGTAGCTCCCTCTGACCATTACTGACCGGTTGACTAATGATAGGCTGATGTGAGGCTGCTCTATCACTAGTCTCCAAAAACTTCAGGCATTATAACTTGGCACTCTGTAGAAGTCCGAAGACTGCTGTACTGCAGAGTGTAGGTTTTGCTCGAAATCATTATAGGTTTAAACGACGTTTAAGCGTCAACCTTCGGGCATAACGTATTAGGAACCACCCTAAGTACTTCCTTAATGTTCTGCTGTAGAGGTCAACGCTCTACAGCCGGCTCGTAATCTGAAGGGGACTGCCCCGCCCCCCCCCCGCCCCCGCCCGTCAGACGAGGAGGTGGGAGAGTGTCGAGCCCTACGATGCTTGACTCTAATCCGTCTTTCAACTGAAAGACACAACAGTCTTATAAAAGTAAGAGAAGGGATTGAAAATAATATTCAATCTTGGTGTACTTTATTGTTGTGTTAAGGTGTCGATCGTGTGATATGAACCTCCTCTCTCCGCAGTAGAGAGAGGTCGCACTGGATCGATCGTCGGCGCCGAACTAACCGTATGGGACGGTCTCGACCTCCCTTTCACGGAAAACCTGAGTTATTCCGATCGGGGGTTTGCCTTCTAAGGACTGCCTCTTCGAAAGGTGTCCTTCCGGGAACAGTGAATTCCCATCAGGTGGGTATTGCTGATCCCGGTAGGCTTGGTTAACCCGCCTATCACCGATCCGTTACATCTTTTGAAACGGAGCTTTGTATCGGGGAAGGAGTGTAATCTCTAGAGAAGTACCATGTTCCACTTGGAGACACGGAAACATTTCTCTGTCCTGTACTACCTATAACTGGATATCTGGGCCTTGTGCGTAATGACCAGTGTTTTGAATATCCGTACTCTTCTATTCTCATTCTTTTGAGGAGTGTAATCCCTACAGAAGAACACTATTCCCCTTGGAGAAAGGAAAGATTTATCTGTCCTGTACTCCTTATAACCGATGTTAGACGGTTGGATATCTGAGCCTGGTGCGTAATGACCAGTGTTTTGAATATCCGTATAGACCGGTTGTGCGAAGAACGAGTGGTACTAGCTTAACGACTGCTCGTTACCTTGACTGCCCACTGCCCGGTCGCGTCATGTTAAACTGACTGATAATTTGCCCGGTCGCGTCATGGCTTAATGACTGACCGGTCGCGTCATCGCTAAATGACTGCCGGATTTGCCCGGTGACTGGTCGCGCCTAGGCGAAATGACTGACTGGTTGCCCGGTACCCGGTTACATATAGGTTTTGCTCGCAAGCATTACCCGGTTGACTAATGATAGGCAGTTGTGAAGCTGCTCTATCACCGGTCTCCAAAGAATTCTGTCCGCAGACATTATAATTTGGCACTCTGTAAGCGTCCGAAGACTGCTTACTGCAGAGTGTGGTGTTAGAGGTGGCCAATCAGTGAGGTTTCCCTTTGATTGACCCATGGCGTCTCCCGAAGGGTCAGCCCCAACACCTGGCGTCAGATAATGTCGTTCAGCAGACGGTTGCTCACTCTTGAGGCCAACCATCACTGTGTCCGTACGGTTTCTGGCCCGAAGGCCTTTGTTTCCCGACGGAATAACAGACATCAGCCGCTGCCATCCGCTCCTCCATGTCCCGCGAAGGACCAGCCGAAGCTGAGGGGGAGCGGTCAGAGCTCCAGATAAGGGGCGTATGCATGTCTAAAATCCTCATTTGACCCTCTTACCCTATGCTGTGGGTATTGAGAACCCACAGCATAGGGTTTGTTTCCTAAGAGGGAATTTGTGGGGAAAATAGCTGATTACACCTCCTAATCTGGACCTCTGAGCGGTTGTGCGGAGTGAAGAAGGAACAGCTCTGACCTTCTGCTCACTCAACACAGCCGCGGAGTCTGATTGTTGGGAGAACCCCTCAAACTCCGCTTCACTCGTAGAGCTAAGAGAAACCTTTTTAGGGGTCTTCTTACTCTTCCAGCTTTTGTGAGTCCTCCTCAACCCAGACTGTTTCCAAATGGAAGCAGGCCAGGAAGAGAAGTACTCACAGGGTGAATCCTGTGTGTACTTAGTGAACGCAAAACAGGACAGACGCGTGTCTCATACAGCCGTTATGAGTCACGCCTCTGATCACCACTATGTGACATAGAATATATATGAAACAAAACAATTTATACGATTCAACAAAAAATATAATTTTTTTCTATTTTTTATTTTCTACTATACCCGTTGATCACGGAACGTATTTCAATGAAAAAGATTTTACAAATATTTTCCAAAATTGTTCATGTTTAATTAATATACATAATGTAATACAAGGCGATAATAATATATTATCGCTAATAGGGTCGGTGTAACTATAACTTCGTTGAAAGAATGAATGGCCATTACCGCACCCGATACGTAACTGAAATAGTGGGTGGGGTAACCCACCCGTGACTTCTCAGTTAGTTGTGTTCACAAAAAACAACTTAATTACAATTAGTAATTTACACAATTATGTTGTTAGGTTGTTAATGTAGTTGAATAACTGAATGAAAATAACTTGTTTAAGGCATTCGCCTTAAACAGACCAAGAAATAAAATATAAAAATGAAATAAATTCTTAGCTGTCAGTTGGTGTGTCCAGAAATTAAAAAGTGGGGGTCACATGGCCCGTGCGCCGGTATTACCGGCGGCCGTGTGTATCACACACGCGTGAGGGCTATGCATGGCTGCGCGAGCTTCTTTTCTGGATGAATTAACGGTGTTGAGATTATATATCAGGTATTAAATGACTGGTAATGTATTTTTGACATAAAAATTCCTTTTCCAACCATGATTTCACCACTACTTTAGTTATAAAAATAAATACATGTATTATCCTTTATTTCTCCTTTCTCTACTTTAATTAGTTATTCATAGCAAAATGTAAATATAATCCTTTATTTCTCCTTGTCCCACAATGATGTCAACTCTCCTTTAGAAATGAAACTTTTCAATTTTACACTGTCACTCCGACTCAATGTCATATCAACAAACCATCCAGTTTTGCATTCTAGTCAGCACAAACAATATGGCCTTTCTTTTGCACAATACACTTGACACAATTACAACATAACATAATGTTTTATGATTTACATTCATCCCTCATGGTGTTGTGATAATTTACTGAATCATATATTCATTATCTTATATGTCATGAGCCGCGTCTGACAATAAGGATTCCAGTTATATTTTATAATTATAAATTTAATACTTAATTAAAAAATTTCTATCCTGTTTCAACCATACAGCAAATCTGCAGAACAACTTTGAAAACATCTAAGCATGACAAATCTGTATAATATATTAGGATATTTTTTGTCATTACATGCATGTATTATAATTAACTGCATCACAATTTTTCTATCCGTTTCCCATTATACAACAAATATGCAGCAGACGACAATGAAAAGATCTAGAAAAAATATGAAAAATCTCTATAAACAAAAGGATTACATGTATTTATTTACGGAGTTGAAATTTTTTTGGCAGAAGAGGCAATTGCTTAATTAGCAAGAGCAATTTCTCTTTTTGCAACAATGTTTTCAAAAGTCGTCTGCAGCGGAGATTTCAGAAAGTGTCTGTATATGGGAAAGGGCTATATCAGTTTTAACATTCAATTACAATAATTATGTTATCCCTTTGTTTAACCCTTTATAACATGTAAGACACATCTAAATGCATCTGCAGCAGACTAATTTTGAAAACATTGTGGCAAAAGCTGAAATTGCTCATTATAATTAAATGAGCAAATTTCTCCTTTTGCCACAATGTGTTCAACTCTTGCTCAATAGTTACTTCATTAAATACTTTCCACTTTATTTTTATCTAGATGTTCTTCAAAATTGTCTGCTGCAGATGACTTTATGTATGTGGGAAAGCCTGGGTTTAAAGCCGTACAAGATTTTAACTACATGTATTTGAAGCTGTTGACCTTTGGAGGCACTGAATCCCTTTTTACCCTTTCCCACATACGGACGCTTACTCAATACTGACGCCGAAGCAGACGACTTTTGAAAACATTGTGACGAAAAGAGAAATTGCTGAAAACAAGCTATTTCTCCTTTTGCCACAATGCTTTCAACTCTTTTCAGTAATTATACCTTTATTTATAGAGATGTTCATTTCTGTTTACTACATGTTTTCAAAGTCATCTGCTGCATATTTGTTGTAGGTGGGAAAGGGTCAACTGCCTCCTCTACATCACTCTATAATGTGTCCAGTTTTCCCCCCATCTTTTTTTGTATGTACAGTTATTTCCAGTGTTGAGAGACTGTCTAAACAAGGGTACAGTCATGTACATGTGTATGAAGTAACGGACAATGCATATTATCTGTTTAATGATGCAGAAAAAACACTTAATCATTATTGACCATTACTTATAAAGGTTATTCACACACAAATTTACTCAACTGGCCTCCATGGTCAGGTACATTAACCCTTTCCCACATAGAACAAATCTGCAGCAGATGACTTTGAAAACATCTGAGCAAAAATATGAAAAAATCTCTATGAATGAAAATGTTCCGTTATTATGGAATTAAGTGGGAAAAAGTACGGCAAAAGAAGAAATTTCTCATTATGAACAATTTCTCTTTTTGCCCCGATGTTTCCAAGTCATCCGTTGCAGATGCATCTAAATGTGTCTGCAAGCGGGAAAGGGTAAACATGATATAGAGATCAGACTGCCTGGGTTTGATCCTGTTCATAGCTGGTAGCATGGAGTATCAAATGATCATACTTTAATTTTTAGAGATCTTCCATAATATCTTAGATGTATTCAAAGTCATCTGCTGCAATTTTGTTTGATGTGGGAGGGTTAAAAGTCATCTGCTGCAGTTTTGTTTGATGTGGGAGGGTTAAAAGTCGTCTGCTGCAGTTTTGTTTGATGTGGGAGGGTTAAAAGTCGTCTGCTGCAGTTTTGCTTGATGTGGGAGGGTTAAAAGTCGTCTGCTGCAGTTTTGTTTGATGTGGGAGGGTTAAAAGTCATCTGCTGCAGTTTTGTTTGATGTGGGAGGGTTAAAAGTCGTCTGCTGCAGTTTTGTTTGATGTGGGAGGGTTAAAAGTCGTCTGCTGCAGTTTTGTTTGATGTGGGAGGGTTAAAAGTTATCTGCTGCAGTTTTGCTTGATGTGGGAGGGTTAAAAGTCGTCTGCTGCAGTTTTGTTTGATGTGGGAGGGTTAAAAGTCGTCTGCTGCAGTTTTGTTTGATGTGGGAGGGTTAAAAGTCGTCTGCTGCAGTTTTGTTTGATGTGGGATGGTTAACTGTCGTCTGCTGCAGTTTTGTTTGATGTGGGAGGGTTAAAAGTTGTCTGCTGCAGTTTTGTTTGATGTGGGAGCGTTAAAAATTATCTGCTGCAGTTTTTATGTATTTGGGTAAAGGGTTACTATGCAGATGTCCCTATTGTCTCAATGACAGTTATAAAGTCCAGACCATCTAACATACTCAAAATTATGCAGTTTATTTTCAAGCATTTTCATCCCTAGGACCCAAATTACTCTTAACCCTTTCCCACCTATAGACACTTTCTGACAACTCTGCAGCAGACGACATTTGAAAACATTGTGACAAAAGGAGTAATTGCTCTAAAAGAGCAATTTTCTTCTTTTGCCATAGCATTTTCAACTCTTTTGAGTAATAATAACTTAATTTTCAGAGATTTTCTAAAAGAATACTAGAAGTTTTCAGTCGTCTGTTGCAGACATGTCATATATGGGAAAGGGTAACCGGCTCACTTAATACAGTGTATACCATACATGCATACATTTCTATCATGTCATCCCTGCTTCAGAAACATTTATGTAGAAGAAAATGATTAACATCTTTTATATAGAATACAAGAGGGCCAGTGTGGCCCTAAAACCCTCACCTGAGTAAAAGATTTATACCTTTTGTTTTGTAAGAGAATGAATAAGTTTTAAAAAAAATCCACATTAACAAACCCTGCCCTTTATGGTATTTAATGTGTTGGTTTTTTACCAACTGACACAACTGTTTTCCCCTATATATCTCTATGTAAAACATGTGACCTCCAGGGTGGGACTGATAATGATCCTTGGGGTATAATTTAAACAATCTCTGTAGAAAACAACAAGATAATGCTACACACTAAATATCTAAGCTCTTGGCTCTTTCTTTTTCAGACAAGATTTTCATTGTTTTCCCCTAGATATCTATATGTAGAACAAATGACCCCTGGGGTAGGGCTAATTTTGAACCCAGGGAAATTATTTGAACAGTCTACCGGTAAGTAGAAGAGCATGAGACAATGCTTAGTAACACATCAAATATCTAAGCTCTTGGCATATCTGTTTCAGACAAAAAGATTTTCAAGGTTTTTTTAAAGTTTTTCATTTCGGTTGCAATTTCAACCAGAGTTCTAGAATTAGTTTATTTGATTGATTGGTTGGTGTTTGACCATGGCACGCGTTCAAAAATGTTTCACTTATATCAATGTGTTACCAGTACTGCTCGTCCATTTATCCGAACACTAGCAAGTCAGGCCTTAAATGCTCATATGTGTTACGGGTCAAATAATTATTTTATAACATGATTGATTGGGCATTTAACCATACCAGTACTACTGGCCATTTATCCGGACAACAGCCAGTCAGGCCTTAAATGCAGCACCTTAACAAATGAGTTACGGGTCAAATAATGATTTAATAACATGATTGATTGATTGGTGTTTTACGCCGCTTTCAACAAATTCACATGCGTTTCCTGGGTCAGTTACCAGTACATGTACTACTTGTCCATTTATCCTGACACCAGCCAGCCAGTTGCAAGTCTTACCCTGCAATCCTGTGCGCCTAGTCGGGCTGCGAGCCACTACTACACTACCACTTTTTAAGTCTTTGGTATGACCCAGCTTTATAACATGAAATACGCCCCTTTTCTAAGGCTGTGATATTACATAGTACATACATAAAGAGACATTACAGTGGCAGGTTTAAGACAAGACGATGCAAATAGAAAAAAAATATTTTATTATATCTCATTGTTGGAAACAGTAAGTTTATCAGGTTTCGAATCACTGGAAAGCATGTAGTAATTTCATTTATTAGACTTTGAAATATGATATCAGGAAATTATCAAATTTGACTAATATATCTTTCGATGAAGTTTCTTTAAATAACTTTCCTTCCGGTAAAAACATTATTAACCATTAATTCAATTTTATGGCTTTGCTTGATTGATTGAAATGAAACACTTTCCCACATACAACAAATCCACCTCAGACAACTTTGAAAACATCTATTAGGGTACAATTTGGAAAATATCTATAAATGAAAGAACAATAATTATTGAATAGAGTTGAAAATATTGTGGCAGATGGAGAAATTGCTCATGATGAGCAATGTCTCCTTTTGCCACAGTGTTTTCATTAGTTGTTTGCAGAAGGTGTTAAAATGTGTCCATATGTGGGAAAGGGTAAATGCCGTTTTCAATAGAATTACACAGAGGACTTAGATAAGAGGGAGTGAACAAGTCTTTTCCCCACAATATTTCTCTTACTTAAGTCAACCAAATCCTATGTTGTGGGGTACTCAAAAGAATCGTCTCACTGAGACGATTCTCTTGAGTACCCACAACATAGGGTTCAATTGTCAAATAGCGATTTTAGAACATGAAAAATGCCCCTTTTCTAGAGCTCAGAATTACAGTTATATCAAATCAACCTGTTCATCTAACAAAATATGTTTCCTTGTACTTAATCACACCACATTCTACCCAGGGCAATGACTGCATGTATACCTCCCCATGTTAACCCTTTACCACCTATAGATGCATTTTGACGCATCTGCAGAAGAAGTTTTTTGAAAACATCGTGACAAAAGGAGAAATTGCTCAAAACAAGCAAATTCTCGTTTTGCCACAATGTTTTCAACTTTTTTCAGTAATTATATCTACAATTAAAGACATTTTCAAAGTCATCTGCTGCAGAATTGTTGTATGTGGGGAAAAGGGTTAACTGGTAGTAATGGCTGCCCTCCTTGGAGCTCAGGGTTGCGGGGTTAGAATTACGACTGACTGGCTCAGGTGTCAGGATAAATGCACCAGTAGTACTCAGGTAACTTACCCAGTAAATGCCGATATATAACTGACAAATTGTTGAAAGCGGCGTAAAACACGAAACAATCAATCAATGAATGAATGTATATTGTGTTATGGCGCATCGACAGCTAAGGTCATTTAGCGCGCAATTAAATTTAATTATTCATGATCCCTGGGTAAACAAACCAGTACTAGGCTAGAAAATGTGCCTTGCCCAAGGGCACTCCACCATGACTGTAGTACCGCGACTGGGGATCGAACCCGGGACACCCGGTTTCGAAATCCCCGACGCCGATCAATCAATGATGCCATGTTAACTATTTAGCGGAATGTTGAAAGAAGGAAAGGCCTAGCTAGCATTCAAACTCATAACCCCTGGATCAAAAACCCTTGTCATTACCAACAGTGTTTTCGGGCTAAAGAATCAAAAGAGAGAAAATTGATTGTAAAGGAATCCAGTCAAGTTACAAATATCATTAAACGGTTGATCATAATTAACAATAGTCCATAAATATCACTAAATATTTTAACACAAAAAATCCAAGTATATATCCCAAACCATGTTGCTAGTTTATGATATAACACTTTCCCACATACACATGTAACAAATGTCTTTATTAACAGCAAATGTCTTTATTAACAGCAGATGATTTTAAAACTACCGGTATCTAAGCAGAATTATGGAAAATATCTTTAAATGTAAAGTTTTATTTTTGAAAAGAGTTAAAAACATTGTGGCAAAAGGAGAAATTGCTTATTATGAGCAAGGTCTCCTCTTGCCACAATGTTTTCAAAAGTCATCTGCTACAAAGGTGTCAAACATGTATACATTTAGTTTAAAGGACAGGCATTAATAATTCAACTGATATAATATTCCCACACTCATAATAGTATCACATCTCACTCTCAGATACAATTAATGCATTGATTCGAGATATCTACATAAAAGCTTGTCCCTTTAAATAGACCTGTATATATATACCTTTCCAACATGTAAACACATTATGACACATGCTTCTGCACTTGACGACTTTTAAAAACATTGCGACAAAGAGAAGCGATTGCTCATGATGAGCAATTTCTTCTCTTTGTCACAATGTTTTCAACCTTATTTAATAATTATACATGCATTTATAGAGATTTTCAATATTTTTACCTAGATTCTTTCATTGTTTAAGTCGTCTGCTGTTCATTTGTTGTATGTGGGAATGAGTTAGTTAGACCTTTTCCCTTTATCAACATGTAGACAGATTTAATAATAATAATGTCACATTCACACTAGCCGACTTTTGAAAACATTATGGCATAGAGAAATTAGCAAATTTCTTCTCTTTATCTCAATCAATGTTTACAACCTTTTTCACTACCCGGGTATTCATGTTTTGATTCATAGAGAAATTTTGCCGTAGATTCTTTCCAAGTCGTCTGCTGTAAATGTGTAGGTTGTGGGAAAAGGTTAATATCTACATAAACGCTTGACATTTAAATGAACCTACCTATTTCTCTACTCATACACAATATGTCAATTTGAAAATCGTGACACAGCCTAAGCTCTTCCTAAATTAAATCATTTGAAAAACGGAGAGCTGAATACCGTAAAGACTTTTCATCTTAATTTCAGAAAAGAACATTGTTGCAAAAGGAAAAATTCTTCCCCGAAAACAATTTGTTCTTGTTTTACCAAATATTTACAGAAGCTTACTGTTAATGTTAAAAAGTTGGTACTTTATGAGAAAGGGCTAATTAACCTTACATGTAAACTCTTAACTTTGTAAATGTGATGAAAGACACAGTTTAGACCAAGATAAGGCTACACTACTTTAAAAGTCTTGATAGTCACCTTAACCCTTTCCCACCTGTAAACGCATTGTGAAGCATCTGCAGCAGACGACTTTTGAAACATTGTGACAAAAGGATAAATTGCTCAAATCGAGCAATTTCTCCTTTTGCCACAATCTTTTCAACTTTTTATAGTAACTAGATACTGTACCTACCATTATAGAGATTTTCTATAATTTTTAGTTGACATTTTCAAAGTCGTCTGCTGCAGATCTGCTGTATGTGGGAAAGGGTTAATATCGTTTTACTATGGGAATTGAACAAATAATATGTATAAAATGTCATTTAACAAACTGATAAAACAGACAATGTTACAAACTTACAATTTCATCCCATTTTGTCTGATATGAAATTGTAACAGTCATCTGCTATGCAAATGAATACAAAACATATTTGTAACATCTGAAAAATATTTTGAAATGTTATATACGGTACAGTCTGAGACAGTTGAAAACATTGTGGGAAAAGAAGAAATTACTCATTTTGAGCAATTTATTCTTTTTCCTCAATTATTTTCAAAAGTCTCCTTATTACTGTACAAAGTGTTTGAAGTCATCACATTTAAGGTTAATGTTTATTATTCTAGCCTGCAGTCATTCCACAACACCAGTGTACACCATAATATGAACCTAGGCATGGGAAAAAGGTATAAGTTTGACTTTTTTGTGAGAACAGTGTAGATTCAGATCAGCATGTTCATCCAAACAGTCTGATCAAGATCTACATATGACTCTGATGAGAAGGAGCAGATGTACAGGCTGATTTTAACATAAACTGTTCATAAATGAAAACTGGTACCTTTTTGCGATGCACTAGCTCGTTTAATTAACCCTTTCCCACCTGTAGACGCATTTTAACGCATCTGCAGCAGACGACTTGTGTAAACATCGTGACAAAAGGAGATATTGCTCAAAACGAGCAATTTCTCCTTTGGCCACAATGTTTTCAACTTTATTTAGCAATTAAGATATCTTTTATGGAGATTTTTCAGGTTTTTGTCACTATGTTTTCAAAGTTGTCTGCTGCACATTTGTTGTATGTGGGAAAGGGTTAACATTTTAGCCCTTTCCCTCATACGACAATTCTGTAGCAGACGACTTTGAACATATTTTGTCAAAAAATAGGAAATCTCTATAATTGAATTGATATTTAGTTACCTAATAGACTGACTTAAAGTGGAAAACATTGTGGCAATAGGAGAAATTGCTTGTTTTCAGCAATTTCTTCCTTTGTGACTATGTTTTCAAAAAGCCGTCTCCTACAGAGGCGTCAGAAAGCGTCTTGTATGAGGGAAAGGGTTAACCGTTTCCTTGTTGGAAAAATAACTTTTGATACCTTTCATATTAGGTAAATGGTGTATTGTCTAAATACATATGTGGTCGAGTGGTTAGCGTCAGGGATTTCGAAATCGGGTGTCCCGGGTTCGATCCCCAGTCGCGGCACTACGGTCATGGTGGTGTGCCCTTGGGCAAGGCACATTTTCTAGCCTAGTACTGGTTTGTTTACCCAGGGATCATGAATAATTAAAATTAATTGCGCGCTAAATGACCTTAGCTGTCGATGCGCCATAAAACAATTTACATTCATTCATTCATTCTAAATACATAATGTAATATCATATCTTCAGGATCGGCTAAACTTCAAAATCGTACAATGATAAATTTGAAATATATAAAATACTTTCAATAGATCTGCAGACAACGTTGAAAACACAATTTGGCAAAATCATGAAAAAATCTGCATGAATGAGAGTTCAAAATTATCACAAAGAGTTATCTGCTGCCGAGACATCAAAAAGTGTCCGTTTGCTGGAAACATATATAGTTTAAAACATAGTGGAAAAAGGTGAATTTGCTTGCTTTGAAAATATCTAAAAAAAAAATTAATCTAGCGAAATAGAAGTTCCGATTTTCATACAGATTTGAAAGCTTTGTGCGAACAGGAGTACTTGCTCTGTTTAAGCAATTTCAATTTTTCCCACAACATTTTCAAAAGGCCGTCTACTACAATGTGTTGATCTTGATTTGAATGTATTAGTAAATTTAATAAGAGTTTATTTGTATCTTTTTCATCTAATTCTGATTGCGCATGCACTCTGTTTGAACCCATAAATTAATAATTTGTCACCAATATTGAGATGTTTTCCGGTTAACCCTTTCCCACATACAACAAATCTGAAGATTTACGATTATCAATACATCCAGGCAAAACTGTGGACAATCTCCATGAATATGAGTTGAATTATTGAATAGTGTTGACAACAATGTGACAAAAGGAGCTCAATATGAGCAATTTCTCCCTTTTGCCACAATGTTTTCAAAATTTGTCTTCGCAGTCTTTAACCCTTTCCAACATATAGACGCTTTCTGACGCCTCTGCAGCAGACGTCTTTTTGAAAACATAGTGACAAAAGAAGAAATTGCACAAAACGTGCAATTTCTCCTTTTGTCACAATGTTTTCCACTTTTAGTCATAGGTTATATATCCATTCAGTTATAGAGATTTTCTATGTTTTGACAAAATATGTTCAAAGTCGTCTGCTGCAGAATTGTCGCATGAGGGAAAGGGTTAATGCAGACGGCTTTTTGAAAACATAGTGACAAAAGAAGAAATTGCACAAAACGTGCAATTTCTCCTTTTGTCACAATGTTTTCCACTTTTAGTTATAGGTTATATTTCCATTCAGTTATAGAGATCTTCTATGTTTTGACAAAATATGTTCAAAGTCGTCTGCTGCAGAATTGTTGTATGAGGGAAAGGGTTTAAGGCTTCAAAATGTGTCTGTATGAGTAACAAGAGCGCCAAATGTCACAAAATACACCTGCGTGGAATCCGATGTGGTTGAGTGGTTAGCGTCGGGGATTTCGAAACCGGGTGTCCCGGGTTCGATCCCCAGTCGCGGCGGCACTACGGTCATGGTGGAGTGCCCTTGGGCAAGGCACATTTTCTAGCCTAGTACTGGTTTGTTTACCCCGAGGAATCATGAATAATTAAATTTAATTGCGCGCTAAATGACCTTTAAACTGTCGATGCGCCATAAAACAATATACATTCCTGTCCTGTGTTTTTGAGACCAAGTATAGTGATAATTGGTTGTACGTCGGACAAATTTAGAGAGCGGACATTGTTAATACAGTTTTGGCCATTTCGAGGGACATAAGTGTGGAGTGACTTTAAAGATAACGTGGTTAGTTATCGATCCTGACCAAGATATTCTGCCCATCAACATATTGTCTAAAATTGGTGATGATCAAATAAAATGATTCGAGCGATATGGCTGATTATAGCGCTTGTCTGAGATATTATGCCCATACACATTCTGACTATATTTGGTGATGATTGGATAAAGGCTTTAAAAGTTATTGATAGAACAAGACCGATTTGAGGTAATTTCTATAACTAAAGGGCAATAACTCTCCAGTGAATGAAGCAATATGGCTGGTAATCATAGATATCCAAGATATTTTGCCAATACACATTCTGACCAAATTTGGTGGCGACTGGACAAAGGCTTCTATAGTTATTGAGCGGACAAGACCGATTAAGGGTAATTTCTGCACTAAAGGGCAATAACTCTAGAGTGACTCAAGCAATATGGCTGATTATAGAACTTGTCTGAGATACTATGCCCATACACATTCTGACCAAATTTGGTGGCGACTGGACAAAGGCTTCTATAGTTATTGAGCGGACAAGACCGATTAAGGGTAATTTCTGCACTAAAGGGCAATAACTCTAGAGTGACTCAAGCAATATGGCTGATTATAGAACTTGTCTGAGATACTATGCCCATACACATTCTGACCAAATTTGGTGGTGATTGGATAAAGGCTTCAAAAGTTATTGATTGGACATTTACTATTTGAGGTAATTTCTATAATTAAAGGGAAATAACTCTCGATTGACTACAGCGATTTGGCTAGTTATCAAACTTATCCGAGATATTTATAAGGCTAATACACATTTTAACTAAATTTGTTGGTGATTGGACAAAGGCTTCTAAAGTTATTGAGCAGACAAGATCAATTTTAGGTAATTTCTATAATTAAAGGGCGATAACTCTCGAGTAAATACAGCGATATGGCTAGTTATCAATCTTATCCGAGATATTATGCCAATACACATTTTGACCAAATTTGGTGATGATTGGACAAAGGCTTCTAAAGTTATTGAGCAGACAAGACCAATTTTAGGTAATTTCTATAATTAAAAGGCAATAACTCTCGAGTGAATAAAGCGATATGGCTAGTTATCAAACTAAAACGAAAGTACCAGGTTGTTGGCCATTTGGCGAATTCCCGAATCTTTCAAAGAAATAAACATACGTAGAGAGAACAACTTCACGTTAGTTTGGTATAGTTTGATAGAGAAAAGCATTATTAATTGATGCCGTAGTTCAAATTCATATATTTGTTCGAACACTTTGAAAAATATAAGTTGAAGCGAGGCGACCCAGAAAACTGTGTCCACCCTTGTTAATATATATGCATAGATAGGGTCATTAGTCGCCGGGCAGAAGCCCGCGACTTCTATTTTTAATAGGTTTTCGGAAATCACATGGGAGGGCGGCCTATTATTAGAAAGAAACAAATCTAGATGATTTGAACATATTACAATTGTGGTTGTTTACGAACACTAATAAATGACGCATCTAAAATGAAATAAATATTCCGATTTTTTAATGTTTGCAGTTTTTTTTTATTTCACTCGCATTTAAGTTTTTTGTCTTATTTACGAAGACAAAAGTAGTCCCTTCAAGACGTGAACCAACACCCCCTAATGCAGACTCTTATGTGTCATCATTGAGGTCAATTTCGGATTCTCCTTTTAATAGCAACTTTAACTTACTAAATGTTGTTTTCATGTTCAAAGAGATGTCTTGATTTGTGTAGAATTCATTTAATAATGTTAATCCATGAATATCTAAAGTAGGAACTGTTTCTAAGCTAAATATAGACCCTATTCTGTTGTGTAGTTTCGTGACCTTTAACATCGATTTTCGCGCATGCGCATTTCGATATGAAAAAGCGAGTGATATTATTTTATTTTAGACAAGTACAAGACGAATGTTTGACGCAAAGCGTCAAAGAGAAGCCGCAATATTTCGTTGTACATGTAGAAATAAGAAAAAAAGAACATTTATAAATCCACAAACAATAGAACAATTTAAACTGTAGACGGTAATGCTGATATATTTCTCCTTTTGAATACTTTTGTTTTCTTCAAATTACCTCCCTTTAAAGCAATACCAGGATATTTACCTTGTGATTCGAATAAGATTGACAAACATTGAAATTATATGAATGAATACAATTATTTAAATAAGTAACAACAGCAAAATTAAATTTAAGCCAAGATAAATGTGTACACATTTCGTTAATTTTTTATAGATACCCTAATGTATAGGTATGAATATAAAATTTATAAGCAAATGTTTGAATAGACTAAGGAAAGTCAAGAATACATAAATAAATCAATGCAGTCTTTTCCGGCGACATTGATGCCTTGCATCAACTTTCTCTTGTATCTATTTTTAGAGGTACAAGTCCCTGTGACAATGCTATTTAATGCGTCATTGCTGAATCAGAAATGTATCAGAGCAAACAGGATCCCAATTTTTTCCATTATAACCCTTTCCCCAAAAACAAATAACTTTTGAAACATACTCTGCAGAAAACATTGTGGAAAAAGATATGTGTGTTCAACTTGTTATCTTTATCTTTCAGATATTACATTTATTGCCATATATTTATTTATTGTTTCTCACATACAAAAAAAACTTCAATAGATAATTTTGAAAACATCTCAATAAACAAGAGGGCCGAAATGTGGCCTTAACCCTTTCCCTCATACGACAATTCAGCAGCAGACGACTTTAAACATATTTTGTTGAAAAATAGAAAATCTCCATAATTGAATGGATAACCTATGACTAAAAGTGGAAAACATTGTGGCAAAAGGAGAAATTGCTTGTTTTGAGCAATTTCTTCTTTTGTCACTATGATTTCAAAAAGCTGTCTGCTGCAGAGGCGTCAGAAAGCGTCTATATGAGGGAAAGGGTTAAATTGATCACCTGAGTGGTATAGTAGCAAAATATGTATCTGCTAATATTGGGGAAATTGTTATCAAAAGTATGAAAGAAACTGCAAGGAGAGGGAACTATAAATGAACAAGATGTGTTTGTGAAACACTGATGCCCCCCAATGGCAACATCTAGGTCAAAGGTCAAGGTCGCCAGGTCAAAAATGTTGGTACTGACAGAAAGGTCATGTCACAAGGAATACACATGTGAAATATGGTAGCCGTACCTGTTATGGTTCAAAAGTAGTGGTCAAGGTTAAAGTTTTTTTCGAGAATGGCAACATCTAGGTCAAAGGTCAAGGTCGCAAGGTCAAAAATTGTGGTACTGACAGAAAGGTCATGTCACAAGGAATACACATGTGAAATATGGTAGCCGTACCTGTTATGGTTCAAAAGTAATGGCCAAGGTTAAAGTTTTTTTCGAGAATGGCAACATCTAGGTCAAAGGTCAAGGTCGCAAGGTCAAACATTTTGGTACTGACAGAAAGGTAATGTCACAAGGAATACACATGTGAAATATGGTAGCCGTACCTGTTATGGTTCAAAAGTAGTGGTCAAGGTTAAAGTTTTTTTCATGCAGACAGGCCAAAAACTACATCTAGGTCAAAGGTCAAGGTCGCAAGGTCAAAAATGTTGGTACTGACAGAAAGGTCATGTCACAAGGAAAACACATGTGAAATATGGTAGCCGTACCTGTTATGGTTCAAAAGTAGTGGTGAAGGTTAAAGTTTTTTTTGTGCAGACAGACAGACAGACGTGCAGACCAACGTGCAGACAGACAGGCCAAAAACTATATGCCCCCCGAATCGGAGATTCCAGGGGGCATAAAAAGCTTATCAGTAAAGGACAGTTATGTAATAATTAATGCATTCATTTTTTGAACAATTGTTCGAGGACCACAAAAGAAACATTCCTGTTAAGTTTTATTGATATCAGTCCAATGGTCTAGCAGGAGAGAAAATGTTTGAAGATAAAATTTCATGTACCCCGTTTCTGATGCCGCCTTGTAGCTATCTTTTTCAACCAAACAAATTATGTACCGTCACCGCCTGAGGGTCACTGAAGCTAGAGTTATGTGACTTGGAATAGACATGCGTATTGTATGATGATCTAGCAACATGTATGTGTACCAAGTTGCATTTGAATATGTGTAACTGTTTTTATTTGTTTGGAACAAACAAATTTAGTAGCTGCAATTCTGAAGCCATACGACTTATGGAAAAGTTCCTAAATTTCATACGCGTGAAAGTAGTACTCAATACTTGCTCTTACTTTTCAAATGTATCACGATTTTTGAAATAATGATATATATATATTTATATCGTCTTTGTTTTCTTATGTGGTTCTTATATTCAAAGAGAATTACGAAATAAAATGAAACATTGTATTTTAAAACATGAATGCGGAGAGATTTATAAATCTCAATGAGTGAACTGCTACAGGGAGAACTATTTCCGATTTAAGCTCTAGATACGGTATTTGAATTTTCAATCACGCATTGAAAATGTAGATAAAAACAGAATTGAAAATATTTTCTTTGTGCCTTATCGGCCATATAAATATAGTATAAAGAATTAAAAAAACAAATATGTGCGTCATAAAATGCATTTAAAATGAGAGTAACACATTTGCAGAGAAATCGTGATCGTCGAATTCTATTTATAAATACAACGGTATGGGGGGAGGGTCTAAAGTGCGGACGCGATCTGCGGACAAATACATTATAGAGGGAAAATGCGGACAAATGCAATATAGAGGGAAAATGCCGACGCAATAGAATATAGAGCAAATCTGCGGACGCTATGATTTGTTGTAAAAAATGTTTAATTAAAGATGGGCAAATGTGTATAATTTGTTACATATGATCATATCCGGGGTTTTCTTTGTAAATATATAATGTGTTTGATTGCTTTTATCAGTGATATAGATTAAACCAAAAATCGAGATCATGCTGAAATGGAATCTCTTTGTAAAGTGTTTTAAAGACTTTCCTCTTTATATCATATCTATAGATATCAATAAAGAGAATTGATGGATTGATTTTCCGACAAGTAAATGTCTTTTGACGCATCTGCAGCGGACGAAATTTGAAAACATTGCAAGAATAGAATAGGATGCTAGTAACTAGCCATAGGTTTTGCTTCAATTATATCCTCTCCTTTACAATCGATTGAAGGGTCATGAGTTCTAGTTATTGTTGGGCCTCTTCATTTTCTACTTTGTAACTTTCAACAGTTTTCCATGTGCCATACTACGAGGCAAATGATCCATGCAACATTCTATTCTGTAGGGTACTTGGAAGGGGCAGAACAATTTAAATAACAAATAAACAATAAGTATATATATATATACAACACTTTTAATCTTAATTTGTTTCTAGTAATTATATATATATACAACTATAATACTAATCAATAACAAATAAGTTAAATGTTTTTTTCTTGCTGTGTAAACAGTAAAAAGCAACATATATTGAAAACATTGTGGGAAAAGGAAAATTTGCTTATTTAAACAATTTCTTAATTCCCATAACCTTTCTTTACCGTCGAATAAACCAAATTTGTATTTGAAGGCTGTTATAAGTAAACAAGAGGCCCATGAGGGCCTATGCTCTACTGGTATGGTTCTTTGGTCATTTTCAATCCAGAGCATGTATGTATGGTGAAGATCGGATAGTAAATGGAGGCTCTTTTGTGTTCACAAGCTGTATTATAGCAATTTTTACAATTTCATGGGCCATAATCCAGTCTTGCATGGGCGGATCTAGCTGGTTTTCAAAAGGAACCAAGCTCTCATCAATATTTAACTACTATCTAAGTTTGGTGAAGATCAGATAGTAAATGGAGCCTCTATTGTGTTCACATGCTCAATTATAGCAATTTGGATAATTTCAAGGGCCATAATCCAGTCTTGCATGGGCGGATCTGGCTGGTTTACGAAAGGAACCGAGCTCTCATGGATATCTTACTACTGTATAAGTTTGGTTGAGATACAATCAAAAGTGAAGACTGTATCATGTTAACAAGCTCTTTTATAGCAATTTTGACCATTTCAAGGGCCATAATCCAGTCATGCATGGGCAGATCTGGCTGGTTTTCGAAAGGAACCGAGCTCTCATGGATATCTTACTACTGTATAAGTTTGGTTGAGATACAATCAAAAGTGAAGACTGTATCATGTTAACAAGCTCTTTTATAGCAATTTTGACCATTTCAAGGGCCATAATCCAGTCATGCATGGGCAGATCTGGCTGGTTTTCGAGAGGAACCGAGCTCTCATGGATATCTAACTACTATATAAGTTTGGTTCAGATACAATCAAACGTGAAGACTGTATCGTGTTAACAAGCTCTTTTATAGCAATTTTGACCATTTCAAGGGCCATAATACAGTCATGCATGGGCGGATCTGGCTGGTTTTCGAAAGGAACCGAGCTCTCATGGATATCTAACTACTGTATAAGTTTGGTTGAGATACAATCAAAAGTGAAGACTGTATCGTGTTAACAAGCTCTTTTATAGCAATTTTGACCATTTCAAGGGCCATAATCCAGTCATGCATGGGCGGATCTGGCTGGTTTTCGAAAGGAACCGAGCTCTCATGGATATCTAACTACTGTATAAGTTTGGTTGAGATACAATCAAAAGTGAAGACTGTATCGTGTTAACAAGCTCTTTTATAGCAATTTTGACCATTTCAAGGGCCATAATCCAGTCATGCATGGGCGGATCTGGCTGGTTTTCGAAAGGAACCGAGCTCTCATGGATATCTAACTACTGTATAAGTTTGGTTGAGATACAATCAAAAGTGAAGACTGTATCGTGTTAACAAGAAATTGTTTACGGACGCACGGACGCCGGACAAATCGCCACGACATAAGCCCTTCTGGCCTTTGGCCAGTAGAGCTAAAAAACTTTAAAAATTCTTCTTCTACCAAACTGGTTGGCAGATTTTCAAATTATTTTAAAGAAGTTTTCCTTGGCCGCCAGGGAGCGGGGCTTTTTTGCCTTATATGGCTATAGTGTAAACTCAAAAAAATCTTCTCCTCCAAAAGTGTCAGGCCGATTTTCAAATAATTTTGTAGAAATGTTCCTAGGGTGACCCTCTATCAGATTCCTTCCAGCCAAGTTGATTGGTCGAAAAACATGGCCGCCAGCGGTCGGGGCTTTTTTGCCTAATATGGCTATAGTAAAAACTTGAAAAATCTTCTCCTCCGAAAGTTTTTGGCCAATTTTCAATTCTTTTTGTAGAAATGTTCATTGGGAGACCATCTATCAGATTCCTCCAAGCCATGTTGATTGGTCAAAAAACATGGCCGCCAGGGGGCAGGGCTATTTGGCCTTATATGGCTATAGTGAAAACTTGAAAAATCTCTTGTTAAGCAGGAAGCTTTTGAGTAAGATTTTAGAAAACCCTTGGTCAATTGTGATTTTTTTTTGTAACAAAAATTGGTAAATACTTAGATAAGTGAGTCGGGGCCATAATGGTTATCCATTTGTTTTACATGTCTTTTGAAACTTGGAAATTAAATATAATATTCACATGTATGTCTCATGATTTATTTTTATAGACAACTAAAATGGCATTTAATTTTAACGGATGTGTCATTTATTCTTTTACCCGAAGTTGTAATATTTATAAACAATGCATAGTTTATAAATCACACATCTATGCAAAGGCAAATGTTTGAACAGTTTTATGTACCCAAACAAATTCAGTACCTTCAGCGCTTTGATTAAGTTATGAGGTGAAAAAGCTTATCAGTAAAGGACAATTGTGTAATAATTAAGGCATTAAATCTTTGAACAATTGGAAGAGGACCACAAAAGAAACCTTCCTGTGAAGTTTGATTGATATCGGTCCAATGGTTTCGAAGGAGAGAAATTGCTTGATTGATTGAATGGGGTTTAACGCTGTTTTCAACAATTTTTCAGTCATATCACGGCGACCAGTTCACCTACTCATGCGTTTCCTGGTTTTCCCACACCAATATTGTCACCACACAACACACTTTCCAAGCAACTGGCTACTTTTTCACATGGACTGTTAAACAGCCCATTGGTGAAAGACGAATGACGCAGGTCACAGTGACTTTTGTCAAACATCGGAAAGAATGTTGGCCGAGCCAGGATTCAAACTCACAACCCCTGGATTAAAAGCTTTGAAGCTAAAAGTTCATGTACCCCTTCTCTGTAGCTATCTTTTTTCAACGGAACAAATTTTTACTTGGAATAGACATGCATATTGTATCTAGGAACATGTACTTGTGCCAAGTTTCATTTGAATATGTGTAACTGTTTTTGATTATGAGGTTAAAGTTTTGTGACAAAGACGCAACGCCAGGCAAAGGTATTACAATAGTTGACTTTTTTTTCTTCAAAAAACAGACAAACTTTAAAAATATTTTCCACTTTCAAGATGAATTACTTTTTTCTTCAGAAGTCTTAAATTTTAAAACAGATTACTCATATCAGAGAAATTTTAACTAATTCTTACCTTTTTCTGGGTTTTTTAACAAAGCCAAACATCGTTTAAATACCATAATAATTATTACAAGCCACTTCAGAAAGCCAATGTCACAGAGATAGTAAACAACTAAACACAATGTTACATCCAGGACTTTATTGTCTCGCCACAATAAGATTAACCCTTTCCCACATACAACAGATCCTGCAGCAGACCACCGTCAGTCGACTTTGAAAACATCAAGGCAAAAATATGAAAAAATCTCTATAGTTATAAGTATAGTTATTGAAAAGTGCTGAAAACATTGTGGCAAAAGGGGAAATTGCTCATCATGAGCAATTTTCCTTTTTGCCACAATGTTTTCAAAAGTCGTCTGCAGCAGAGGCGTTTTAAAAAATGCATTTAAATGTGGTCATGGTTTAAGATATCTTCCTGAATTGGACATCCTTCATTATTAACTTGTCTTCCTTTTATCCATTTCTTTGACCCTTTCCCTCACGTGCAGACGTATTTTGACGTATTTCTGAAGCAGATATCTTTTGAATACTTTGATCCGCGCATTTTTTTTTCATTTTTACCTCAACACTTTAAACTTTATTCAATAATCATACCCTCATATATCTGACCTATTTTCATGTTTTCAGTTGTTTGCTGCAAATTTGTTACGTTTATAAAACTTATATTAACCCTTTCCCTCATACGACAATTCTGCAGCAGACGACTTTGAACATATTTTGTCCTATGACTAAAAGTGGAAAACATTGTGGCAAAAGGAGAAATTGCACGTTCTGTGCAATTTCTTCTTTTGTCACTATGTTTTCAAAAAGCCGTCCTTTAACCCTTTCCCTCATACGACAATTCTGCAGCAGACGACTTTGAACATATTTTGTCAAAACCTAGAAAATCTCTATAATTGAATGGATAACCTATGACTAAAAGTGAAAAACATTGTGGCAAAAGGAGAAATTGCACGTTTTGTGCAATTTCTTTTTTTGTCACTATGTTTTCAAAAAGCTGTCTGCTGTAGAGGCGTCAGAAAGCGTCTATATGAGGGAAAGGGTTAACATATCCCCAATGAAATTCTAAATTCTTGTTTAAGGTAACAAAAGTCTTTCTCTAATATGAACAACTTTCAATTCTCAACTTTAATTTATATTTTCAATATGTTTGCCTATACTTTTTTAAAGTTGTTTGTTACTGATTGCTTGCATTCTAATTAGGGAAAGCTGAAAGGGTGGAAATTCAAATCCCATTGTACCGGATAAAGCCTTTATATTTTCAAGTTTTTTTCAAAGCAGATAACAGACATATGAAGTCAATGGTTAACCCTTTACCACACACAGTCAAATTCTAACGCCTCTGCATGCACTCAATCATGTCAGATGCAATCATGTCAGATGCAGCACACAATTGATCACAATACATCTGTATCATCTGACTTGTACATTTCTTCAAACCTTAACCCTTTCACACATACGACAATTCTGCAGCAGACGACTTTGAAAGTATTTTGTCAAAACATGGAAAATCTCCATAATTGAATGGATACTATGACAACAAGATGTGTTTGTGAAACACTGATGCCCCCAAATGGCAACATCTAGGTCGAAGGTAATGGTCAAAGTCAAAACTATTGGTACTGACAGAAAGGTCATGTCACAAGGAATACACATGTGAAATATGGAAGCTGTACCTGTTAATATTCAAAAGTAGTGGTCAAGGTTAAAGTTTTCAAAATGTAGGTCAAATGTCAAGGTTGCAAGGTCAAAAATTGTGGTACTGACAGAAAGGTCATGTCACAAGGAATACACATGTGAAATATGGAAGCCGTACCTGTTACGGTTCAAAAGTAGTGGTCAAGGTTAAAGTTTTCAAAATGTAGGTCAAAGGTCAAGGTCGCAAGGTCAAAAATGTTGGTACTGACAGAAAGGTCATGTCACAAGGAATACACATGTGAAATATGGAAGCCGTACCTGTTACGGTTCAAAAGTAGTGGTCAAGGTTAAAGGTTTTTTTGCCACAGACAAAGAAGTTTTCAAAATGTAGGTCAAAGGTCAAGGTCGCAAGGTCAAAAATGTTGGTACTGACAGAAAGGTCATGTCACAAGGAATACACATGTGAAATATGGTAGCCGTACCTGTTACGGTTCAAAAGAAGTGGTCAAGGTTAAAGTTTTCTTTGCCACAGACAAAGAAGTTTTCAAAATGTAGGTCAAAGTTCAAGGTCGCAAGGTCAAACATTTTGGTACTGACAGAAAGGTCATGTCACAAGGATTACACATGTGAAATATGGTAGTCGTACCTGTTATGGTTCAAAAGTAGTGGTCAAAGTTTTTTTCGACAGACAGACAAGCCAAAAACAAAATGCCCACCGAATCGGTGATTCCAGGGGCATAAAAAGTAGAAAACATTGTGGCAAAAGAAGAAATTGCATGTTTTGTGCAATTTCTTCTTTTGTCACTATGTTTTCTAAAAGCCGTCTGCTGCAGAGGCGTCAGAAAGCGTCTATATGGGGGAAAGGGTTAAAAGAGGCCGCCTTTTTTTGAACATTCCTGTGAAGTTATTTTGAAATCAGTCCATTGATTTAGTAGGAGAAGTCATTTGTAGGAAAAAATTGTTAACAGACAGACGAACAGACACCGGACGCCGGATGATGAGTGATCACAAAAGCTCACCTTGCTTCATGCTTACATGAGCTAATAATCTTAGAAATTTCTCCTTTTGCCACAATGCTTTTTTCACTCTATTCACTACTTCAACTTTCATTTATAAAAAATCTTCCAATTTTTGTTTGAGTCCTTTATAATAATGTTTTCCACAGTCATCTGCTGACTTGCAGTCATTAGTCGCCGGGCAGAAGCCCGCGACTTCTATTTTTAATAGCTTTTCGGAAATCACATGGGAGGGCGGCTTATTATTAGAAAGAAACAAATCTAGATGATTTGAACATATTACAATTGTGGTTGTTTACGAACACTAATAAATGACACATCTAAAATGAAATAAATATTCCGATTTTTTAATGTTTGCAGTTTTTTTTTATTTCACTCGCATTTAAGTTTTTTGTCTTATTTACGAAGACAAAAGTGGTCCCTTCAAGACGTGAACCAACACCCCCTAATGCAGACTCTTATGTGTCATCATTGAGGTCAATTTCGGATTCTCCTTTTAATAGCAATTTTAACTTACTAAATGTTGTTTTCATGTTCAAAGAGATGTCTTGATTTGTGTAGAATTCATTTAATAATGTTAATCCATGAATATCTAAAGTAGGAACTGTTTCTAAGCTAAATATAGACCCTATTCTGTTGTGTAGGTTCGTGACCTTTAACATCGATTTTCGCGCATGCGCATTTCGATATGAAAAAGCGAGTGATATTATTTTATTTTAGACAAGTACAAGACGAATGTTTGACGCAAAGCGTCAAAGAGAAGCCGCAATATTTCGTTGTACATGTAGAAATAAGAAAAAAAGAACATTTTTAAATCCACAAACAATAGAACAATTTAAACTGTAGACGGTAATGCTGATATATTTCTCCTTTTGAAGACTTTTGTTTTCTTCAAATTACCTCCCTTTAAAGCAATATCAGGATATTTACCTTGTGATTCGAATAAGATTGACAAACATTGAAATTATATGAATGAATACTATTATTTAAATAAGTAACAACAGCAAAATTAAATTTAAGCCAAGATAAATGTGTACACATTTCGTTAATTTTTTATAGATACCCTAATGTAAGTATGAATATAAAATTTATAAGTAAATGTTTTCATTTCAACGTTCCTAATGTTTGAATAGACTAAGGAAAGTCAAGAATACATAAATAAATCAATGCAGTCTTTTCCGGCGACATTGATGCCTTGGCATCAACTTTCTCTTGTTTCCTCTTTATATTGTTTATTTTAGACACTGATGAAGGAGTAATGCTTTCTAACACCTCTGCAGCAGACATTTGTAACTCTTGAAGTAATTATGGCAAATGGAGAAATTGCTCATGATGAGCAATTTCTCCTTTTGCCACAATTATTTCAACTCTATTCAATAATTAAAAAAAAAATCTTCACATTTTTGCCAAGATGATATCAAAGTCGTCTGCTGCAGTTTTGTTGTATGTGGGAAGGGGTTAATTATATAAACAAAATATGTGACAATGTGTGATTACATTTATATTTGGAAAGAGCAAAAGTATAAATTATAATGACATGCATGTATTTTCCTCAAGCCAGTTCAACTATCCATGCTGACACTTGTACTTAATTAACACTTTCCCTCATACGACATTTCTGCAGCAGACGACTTTGAACATATTTTGTCAAAACATAGAAAATCTCTATAATTGAATGGATAACCTATGACAAAAAGTGGAAAACATTGTGGCAAAAGTAGAAATTGCATGTTTTGTGCAATTTCTTCTTTTGTCACTATGTTTTCAAAAAGTTGTCTGCTGCAAAGGCGTCAGAAAGTGTCTATATGAGGGAAAGAGTTAATCCCATATCCATTGGTATCAGAATCAATATGAATATTGCTTCCTGAATTTGATTTGATTTGGTTTCCGTTTGACCATTTTAAATGACACCAAGATTACACACCTTAAATAAATAGCTGGACCCTTTACCGGATAAAGATTACTTTGCAGAAAATGTTGTACAAAAAAGAAGAAATTGCAAATTGTTAAAAATAAATAAGTTCTCCATTCCCAACATTTATGTTCAATTTTGAATTAAAATAATACTGCAAATTTTCTAGATGTAACACATTTTCCTGTGATGTTTTTAAAGCAGACAACTATCCCTAATTACCCTCAGACGACAATTCTACAGCAGACGACTTTGAACCTTTTTTCTCAAAAAAATAGAAAATCTCTATAATTGAATGGATAACCTATGACATAAAGTGGAAAACATTGTGGCAAAAGGAGAAATTGCTTGTTTTGAGCAATTTCTTCTATTGTCACTAATTCAAAAAGCCTTCTGCTGCACCAGGGGCATCAGAAAGCGTCTATATGTGGGAAAGGGCTATAGAAAACATTGTGGCAAAAGAAGAAATTGCTTATGATGAGCTATTTCTCCTCTTGCTACAATGTGTTCAACTTTTTTGCTTTCGGACGCCTCTGCAGCAGACGGCTTTCTGAAAACATAGTGACAAAAGAAGAAATTGCACAAAACGTGCAATTTCTCCTTTTGCCACAATGTTTTCCACTTTTAGTCATAGGTTATCCATTCAATTTTAGAGATTTTCTATTTTTTGACAAAATATGTTCAAATTCGTCTGCTGCAGAATTGTCGTATGAGGGAAAGGGTTAACCATTTCCAACATATAATCAATCTATAGCAGATGATTTTGAAACTATCGAAAACTTATGTAAATGAAAGTATAATAATAGAAAAAAAATTGAAAATGTTTATAATGATAAATTTCTACATTTGCCACAATTTCTTCAAAAGTTGTCTGCTGCAGATCTAGGTGTCGGAATGCCTCTGTATGAGGGAAAAGATTAAGTTCAAATTCTCCTTTTGCCACAATAATGTCATAACTTGTTTTTCTGCTGATGCATTGAAATGTGGGAAAGGATTAAGTTATAAAGCCTTTATCAACCAGCTGCTCTTTCTCTCGATAACCAATGATAAACAGTAATGGACAGTAATGGTCCGACTCTTACGAAATCAAGCATTATGGTATGAATGGTTTTGAGACAATCAATAATTTTGAGACAATCAATAACAATTAATGCATATTCTAAGAATGACTGTTAAGTCAAATATCAAAGGTCAATAACTCTGGTAAGTAGATTATTTGGTGTTTACCCCGCTTTCAACAATTCTAAGTTATATCACCGCTTTTCCTGGGTGAGCTGGCAGACCAGACCTACTGGTCCATTTATTCATACACCAGCCAGTCAGTCGTAATGCTTACCCTGAGCGCCAAGGAGGGTAACCATTACTACCATTTTTAAAATCTTTGGTATGACCTGACTGGAGATCGGACCCATGACCTCCCGGTACCCGAGGTGGTCGCTCTTCCACTACAACACCAAGGTGGTAACTCTGTTAAGCCTTTCCCTCATACGACAATAATGCAGCAGACTACTTTGAACATAATTTGTCAAAAAATAGAAAATCTCCATAAAAGTGGAAAACATTGTGGCAAAAGGAGAATCTTCTTGTTTTGAGCAATTTCTTCTTTTGTCACTAGGTTTTCAAAAAGTCTTCTGCTGCAGAGGCATCAGAAGCGTCTATATGAGGGAAAGGGTTAAGTAAAGATGAATCTAAACAATCTGGTATAATGCACTTCTCCTTTTTCATGCAGTAGCTTCCAAAATTGTTTCTCTGAGAAAAAATCTTGGAATGGAATTTAACCCTTTCCCTCATATAGACGCTTTCTGATGCCTCTGCAGCAGACGGCTTTTTGAAACATAGTGCAGGGTCTTTCAAATACTATTTGAAAGACCCTGCATAGTGACAAAAGAAAAAATTGCACAAAACAAGCAATTTCTCCTTTTGCCACAATGTTTTCCACTTTTAGTCATAGGTTATCCATTCAATTATAGAGATTTTCTTTTTTTTAACAAAATATGTTCAAAGTTGTCTGCTGCAGAATTGTCGTAAGAGGGAAAGTGTTAATGCATTGAAAGATGAGATAACTGGATTTACACACTTTCCGGAATGTTTCAGCAAGCACAACAACACAAAGGAAATGAAAAGATTGGTATTATCAAGATATTTCACTTTATGCCTTTGACATTTTCACAGCAAACCTCTCTTTAACACTTTCTCACTTGAAGATATATGTTGACGTATCTGTAGCAGACAATTTTTGAAAACATTGTTACAAAAGAAGAAAGTGCTCACAATGACAATGAGTGCAATTTCTCCTTTAGTCATACTGTATTCAACTCTCTTCAATAATTTATACTCTCATATAAAAAGATTTTCCAATATTTTTGGTCTTGATGTTTTCAGAGATTTATTTTATGTTGGAAATAGTTAATATCACATAATGTTAGCTGTGAAATTATAATGTTTCATCTAGTGATCAATTTCTTTTACAACAATCCAGAGTAAATACAATACAACTTGTTTCTTGGTTGTTGTTGTTTTTGGTTTTTTCCAAAACAAATGGTGTTTTTTTTCAATGTTTCCCTTCTATTCATAATTTTGTTTCAAAATTGTTTAAAATTTGTTTCTAAATTAATAATTATTTGCATATATGGGGGGTTATTACGAAACAGAAAACATAAGACCAGTAAGAGTTACCTTTCTTTAAAAAGCTCTAGTTGAACCCTAATCCCATGTACATGTAGCCGGATATTTACCACTTCAATATATATTGTGTCACAAAGATTTTAACTCTATGCAATGACTTAACTTTCAGAGATGTGCCATATTTGTTCCTTGATGTTTTGAATTCAGTTGAAGCATTGTGGCAAATGGAGAAATTGCTCATCAGGAGCAAATAGCAATTTCCCCTTTTGCCACAATGTTTCCATAAGTTGTTTACTGCAGATGTGTGAAAATGTTTTTTTTTTCTGGGATAGAGGTCTTAACAACTGCACTCCTGTAAATTCAGTAATATCAAGTACTTAATCTTCAGGTTAATCTAACCCTTTCCTACATACAATAAATCTGCAGCATACGACTTCGAAAAAAAAATTAGTCAAAACAATGGGAACTTTCTATAAATGAAAGAACAATTATTGAATCAAGTTGAAAACATTGTGGCAATGTAGGAATTGCTCCTCATGACCAATTTCTCCTTTTGCCACAATGATTTTAAAAGTTGTCTGCTGCAGAAGCTTCAGGAAACATATGAATGTGGGAGAGTGAATGAATGAATGAATGTATATTGTTTTATGGCGCATCGACAGCTAAGGTCATTTAGCACGCAATTAAATTTAATTATTCATGATCCCTGGGTAAACAAACCAGTACTTATAGGCTAGAAAATGTGCCTTGCCCAAGGGCACTCCACCATGAACGTAGTGCCGCGACTGGGGATCGAACCCGGGACACCCGGTTTCGAAATCCCCGACGCTAACCACTCGACCACAGCGGATTCCGAATGTGGGAGAGACTTAATTAAATGGAAAACTAGAAATATCACTGAAGATGATAAATACCCCCAAAACAGCACCTTGACTCAAAAATGGCTTACGACCGACCAACAAAAGGGCCATAACTCTGTAAACAAGAAAAAGTAACAAAGGGCAATAACTCTGTATTTAGATTAAATAGAGTTATGGTTTCTGTACACTGCACTTCCTCTCAATGTGTTGTATCATCCTATGAAGTTTTATTAAATTCCAA
Source organism: Serripes groenlandicus (assembly GCA_031761405.1). Taxonomy (NCBI): domain Eukaryota; kingdom Metazoa; phylum Mollusca; class Bivalvia; order Cardiida; family Cardiidae; genus Serripes; species Serripes groenlandicus. The sequence continues at coordinate 1,934,508 of JASEVX010000004.1, forward strand.
CAATTAGTTTTAAAGTTATGCTCCGGACAAGACTCTACGAATATGAAAAAGTAACAAAGGGCAATAACTATGTCATTATGTAAAGTAGAGTTATGTTTCTTGTACACTGCACTTCCTCTGATTATGCTCTACCATTATATGTAGTTTTATTAGATTCCATCTATTAGTTATTAAGTAATTATACGGACAAGAAAAAGTAACAAAGGGCAATAACTCTGTATTTAGACAAAATAGAGTTATGGTTCCTGTACACCGCACTTCCTCTCAATGTGTTGTATCATCCTATGAAGTTTAATTAAATTCCAACAATTTGTTTTAAAGTTATGCTCTGGACAAGACTCTACGAATAAGAAAAAGTAACAAAGGGCAATAACTCTGTAATTATGTAAATTAGAGTTATGGTTCTTGTACACAGCACTTCCTCTGATTATGCTCTACCATTGTATGCAGTTTTATTAGATTCCATCTGTTAGTTATTAAGTAATTCTCCGGACAAGAAAAAGTAACAAAGGGCAATAACTCGGTATTTAGATTAAATAGAGTTATGGTTCCTGTACACTGCACTTCCTCTCAATGTGTTGTATCATCCTATGAAGTTTTAATAAATTCCAAGAATCAGTTTTAAAGTTATGCTCTGGACAAGACTCTACGAATAAGAAAAAGTAACAAAGGGCAATAACTCTGTAATTATGTAAATTAGAGTTATGGTTCTTGTACACTGCACTTCCTCTGATTATGCTCTACCATTGTATGCAGTTTTATTAGATTCCATCTGTTAGTTATTAAGTAATTCTCCGGACAAGAAAAAGTAACAAAGGGCAATAACTCTTTATTTAGATTAAATAAGAGTTATGGTTCCTATACACTGCACTTTCTCTCAATGTGTTGTATCATCCTATGAAGTTTTATTAAATTCCAACAATCAGTTTTAAAGTTATGCTCCGGACAAGACTCTACGAATAAGAAAAAGTAACAAAGGGCAATAACTTTGTATTTAGATAAAATAGAGTTATGGTTCCTGTACACCGCACTTCCTCTCAACGTGTTGTATCATCCTATGAAGTTTCGTTCAAATCCTATGTTGCATTGTTAAGATATGGTCCGGACAAAATATGGCTTCCGACCGACCGACCGACCAACCGACCGACCGACCGACCGACCGACCGACCGACCGACACAGTGACTCCTATATACCCCCCCAAAACTTTGTTTTTTGGGGGTATAATAAATCAACCTGCCTTCATATTTCCATTAACATTTTAATCTCTACATGACAAAAAACAATTAACCCTTTCCAACATACAGACACTTTCTGGTGCCTTTGCAGTAGACAATTTTATAAAACATTGCAGCAAAAGGAAAAATTGCTCATAATGAGCAATTTTTCCTTTTGCCACAATGTTTTTAACTTTATTCAATAGTTTAACACCCATTTATACAGATTTTCCATAGTTTTACTTAGATGTTTCAAAGTCGATTTGTTGTATGTTGGAAAGTGTTTATCTCCTCTACATGACATTAGAAACAGTTAACAGGATAAAAACTCTGACTTGCACATCTTGTTATTCTGTTGTTACCTAAAACACCATTTTAGCACTCTTGCTTTTGGAAATATCTGTTTTCTAATTTTGACCCTTTCCAAACTTCAGATGCATTTGGGCAAATCTTCAGCAAGCAACCTTTCACAATGAGATATTTCTCTTTCTGCAGATTAACCCTTTCCCACATATAGATGCTTTTGTAGGCCTCTGCTGCAAACGACGTTTGAAAACACTGTGAGAAAAGGAGAATTAACTGCTCAAAACGTGCAATTTCTCCTTTAGCTACAATGTTTTCAACTCTTTTTAATAATAAAACCCTTATTTATGAAGATTTTTCATGTGTTTGTCAAATATATTTTCAAAGTCGTCTGCTGCAGATTTGTTGTATGTGGGAAAGGGTAAATATTATCTGGATATCTACACTGTCAGATAAGGATCCTCATGTTTTATGATCAGTGTGTCAATCATCTTATCATCATACAAAATGCAGCAACCTGCCACATGCACAAATCTGCAGCAAACAACTTAAAAATACATCTAGCCACAAAGATAAGGAAAATCTCTATTAATGAAAGATTGATTGATTGATTGATTTGGGTTTAACGTCGTTTTTAACAATTTCTCAGTTATATCACGGCGGCCAGTTCACCTACTCATGTATTTCCTGGTTTTCATTATGTTTGACAGTATGCTTTAATTCATAATCCCTGGAGTGGGGTTAACCAGTACACATCAAACAAATGTCAAATGTGCCTTGCCCATCTGCAGTAGACAACTTATGAAAACATTGTGACAAAAGGCGTAATTGCATTTTTTTTTTAATTTTCTCATGTTGTCACAATGTTTTTTAACTATATTCAATGATTGTACCTTCATTTAAAGAATGTTTCCATATTTGTGTAACAATTTCAAAGTCGTCAACAGCAGATATGCTGTATTTGGGAAAGGGTTATTTATTTATTTATTTATTTATTTGGGTTTTAAGCTGCTTTCAACATTATTTCAGTTATATCACGGCGACAGTTCACTTATTCATGATCCCTGGGTAAACAAACCAGTACTAGGCTAGAAAATGTGCCTTGCCCAACGGAACTCCATCATGACCGAGTTGCCGCGACTGAGGATCGAACCCGGGACACCCGGTTTCGAAATCCCCGACGCTAATCACTCGACCACAGCGGATTCCTTGGGAAAGGGTTAACATGAGAGCAAAATCATCAGAATTTTTAAACCACCATCAGATTCTGTTTTCATGTGTTCTGGCTCAACATAATAAGATGTTACAGGTAAATTGTGGGAATTAATGACTTTTTATTCAACCTATAATAGCTTGTATTAATGGGCATTCTTAACCCTTTCCCACATGTGACAAAAGTATTATTATTGCAAAGAGTTGAAGACATTGCGGAAAGAACTGAAATTGCTCAATAAATAAATAATAAAGAGCTGTTTCTCCTTTTGCCACAATATTTCCAAAATCATCTGATGTAGAGGAATCTGAAAGAATCTGTATGTGGGAAAGGATTTGAAAATATATACACCTGACAGACTAATGGCTTTATGGTCCCAAAGGAGGGGTTCCATGTCAACACCTTCGATACTGACATATTCCTTGATGCTGCAGATATCAACGACGATGACTTTTAAAACATTGTACAAAGGGGAGAAATTGCTAAACACAAGGAATTATATTTTATCTCTAAAAATATCTACCTCTCTATCAGAAGTATATGCATTCATATTTTCCCGACCTTACATCCTTTTTACTAAACCTTTTCCCACATACAACAATTCTGCAGCAGACGACTTTGAACATATTTTATCAACAAATAGAAAATCTCTATAATTAAATGGATAACCTATACCGGTAACTAAAAGTGGAAAACATTGTGACAAAAGGAGAAATTGCTTGTTTTGAGCAATTTCTCCTTTTGTCACTATGTTTTCAAAAAGCTGTCTACTGCAGAGGCGTGTAGACGTTTTTGAAGTCGTCTTCTGCAGACTTGTAGTCTGTGGACAAATGTGAAAAGATTTGTTCAAGGCAGATGCTCTTACACTACATATTAGGTATCCTTCATATAGACACTTTTATGACGCCTTTGCATCAGACAACTTTTGAAAACATTGTGCCAAAAGGAGAAATTGATCATGATGAGCAATTTCTCCTTTTGAAACAATGTTTTCAACTCTATCAAGTAAATACACTTTCTTTTACAGAGATTTTTGGATGTTTGTGAATAAGTTTTCAAAGTCGTCTGCTGCAGATTTGTTGTATGTGGGAAAGGGTTAACCTTTTTTCCATATCTAGAAGCAATCTGATGCATCCGTAACGGACAACTTTTGAAAACATTGTGGCAATGGAAGAAAGAGTTCATAATACCCGGTAAGTATTATTTCCTTTTACCAAAATGTTAAGAGACTTAATTTTTAAATATTTTTGCCTAGACGTTTTCAAACATGTCTGATTCAAAAACATTGTAGGAAGATAAGGTTTCAAAAGCGTGTGACAATACAAATTAATTTCCTGACATTTGTTTTTTGTATGTGGGTAAAAAAAGGTTCATGAACTCTGACAATATAAATTATTTTCCTGAAAATATTTTTTGTATGTGAAATATCATTGGATGGTATGTGGTTATGGCTTGCTTCCAACAAAATGAAGCAATAGGCATTATAATTTGTTAATAACCTGACATACAAGGGAAGGTTGTATGAAGAAAATAAATCATCTTCCTAATACATAGGACTCGGTACACTCCTACTGCAGACTACAACAGAAAACCTTGTACATTGTATTTTATATTTTTATGACTTCCCATTAACCCCAAGTTCCCTCATACAACAATTCTGCAGCAGAAGACTTTGAACCTATTTTGTCAAGATATAGAAAATCTCCATAATTGAATGGATAACCTATGTCAAAAAGTGGAAAACATTGTGGCAAAAGGAGAAATTGCACGTTTTGCGCAATTTCTTCTTTTGTCACTATGTTTTCAAAAAGCTGTCTGCTGCAGAGGCGTCAGAAAGCGTCTATATGAGGGTTAATGATTCGTTTTTCCACCTCAGATATTCTCACACAATATCCCATCTGGATGGAGATGCTGTATTTTTCCCTCTGCAGCAGACAACTTTTAAAAACATTGTGGCAAAAGGAGAAATTGCTCAATATGCGCAATTTCTTCTTTAATCACAATGTTTTCAACTCAAAAATATAATTTCATTCATAGAGATTTTCAATAATTTTTGGTACATGGTTTAACCCTTTGCCACATACAGACGCTTTCTGACGCCTCTGCAGCAAACAAATTTTGAAAACATTGTGGCTAAAGGAGAAATTGGTCAAAACAAGCAATTCCTCCATTTGCCACAAAGTTTTCAACTTCATTCAATGATTATACATGTACTTCCCTTTATTGCAAATTTCTTTATTTTTGTGGGTAAATGGTCAAAGTCGTCTGCTGCAGATTTGTTGTATGTGGGAAGGAGTTAAAAGTCGTCTGCTGCAGATTTGTTGTATGTGGGAAAAGGTTAAAAGTTGTCTGATGCAGATTTGTTGTATGTGGGAAAGGGTTAAAAGTTTGTTGTATGTGGGAAAGGGTTAAAAGTTTGTTGTATATGGGAAAGGGTTAAAAGTTGTCCGCTACAGATTTCATTTTATTTTGGATAGGGTTTAAGCCATATATTCTTTCAAAGACATGTAAATACAAGTTTAACTTTTCCTTATTTGAAATGATTTGGTATAAATCTTACTTGGGTGGCCCTCCACCAAGATTGATATTATTATTTTGATCTGTTGAAAAACATTGAAGCAAAACCTGCAGCAGATGTCTTTGAAAACATATAAACATAAATATGGAAACTGTCAATAGATAATTGTATAATCATTGAAAAGAGTTGAAAACAGGAGAAATCGTTCATCATGAGCAATTTCTCCTTTTTGCCACAATGTTTTCAAAAGTTGTCTACTGCATCTGATAGCGGCTGCAAGTTGAACCCTTTCCCTCATACAGACGATTCTCACACCTTTGCAGCAGACAGCTTTTGAAAACTTTGTGACAAAATGAGAAATTGCTCAAAACAAGCAATTTTCACCTTTTGCCACAATATTTCACCTTTTTTCAGTAATTATTCCTACATTTATCCTTTTTTTCCATGTTTTCATAAAAATGTTTTCAAAGAAGTCTGATGCAGATTTGTTGTATGTGGGGAAGGGCTAAAGATGGAAGAATTGTATAATATTTACCTGTTAGCTGCATCCAGTTTCTCCAATAATTCCAGTTCCAAAGGTGTTTTGGGCAAAGGTGTGATGGAAGAGGTAATCTGTAGTTTTCTGGAATAAAAATATACATGGGAATTGTTTAACCCTTTCCCTCATATAGACGCCCTATGATGCCTCTGCAGCAGACAGCTTTTTGAAAATACAACTTTCAATGTTTTATAGTTTTGGGCTCTCTTTTGTTTACCCCAGGATATGTCTCGTGATGTAACTGAAATAATGCTTAAAACAGTGTTAACCCTTTCCCTCGTATAGAGGCTTTCTGACGCCTCTGCAGCAGACGGTTTTTTGAAAACATAGTAATAAATGAAGAAATTGCTCAAAACAAACAATTTCTCCTTTTGACACAATGTTTTCCACTTTAAGTCATAGGTTTATATCCATTCAATTATAGAGATTTTCAATTTTTTTGACAAAATATGTTCAAAGTCATCTGCTGCAGAATTGTCGTATGAGGGAAATTGTTTAACCCTCCCCAGAGTTTCATTCATATCAAGTGTTTGCCTAGATGTTTCCAAAGTCCCTCGCTGCAGATTAGTTGTATGAAGAAAAAGTTAAGACAATGTATGGTCTAAATGAGGCATAAAATGTAGACTTTGAAAGAAAGAAGCGAAGTGGCCCACCAATAAATTATCATAGACTTTTGTATAGCCTTTCCAGATATCTAATCAAAGTTCTCTAAGTACTGAAAGTCAGGCTGACATGGAAACTTGATGTAAAGAAACAAAAGCAACTTAAAGCAGGTTCCATTGTTCATAGAAATGTTAAAAGTTTAAAATAAAAAAAAAAAATGCAATTAATCATTATATACATGATTGAGTTTTGGCCCATGCAGCACATACGATGATTAATATTAGCCATTGCTTATAAAGTTTAGGAGACAAGTGAATCTGAGTGCATAATTGCAATACTTATCCAATAAGTATTAACCCTTTCCCTCATATAGACGCTTTCTGACGCCTCTGCAGCAGATGGCTTTTGTAAACTTAGTGACAAAAGAAGAAATTGCTCAAAACGAGCAATTTCTCCTTTTGCCACAATGTTTTCCACTTTTAGTCATAGGCTATCGATTCAATTATAGAGATTTTCTATTTTTTGACGAAATACGTCCAAAGCCGTCTGCTGCAGAATTGTCGTATGAGGGAAAGGGTTAAAGCAGACGGCGTTTTGAAAACATAGTGACAAAAGAAGAAATTGCACAGAACGTGCAATTTCTCCTTTTGTCACAATGTTTTCCACTTTTAGTCATAGGTTATCCATTTGACAAAATACGTTCTGATCCATTTCACAACGAAGGTTAACAGTATATAAATATTGCATGGCTTTCAGTGTGACAGTACATATGGTCAATATGAGGAAAATACTGTTAGCCGAGGCAAAGCCGAGGTTAACAGTATTTACCCAAATGTTGACAATATGTACTGTACGTCACACTGGAAGCCATGCAATATTTATTTTATTATACCAAACAAATGTACACGTTTATTCAATTTATTCTGTCCTTTGTAGGGGAGGTGAACATGGGTAGATCTACTACAATGTAACACACACATATGAACATACCGGTTAATAGTATACTGTTACATGACACGCGCGTCGAAAAGGTGACGTTATTGTTTGAGATGACGTCATGCACGTGCATAACAAACATTTTAACGCGCGTGCCATGTAATAGTATACTGTTAACCGGTCACTAAAGTACTTTTAGCATGAGACAGTAAGAAATTGCCCATGATGAGTATATGAGAATTTAACATTACAAAGTCACGTGAGGTATAATAATATCAAATCATCATCATCCATTTCCTAAATTAAAATGTGAATTTGTTTTATCGAGGTTTTGACCCTTTCCCTCATACGATAATTCTGCAGCAGACGACTTTGAACATCGTTTTAAGCAATTTCTTCTTTTGTCACTATGTTTTCAAAAAGCTGTCTGCTGCAGAGGCGTCAGAAAGCATCTATATGAGGGAAAGGGTTAAAGCATTATTTCAGTTACATCACACGACAGTTCACTCATTCAAGATCCTGGGGTAAACAAAAGAGAGCCCAAAACTATAAAACTTTGAAAGTGTTCTCAATGCTCTGAAGGGAACTCTTGGCTCCCAATTAAGACCTCTGATAAGTCAATTTCAAGAATGAATTTGGTTCTGAAATGTACCTTGCCCAAGGGCACTCCATGATCATGACCGCTGCAACTGGGGATCGAACCAGGGATAAGGGTCCCAAAATCCCTGTCCCTAGCAGATTCCAGAATACAAATGTGAAAGAACTAGAAATATCACTGAAGGTGATGAATACCCTCAGCTGGTGCCTGACAATATACATATGTATGAGAAATTCAAGGGGCCATAACTCTTTTAAAAATAATTCCAGTGCAACACGCCGACAATATGCACAACTAGGCTTGGTATCAATCATTCTTGTGAAGTAATATTGAATTCTGACCAAGGGTTGCTGAGAATTAGTGTTCACAAGAAATGTCTATAGACCAACGGACCGACAAACCGACCAACCGAAAAGCGTGACTCCTATATAGCCCCCATATACTATGTATCTGGGGGTATAATAATAGCAAGTTGAAATTGTTTATCGTTTTTTTGAGGATGGCAACCCTAACATACCTGTTAGCCTCCTCTAACTTTTCTAGCAGGTCAAGGTCATGTTGGCTCGGTGTGGGCGGAGATTCTGCAGCCTTTTCTGACATTTGCCCCGCCTCTTCCATGTCAGACACGACCACTTTCTCCTCTTCAGACATCCTGATCTATGGAGGCTTCATGACTGAGTACTAAATCTCTATAAATACATGAAAGGTAGAGGTTAGTTCTTTCCCGAAAACAAATCAGCAGCCGACAATCTTGAAAAAAAATCGAGGTAAAAATATGGAATCTCTATAGAAAACTTTTCAAAAGTGTAAACTGCTACATGGTTAAATAAGAGGCCCAGAGGGCCTGTATCGCTCACCTGGATATTTGAGCAATCTTGGGAAAATGTTCTAAAGAAAAGAGAATTTGCGAAGAATTCCACATCTGTAGTTTTCTATGGTGAAGAATTCTCCACACTAAATGATCTAGATTACTTAATTTGTACTGAAAATGGAGTTAAATGAGTTTTCTCTGGTTTCCTGTACTGGACCTATGTCCTTCGGTTCAGATCTTTTTACCCATTGTCAAGGAGTTTATGCAACATTGAGTCACTTGTGCAAAAGGATGCTACAGACCAATATCATCCATTTGAGGAAACTTCATAGCACTATATCCAAGGTACTTACTGGCCAAATATAATCACTCTGGGCCTCCTGTTCATTCAGAAGAAGTTGTTTAAAGATTTTTATATATTTGACCACTGTGGCCTTGAAAGTAGGTACCTCCTGGCCAAATATCATGACCCTAGGACCTACAGTTCATAAGAAGAAGTCATTCAAAGAAAAGAGTTGACTGACGGAGACGGACGGACGACAGACAACACACCATGAACATGGTGGTGGCAGTGTAAATCAAAATGTAATGCACCAGTTTCATTAACCCTTTCCCTCATATAGACGCTTTCTGACGCCTCTGCAGCAGACGGCTTTTGGAAAACAGTGACAAAAGAAGAAATTGCACAGAACGTGCAATTTCTCCTTTTGCCACAATGTTTTCCACTTTTTGTCATAGATTATCCATTCAATTATGGAGATTTTCTATGTTTTGACAAAATACGTTCAAAGTCGTCTGCTGCAGAATTGTCGTATGAGGGAAAGGGTTAACATGGACAATAGCTAGCATCAGCTGCAGCTTGGGTAATAATTTTCTGTAATAATTGTTGTTATTATCCAGCTGACCAAATACAAGGGGAATATTTCAGACACATCCAAAAGGCCATGACAAAAGGTCAATTGGACGTTGCTAGACAGTACCTGAGTTTGGACATCCATTTGTCTCTGAACATTTGTCCCACATTGACCAAATCTGATGCAGCCGACAAAAAATGCGGAAAATCTTTATGACTGAAAGTGGAATTATTGAATATGGCTAAAAACATCATGGCCATAGGAGAAATTGCAAGTTGCTCTGAATGCCAAGTGTTTCCAAAAGTCATCTGCTGCAGATGCGTCAAAATGTCTCTCCAAGTGAGCAAGGGTTTATTTAAAAATTATTATGATCTGATATGTCAAAATAAATTTATCATAGGGCTGAACTTAAAGCTATTCATAAACAAGACTTTATTATGCACATCTATTGCTAATAATGTAGGCTTTTTCAATTTTCTGTTTCAAACACACGTTTGTTTGTTTGTTTGTTTGGAGTTTAACGCCGCTTTCAACAGCTTTGGTCATATCACGGCGGTCAGTGCACCTACCCATGTTTTCCTGGCTTTCCCACACCAGTACTTACACAACATTCTTTCGAAGCCACTGACTACTTTCTCACATAGATCAGAGGTGAGAGGCAATGGAAAACATCGCCCGAAAGAATGTCGCCGCAACCGGGTATCGAACACGTGACCTCCAGATCACGAGTCAGATACGCTACCAATTGAGCTACCCGGCCGGGTCTCAAACACATGTACCATCCTTTCGTTCATGGGATTTGATTTTGATTACATTGTGACAAAAGGGTTATTAGCAATATGCCTCCAAATGGCTTTTGATTACATTGTGACAAAAGGATTATAAGCAATTCCTCCATTTACCTTGATCTTTTCAACAACAAAAAAATCCAAATATTTATCAAGATCATTTTGAAATCTCCTGATGACGATTTGTTGTACATGGGAAAGTGTTAACCTATTTGTAAACAATTGTGCCCTTTTGCTAAAAATTAGTTCAGATTGTTATGATGAATTTATTGTATAATAAATGTCTAACATGGTCAATCAATTGGGTTCAGTGACCAAATAAATAGAGACAATGACAGGTAAATATGTGACATTCTGACAATAGTTTTATCAGGGACAAATATAGATAAGATCGATGTTCCTGGTTTTATCATCCTCGGTACCCAGGCTATTCATAAAGATTATGTTATCCTGGGCAAATTGGCTAGCGAAACTTCGTAAAGCATGCAACACGTACACCTTAACCCTTTCCCTCATATAGACGCTTTCTGACGCCTCTGCAGCAGACGGCTTTTTGAAAACATAGTAACAAAAGAAGAAATTGCACAAAACGTGCAATTTCTCCTTTTGTCACAATGTTTTCCACTTTTAGTCATAGGTTATCCATTCAGTTACAGAGATTTTCTATTTTTTGACAGAACATGTTCAAAGTAGTCTGCTGCAGAATTGTCGTATGAGGGAAAGGGTTAATTTTCGTATCACATGAGGTTTGTGTCATGCGGCTGCTTTTCACCTCGTGGATTATTCACGAGACTTTAACAGCCAATTTGCCCAGGGTATCACATATTTTATGAAAAGCCTGGTTACCGAGGATGGGTTTTATCAACTTTGCCATAAGCAGATGAAATTTGATGCATCTGCAGCAGATGAGTTCTGAAAACAATGTGGTAAGAAGGCACTACAACGTGACCAATGCACATTTTCAAAATATATCACTTTGAATGCAGCCGTGTGTTTTTTTTATAATGAAATGGGATAAATTTCAGACACACAATTTAAATTTAATGAAATATGTGTTAATATGCTATAAACATTAAATCTTTCCAACTTGCAGATGCATCGTGAAATGTTTGCAGAAGATGACATTTGAAAACAAATTTTACATTTTGCCACAATATTTTCACCTTGATTCTAATATTATACTTTGATTTCTAGAGAGTGTCCATATTTTTAGGTAGATATTGCGTAGATATTTCCATGTCACGCAGTTAGTATGTGGAATAGTTTTATAGAGTGTATGATACAAGCTAACACCCATAAAACTAACAAGAATTTAGGATCAAAAGGGCAAGACTCATTCATGATCTGTAAAACAAAACAAGATTGATTTCAGTTACAGACAACAATGACAACAATCGATGAATTGAATCCACATGAGGAACAGTTAGAAACACAATCCAACAGCTGTAGCAGTAATGGGTATGATTCCATAGAACAACTGCTCTACACTTTCTGTAGATAAGAACTCTTTTAACTCATTCCCAACAATGTTACATCAAATCTGTAGCAGACAACGTTGATACATCTAGGACATTTTTTGGAAAATCTCGCTAAAAGAAATTATTTAATTAGAGCTATTAAAAACATTGTGTCTATATATACAAAAAAAATCTCATTATTACCCATTTCTTCTTTAACAAGAATGTTTTCAAAAGTCGTCTGCTGCAAATGTGTCAGAAAAAGGTCTGTCTGCATGTGGAAAAGTGGTAACTGCTTACCTGATATGATATATTAACCCTTTCCCTCATATGACAATTCTGCAGCAGACGACTTTGAACATATTTTGTCAATAAATAGAAAATCTATAATTTAATGGATAACCTATGACTAAAAGTGGAAAACATTGTGCCAAAAGGAGAAATTGCTCGTTTGAGCAACTTCTTCTTTCGACACTATGTTTTCAAAAAGCCGTCTGCTGCAGAGGCGTCAGAAAGCGTCTATATGAGGTAAAGGGTTAAAAGTATTTGGGCTAAGAAAACAATTCTAGGCAAATATTTGATAAAGCAGGAAGATTTGAAATATTGCAGACTGATCCGGGCCGACACATTCCGTCTCAGAGGTAGGGAGGTATAGAGTAATGATTCCTAAAACATAAAATCCGCAGGAGGCGAAAAGTGTCTATCCTGGTAATCCTGCGTGGCACGCGAGTCATTACTTTATGCAGAGTCCACAATGTAGGTTTTCTCGTGGGACGGCTTATGTTTGTATGATGGACAAGGAGCAATATGATTCAAAAGGTGATAAAAACAACCTCTATAATAAAAGGAAATAATAAACTATTTATTTTGCTAATGTATCAAAGTTTATTGACACAAATGTGCTTTTCTAATACACAATCTTTTCTCTTCTATTATATTGCCCAATATCTCGACTTTGAAAACATCCAGGGAAAAATATGGAAACTCTCTATAAATCGTCTTCTGTTAATGCATCAAAGTTTCTAGCTTTTCCACAGTGTTTTTGAAAGTTATTTAATGCATAAGTGTTCAGATATCAAGCCATTACTACCATTTTTTAAGTTTTTGGTATGACCTGGCCGCTACCTATACTGCACCGAAGGTGGATGCTCTACCTCTAAACCACCGACGCGGTGGTTGTTCCTGGAAAGAATTATCCAAACTGCCCTTTAGTTAACCCTTTCCCACAAACAACAAATCTGCAGAAGATCACTTTGAAAAGATCTGGTTAAAAAATTTGAAAATCTTTCTTCATGAAGCGTAATAGTGAATGGAAATGAACATTTCGGGGCAAAAGTGCATCTGCTGCGGATGCTCAAAATGTGTCTGTGATGATGCATTCGCGGACGCCGCCAAGGGTATCTCAATAGCCTGACTTTTTTTCTTTGATAAAACATGTACACAAACTTAAAATTACTTTCATTTAAAAAGATTTTCCATGTTATTGCCTTGATGTTTTCAAAGTCATCAGCGGCAGTATGATTTGATGTTTGAAGGCAAAGGATTGTAACTAACTGTAGTCACAATTACTAATATAATTAATATCAACCATCCATTCCTCATGAATGAAATCAATTAATTAACCCTTTCCCTGATATAAACGCTTTCTGATGCCTCCCCAGCAGACGGCTTTTTGAAAACATAGTGACAAAAGAAGAAATTGCACAAGACGTGCAATTTCTCCTTTTGCCACAATGTTTTCCACTTTTAGTCATAGGTTATCCATTCAATTAAAGAGATTTTCCACTTTTTGATAAAATATGTTCAAAATCGTCTGCAGCAGAATTGTCGTATGAGGGAAAGGGTTAAAGTTCAAACGTTCACAATTATAAATCTAATATACCAACATCAATCAATAAAGCACAGATTACTGAATCAAACAGTCCCTGAGATGCTAAATTTAAATGAACTGGAACGAAGCAAAAGTGTTTACCACATGTATAAAAGAAACAAGTAAAATAGTGATACTGTTGATTATATCCCCATTTGGAGGCAATTAATTTTATGACAAAAGGTGTAATTGCTCATTGTGAGCAATTTCTCCTTTTGCGACAATGTTTTTCAAAAGACACCTGCTGCAGAGGCGTCACAAAGCGTCTGTATGTGGGAAAGGATTTAACCATAATAAACAATTAACCCTTTCACAACTCAAACCAATGGTTTTAACCCTTTCCCTCATATAGACGCTTTCTGATGCCTCTGCAGCAGACGGCGTTTTGAAAACATAGTGACAAAAGAAGAAATTGCTCAAAACAAGCAATTTCTCCTTTTGCCACAATGTTTTCCAATTTTAGTCATTCAATTATGGAGATTTTCTATTTTTTGACAAAATACGTTCAAAGTCGTCTGCTGCAGAATTGTCGTATGAAGGAAAGGGTTATTGTATGTGGGAAATGGATTCTTGTAACAAATCTTCTACACAATCAACTGGTTCTATCAAAGGAAAGCTATTATAACCACTGAATTTCTATGACACAGAATTATAAGTTTAACCCTTTCCCTCATACGATAATTCTGTAGCAGATGACTTCAAACATTTTTTGTCAAAGTGGAAAACATTGTGGCAAAAGGAGAAATTGCTCGTTTTCACAGCGAAGGTTAACAATATCAAATCATCATCATCCATTTCCTGAATTAAAATGTGAATTTGTTTTATCGAGGTTTTTACCCTTTCCCTCGTACGACAATTCTGCAGCAGACGACTTTGAACATATTTTGTCAAAAAATAGAAAATCTCTATGATTGAATGGATAACCTATGACTAAAAGTGGAAAACATTGTGGCAAAAGGAGAAATTAACTTAAGGAGAGGACTAGCTAGATAAGGAGGAGTGAACTGATCTTTTCCCATCCATATCTCTCTTATGACTCCCACTAAACCCTATGTTGTGGGTACTCAACAGAATCTTCTCACATAGGGTTTGAGGGTCAAATAAGGATTTGGGGATGTGAAATACTCTTCTTATCTAGAGATGTCGACTGATTTTTAAGAATAAAATAAAAGGTTTGCAAATTAACACCACAAATAGATAATCAGTTCCTACAGGGAGGCCTTCTCTATAATCTGGCTGAGAAGACTCGTAGACTCGTTCATCAAACAAACCCCAGTAATCACAAAGTGTAGGAAAAATTACCAACAGAAAATCTTTACATTCTTTAAAATGTACCCTTTCATGATTACATTAAAGAAATATATCAAGTAATTACAAAATGTCGGAAAATACCCAATGAAAATCTTTCTTTAAAGGTACTGATTCACGCTTAACCCTTTCCCTCATATAGACGCTTTCTGACGCCTCTGCAGCAGACGGCTTTTGAAAACATAGTGACAAAAGAAGAAATTGCACAAAACGTGCAATTTCTCCATTTGCCACAATGTTTTCCACTTTTTGTCATAGGTTATTCATTCAATTATGGAGATTTTCTATTTTTTGACAAAATACGTTCAAAGTCGTCTACTGCAGAATTGCCGTATGAGGGAAAGGGTTTTGATTTTATCCGATATAGTCTCTTCTATACTCTTTAATATCATTAACAGTTATACAGTTACAATAATATCTGAATATTGATGGGATCTGGGAGAAATCTGGATCCTGTAAACTTAGTCCAGCCATCATTTGTGCAATAACAGTAAAGAAACAGCAAGAGTGCCGCAAGCATACGCCAACGCTCTGTTTTTATCCAAGTCAAAATGGGGCCATTACTGAATAATTATTAGAGCCAGAGTTATGTGACTTAGTATAGACATGCATGTTCATAGGAAAATGTGTATCAAGTTAATTTCATTTGAAAATGCTGAACATTTTTTGAGTTATGAGGTAAAAATAAAGTTTTGGGACAAAATACATGTGTGGGGAATTATCCCATAAAAAAAGGCCAACCTCACAATAAAAAAGATCTGTCAAAAGCCACTCTTGTTTTATTTTATGCAATAATGTATGTGTACATTTATTATTTATGTGTATCCGCAAAGAAGTAGGGAGAAAATAATGTGGTTATTTGAGCCACACCAAATGAAAAAACAACCTTAACCCTTTCACTCATATCGATGCTTTCTGACGCGTCTGCAGCAGACGGCTTTTTGAAAACATAGTGACAAAAGAAGAAATTGCTCAAAACGAGCAATTTCTCCTTTTGCCACAATGTTTTCCACTTTTAGTCAAAGGTAAGAGATTTTCTATTTTTTGACATAATATGTTCAAAGTCGTCTGCTGCAGAATTGTTGTATGAGGGAGAGGGTTAACCCTTTCCCACATACAACAAACTGCAGCAAACGACTTTGAAAACATCTGGACAAAAATATGGAAAATCTCTTTAACCCTTTCCCTCATATAGACGCTCTCTGACGCATCTGCAGCAGACGGCTTTTTGAAAACATAGTGACAAAAGAAGAAATTGCACAAAAACGTGCAATTTCTTCTTTTGCCACAATGTTTTCCACTTTTTGTCATAGGTCATCCATTCAATTATGGAGATTTTCTATGTTTGTACAAAATATGTTCAAAGTCGTCTGCTACAGAATTGTCGTATGAGGGAACTTAAAAGTTAAAATAAAATAAGTTTAGTTGTAGAACTCTTAACATTATTTTAAGTTGAAACCCTTTCCCACATACAACAAGCCCAGCCCCGGTAGCTCAGTCGGTAGTGACGCAGGCTGTCAATCCAGGGGTTGTGAGTTTGAATCCCGGCTCGGCCAACTTTCTTTCAGACGATTGACAAAAATCAATGCAACAATTAAGCGTCATTCGTCTTCCACCAATGGGCTAAGTCTATGTGGAAAAGCAGCCAGTTGCTAGGGAAGATTGTTGTATGGAGTACTGGTGTGAGAAAACCAGGAAATGCATGAGTAGGTGAACTGGCCGCCGTTATATATATAATAGAGAAATTGTTAAAAGCGGCTTAAACCCGAATCAATCAATCAATCAACCACATACAACAAATCTTAGACCTCATTGTTTGTAATGGTTTATGAAATTCATGATAAGGAAATGTTGTTTCTTCAAAGGGAGAAATGAGTTGTGGGAAAGGATTCAGACATGCACAGCATATAAAAAACATTTCCTTATCATGTCTTTCATGAACCATAACACTTTTCCTCATACGCCAATTCTGCAGCAGACGACTTTGTAACATATTTTGTCAAAAAACAGAAAATCTCTATAATTGAATGGATAAACCTATGACTTAAAGTGGACAACGTTGTGGCAAAAGGAGAAATTGCTTGTTTTGAGCAATTTCTTCTTTTATCACTCTTTTCAAAAAGCTGTCTGCTGCAGAGGCGTCAGAAAGCGTCTATATGAGGGAAAGGGATGATAACAAACAATGAGGTCTAAGATCAGCCAACACAATTAATGCGCTATCTTATCTTCAATCATCTACAATATTTGCTACTCGTTTATCATTTCTTGGCAAAGATTATTCCATAAATAGGCAAAGACCAATGATGAGGATCGAGTGTCATAGATCAAAATCAGGCTGCAGCTAAGTCATGATCTTAATCTCAACCCTTTCACTAATTTGGACACATTTCGATGTGTCTGATTCAATAATAATATATACTTTCATTTATGGAGATTTTTCATAACTTTGCCTATGTGTTTTCAAAGTTTGTTGTATGTGGGAATGGGTTAATTATGTTCTCTACATGTTTCCAGGTACTTGTATAATTTTTTTATCCCTTCCCCACTTATGCTTTCTGTTGCCTCTGCAGCAGTCTACTTTTGAAAACATTGTGGCAAAAGAAGAAATTGCTCAATACGAGCAATTCCCCTTTTGTCCCAATTGTTTTCAACTGTATTCAGTAAGCATTCTTTCATTTGTAGAAAGTTTCCCTTTTTTGTTACCTGTTCAAGCCTTCAAAGTTGTCTGTTGCAGATTTATTGTATGTAGGGAAAGGGTTAAACATTCTCTACATGTTTCCAGGCCACTTGTATGACAAGATTAATGAGTATCATGCACAGGCTGATCTGGATCTTCACTCATTTCAGAACCTCTAAAAAAGCATTTTCCTGTGATGGGGACTCCTTGACACACATCTGGTCTGCAGCAGTGTGAAAACAATTTCCATATAAATGAATAAATACTTAATTCAATCTTCAAATGATTTGATCATAATTGGACAGTAAAATGCTGCTTTGATTGGTATCCCTTTCCCACATAAAACAAAACTTCAGCAGACAACTTTAAAATGATTCTGGCAAAATATAGAAAAATCTCTACAAATGATAGTTTAATCATTGAATAGAGTTGAAAACATTTCGGCAATTGGAGAAATTGCTCATCATGAACAATTTCTTCATTTGTCATAATGTTTTCAAAATTCATCTGCTTCTGAAGTGTAAGAAAGTGTCTGCATGTGGGAAAGGGGTATTAGACCCTTTCAGTGTGATACAGAACACTTTTGAGACCTGACTCTCAAACAAATGGATTTTGAAAACATCACGGTAAATAAAGAAATTGATCAGGATGAACTGTTTGGTTTATGCTGACATATGACATGTGATAGCTCAGTCAGTTACAAATAACGACATTGTTGATTGTTTGGCGTTATATGCCCACTTTCACTTTAACCAATTTTTGCAGTTATATCACTGTGTTTCCTGGCAAAGCCAAGAAGGACAGCCATTCATACCATTTTAAAGTCTTTTGCATGACCCGACTGGGGATGAACCCGAGACCTCCCGCACAAGAGACGAATTTTCTACAACCACACCACCCAGGTGGTCAGTAACAACAATCAAGGTTGATTGATTGATTGGGGTTTAACGCCGTTTTTAACAATTTCTCAGTTATATCACGGCGGCCAGTTCACCTACTCATGCATTTCCTGGTTTTCTAACACCAGTACTCCACACAACAATCTTCCCAAGCAACTGGCTGCTTTTCCACATAGACTTAGCCCATTGGTGGAAGAAGAATGACGCATGTCGCATTGACTTTTGTCAATCGTCGGAAAGAAAGTTGGCCGAGCCGGGATTCGAACTCACAACCCCTGGAGTGACAGCCCGCGTCACTACCGACTGAGCTACCGGGGCTCGGCCAACAATCAAGGGATCTTCAGTTTAAATACCAGCTTGGAAAATATTTTTTCCAATGATTGTCAAAAGTCACTTTGATCAGTTTCATTTATCGCCAAAATGGATTGTATTTCCACCAAGGGACTAAAAGATGTAAGTGAGAAAGTATACAGTGTAACATGGACAGAGTTTAGCCAATAAGGATAACCCATCAAAGCACTGTGTAACATGTACAGAGTTTAGCCAAGGGGGATAACCCATCAAAGCACTGTGTAACATGTACAGAGTTTAGCCAAGGGGGATAACCAATCAAAGCACTGTGTAACATGGACAGAGTTTAGCCAAGGGGGATAACCCGGCATCAAAGCACTGTGTAACATGGACAGAGTTTAGCCAAGGGGGATAACCCATCAAAGCACTGTGTAACATGTACAGAGTTTAGCCAAGGGGGATAACCCATCAAAGCACTGTGTAACATGTACAGAGTTTAGCCAAGGGGGATAACCCATCAAAGCACTGTGTAACATGTACAGAGTTTAGCCAAGGGGCATAACCCAGCAAAGCACTGTGTAACATGTACAGAATTTAGCCAAGGGGGATAACCCATCAAAGCACTGTGTAACATGTACAGAGTTTAGCCAAGGGGCATAACCCATCAAAGCACTGTGTAACATGTACAGAGTTTAGCTAAGGGGGATAACCCATCAAAGCACTGTGTAACATGCCCATATGGGCCTAGACTTATTCAAATAAACCTTGAAACCTTGTACAGAGTTAAGCCAAGGGCTAACTGAGACGTATGTTGCTTAACTTCAAGCAAAAGCCAACCACTCTACCATTGTCACTATAAAAGCTGGCGGTACCCCTGTGAAATGAATAATTACTGTTCATGAACAGTTCTTGTATAATTCATGCAAAGTTCAGGTACCTGGTTCATGAACAGTTCATGGGATGTATATGAAGATAAAATGGCACAAATTCTTAAAAAGTTCTTAAATATGTAGTTCTTGAACAGGTCATGAACAGTTCATGACACATTCAGGAAACATTGTCATTAAAAAGTTCATGAATTGTTCAAGAACTGAAAATTCATGAAATATTCTTGATTTTCTTTTTAAACATGAACTGTTCAAGAACTTTTTCCAGTGCAAATTCATTGTGCCATTTTCTCTTCATGGATTGTTCATGAACGGTTCAAGAACTATTGCTCATGAACAGTTCTAGAACTACAGTTCATGAACAGTTCAAGAACTACTGTTCATGAACAGTTCATGAAAAGTTCATGGAAAGTTCATGTTCAATTGGTTGGTAACCAGTGTATGAAATAGTCTGGGTGGACCTAAGAACCAGATTTTGTACAGAAGAAATTACAGAAAACCTGTGCAGATTATGTACAGAAAATATTCTGGTTCATTGAAACATAGTTGAACCAGAATTCAATAAAAATATTTTTTATATGAAGACAATAGGCTTCTTTCACATACATGTGGCAATGTGATACTTAAATAAATCACCAATATAAACTTATTGTTTATGACATAGCATAATACAATTTGCTAATTTAATAAACAATGTAACATTTAAGACATTTACCAAATGTGCCCATCAAGTTGTTCATAAGAAATTACAAAAAACTTCTCTGTGCCTTTGAAACACAACATATTTCTCCCACCAAAAAACGTAAAGGAAGTAGTAAACATTACTAACTTCTTTTTGAAGAGTTCCTGTGTTTTATGCTTGAGTTAACTCCCTTGGTATATTTGAAATTCAAGTTCAGTTCCAGTGGTATTTTTGGTTATTCTACTGGTATTCCAGTAACATAGCAGGTAACAATGAAATTTCACTGGAATTTCATTAATGTTTTTCAGTAGGGCCTTTACTTTTAACAAGAAGATTACAAAAGTTTTCACTATAATACATTTATAAGAATTAACTTCTTTGGTTCTAGAAGTGATCTATAAATGTTCTTATTTCTCTATTCAAAATGGTAGTTTAAGAGATTCACACTGAGTTAAAAAGTCATTGTAATTTAATTAAATATCATTTTAAAATCAGTGATATATTTATATTAAACTTACTATTCAAGAACAGAATAAGAAGTTATAGGGTTCATTAAAAGTACTTGAATTACACTTGACAGATGTTTATGAACTTGTTAAGAATTTGCCATGTTCTTCTTCAGTTCTTGAACAGTTCACGAACAAGTTTGTCTTACTGTTCATGAACTAAAGTTATTGAACTGTGATTAAGAACTATTTAATGGCAGTTCATGAACAGTTCATAAGTGGCATGAAAAGTTCATAATTTCAAGAACAACATTTCACAGGGGTAGAATGTGGCATTAATTTTGTATAAATAAAAACATCATTCCTGTTACATTTCTCTTGACTTGGATCAAAAGTCACACGACTGCTCACCTAAGCAGTACAAGACCAGAGCAGAGCCATCACTTAGAACCACCAGGGTCAGGGGATGATGGTGATGTGAACCATTTCCAACCTCTGTAACCATTGTGTAACATGCATCGGGTCCTTCACATAGTTAAGACTAACACGGGTCACCCATCAAGGCACTAACCGAGATGTTCATTACTTAACTTCAAGAAAAAGACAATCACACTACCATTGTCGCTATAAAATCTGGCTGTACAAGTGGTATTAATTTGTACCTTATGTAACTTCAAGAACAAGCCAATCACACTACCATTGTTGCTATAAAATCTGGCTGTACAAGTGATATCTAAGGTACACGATTTCCGTTAACACTACAAAGTTGCCCGAGACCAAAGTTGTGTATTAACCCTTTCCCTCATATAGATGCTTTTTGATGCCTCTGCAGCAGACAGCTTTTTGAAAACATAGTGACAAAAGAAGAAATTGCTC
Source organism: Serripes groenlandicus (assembly GCA_031761405.1). NCBI lineage: Eukaryota > Metazoa > Mollusca > Bivalvia > Cardiida > Cardiidae > Serripes > Serripes groenlandicus. The sequence goes on from JASEVX010000004.1 coordinate 1,956,278, forward strand.
AAAATGAGCAATTTCTTTTTAGTGATAGGTTATCCATTAGAGATTTTCTATGTTTTGATAAAATATGTTTAAAGTTGTCTGCTGCAGAATTATCGTATGAGGGAAAGGATTAAGTACAAGTGTCAGCATGGATAGGTGAACTGGCTTGAGGAAAATACATGCATGTCATTATAATTTATACTTTTGCTGTAAGGTCAGAACAGGTCATTATTGTTGGCTAATACCACAGTTTATTCTGAACATGAGCTAAGAAAAGGCTATAGGTTACAAGCCATGTTCTAATTACAGTATAATCATGTCTGTAATTGTGGGTAGAAAATAAGATGTTATATTGCCTAGTTATACTGTCTGCATCACTGACAATCGTGAGAATTATTATCCCTTTCCCACGTGTAAATGTATTTTGTATCTGATTCTTAAAAATGCTGACAACAACGAGCAATATTTCTCCTTTTGGCACAGTGTTTTCAACTCCATTTATATAATATTCTGTTTGTTTGCACAGATGTTTGTTTTCAAAGTTGTCAACTGTAAATGTGCTGTACATGTAGGTGGGAAAGTCTGTTGTAGGTGGGAAGAGTTTATACATGTATGTGAAGTGACTCATTTCATTCTCTGAACTGTTGGCTAATTAACCCTTTTGCCACATTACAACAAATCTGCAGCAGACAACTTTGAAAACATTGTGAAAAAAACATAAAAGATTGCTTAATTGTCAAATAAAGTTGAAAACATTGTGGCCAAAGGATCCAATAATTGGATAATTACATATCTAGAGATTCATCAAATTTTGCCTATAGCCCCTTTAAGTCATCTGCTGCATATGTGTTGTATGACGGAAATGTTTAAATGCCTCTGGCTCAGATCTGCCTTAAAAAAAATGAATAAATAAAATGTGCAGGTGATTTTTTACACAATTTTTGACAGCTAAATCAATCTTACACCTGGTGTGTTTCATATTATAGGTAATTAATGATTAAAAATCTATTAATTAGTTTCATGTCTAAGTTGGATTGAATGATTAAAATAAGTCACCGTAGAACAATTGCTATAATGAAATCACTTACTGGCAGAACCAGTAAGTTTATTGATTGTTTGGTGTTTTATGATGCTTATATTAATTTTTCAGTTATATCACAGCATTTCTTGGGTATTTAGTTACCAGTTATATCATTTCTACAGATTACCGGTAGGAAACAAATTTAAACCTTTTCTCTCATAAAGACGCTTTTTGACGCCTCTGCAGCAGACAGCTTTTTGAAAACATAGCGACAAAAGAAGGAATTGCTCATAAAGAGCAATTTCTCCTTTTGTCCACTCAATTATAGAGTTTCTATTTGTTGACAAAATATGTTTAAAGTCGACTGCTGCAGAATTGTCGTATGAAGAAAAGGGTTAAATGTTATTCAAGTGCAAACAAGCTACTGCATAGTACTTAGTATTCTATATTATAGGTTGGAGGTATGTTGGAATTTTCTATAACAGAAGATAAAATTGTAAATAACCTTTTCCCGCTTACAACAAATCAAACACTTTAAAATAATCTTGCCAAAAATATGAAGAATTGTTGTAAATAAAAAAACGAAAATTGAAGAGTTGAAGAGTTGAAGAGAAATTGCTCATTTCTTTTTTTGTCAGAATATTTTATATTGTTTGTCTGTTGCAGGATCCTTAAAATGATTAGGTTAAGAGTTGGTATACTTTTAACTCACATAACTTAGATTGTGATCTACTTTCCCTGTAGTATGACTGTCAGAATCCCTGTCAATTCTGGGAGAAATTATTTTATTTCCTGAAGCAATCTCAAAGGAGGAGAAAGTAGGTTAACCCTTTCCCACATACAAGTTACAACAACATTGCAGCAGACATTTTTGAATACATCTAAGCAAAAATATGAACATTCCCTATAAAAGAAGACCTTATTATTAAACAGAGTTGATAACATTGTAACAAAAGGAGAAATGACTAAAATTTATCAATTTATCGCTCCTTATGACAAGATGCTTTCAAAAGTCGTCTGCAGCGGCGGCAGCATGCAGATGTTCTAACATTATATGTAAGAGGGAAAGGGTCTAAACCCCCTGTGATATCACTTATTTCTGGATGATTTCCAATCATTGAACACATATAACATGAGATAACATCAAACATCGCTTCACTTCAAACACCAACTGCCTTCATATTGAATGCCGAGTTATCCCTTTTGCTCATACAGACGCAATTCGACGCCTCTGCAGCAGACTTTTAAAATATATTGTGGCAAATCAAGAGCAATTTTTCCTTTTGTCACAATGTTTTCAACTCTATTCAGTAAAAAATACTTTCAATTAATAGGAGCCTTTTCATAGTTTTGCCTAGATATTCTCAAAGTCGCCAGTGCTGCAGATTTGTTTGATGAAGGCCGCATATAGAAGCTTTCGGATGTCTCTACAGCAGACGACTTTCGGAAACATTGTGGCAAATGGAACAATTCCTATTAATCTATTCAATAATTAAACTTTTATCTACATAGATTTTTCAAAATGTTGCCAAGCTGTTTTCAAACTTGTCTGCTGCAGATTTGTTTTATGTAGGAATGGGGGTTAACCCTTTCCCTCATACGACAATTCTGCAGCAGACGACTTTGAATATATTTTGTCGAAATAGAAAATCTCCATACTTGAATGGATAACCTATGACAAAAAGTGGAAAACATTGTGGCAAAAGGAGAAATTGCACGTTTTGAAAAAGCTGTCTGCTGCGGAGGCGTCAGAAAGCGTCTATATGAGGGAAAGGGTTAAGAACATACTGATCTGTAATAATTATATATATAATATTCTGTATTAAAAATGATTTCATTTTCATCTAGAAATCCAGTCTTTCCGAGAGTTTTGGGTTCAGGATTTGTTTCCCCACACATCCCGAGGACCAGGGGCAGTTTAACATCTGCAGCATCTGTGTTATATTGACGTTAATCAATGATGGCACTGAGCAATTTCTCCTTATAGAGATATTCTTCTCCACTCAATAATAGTCACTACAATAATTATATTCTTATATTTTCCATATTTTTACCTAGATACATTTAAAATCATCTGCTGCCGGCAGCTGCTGATTTGTTTTATGGGCTCCAGCCAGATTCAAAAATTTGGACAGCAAAAGTGATCGACATAAGTTATTATAGGATCTTATAATTCACAACCATGATATATAATAACTAAACAAACAGGTACCAACCGTGATATTAATAGTTAACCCAATTTCCCACACACAACAAAACTTCTGCAGACGTCTTTGAAACTATCTAAGCAAAAATGTAGAAAACTCGTATATATATATATTTATATATGAAGATACATACATGTATAACTATTGAAAATAATTGAAAAACATTGTGACAAAAGTTGTCTGCTGCAGAGGCGTCAGAAAACGTCTATATGTAGAAAAGGGTTAATGTAAGATTGTAGACCTCAAATCCACTATCATTCCTTATTCATAATATTGATTTCATTGAGAGTGTTATCATTCAGTTATCATTCTACTTTGACGTCATGGCATGCATGTCATCGTTCAGATATTTCAAAATATTCAGCTCAAAAAAAAAAAATCAAAACAGTTTTATATCATATCATTCAGTTTAACCCTTTCCCTTATATAGACGCTTTTGGATGCCTCTGCAGCAGACGGCTTTTTGAAAACATAGTGACAAAAGAAAAAATTGCTCAAAACGAGCAATTTCTCCTTTTGCCACAATGTTTTTAACTTTTAGTCATAGGTTATCCATTCAATTATAGAGATTTTCAATGTTTTGACAATTAAAATATGTTTAAAGTCGTCTGCTGCAGAATTGTCGTATGAGGGAAAGGGTTAAAAGAATTTAAAAGAGTGTGATATGAGTAATTTCGATCATAAATTCCACTGTTTTCATAAGACATGTGAAATGGCATTTCCAGGAGGTGAAGGGGTGGTTGATATCTGTATATAATCTAGATATTTACGGTATTTGTAAATTTGATTTCTTTCAAATCTCACTTAAGACGTAACCAGCAGTTCATTAATATCTTGCAGCCAAGTTTTGTTTCGAAATTTATTCTTTTCATTTAACGATCTTTCATGATGATAAGTTGTTTTAAATGGCAATAATTACTCCATAGCAGCATGCTGAACATTATCCCTTTCTGACATACAATGAATCTGCAGCAGACGACTTTAAAAATGTCTACTCAAAAATATGGAAAATCTCTATTATTGTAGGTATAATTACTGTAAAAAGTTGAAAAGCTTTGTGGCAAAAGGAGAAATTGCTCATTTTCTTTTTAAGTCGTCTGCTGCAGATGCGTCAAATGCATCTACAGGTGGGAAAGGGTTATCAAATTATTTACAACTTGAAGATTCATTTTGAGGCATATATAACCGTGCAGCAAACAACTTTTGAAAACATTGTTTGTGACAAATGGAAAAAATCTCATAATGATCAATTTCTCCTTTAGCCCAAATATTTTGCACTCTATCCTATAACACTTGCTTTCAGTCTCATTTATAGAGTTTGCGTATTAATGCTCAGATGTTTGAAAAGGCATCAGCTGCAGATTTGTTGTACAGATGTATACCTAGGAAAGAGTTAAAAAGAATACTTTCTTTATTTAACATGTTTGCACTTAAAAGGTCAGAAAATTGTGAGAAAAGAAGAAATTGATCAGTTTTAAAAGACATCTATTGCAGAGACAGGAAAGGTTGTCTGTTTCAAAAGATATATATTAAAGGCCTAACAATTTTTTTAACACATACAGACGCATTTTGAAAACATTATGGAAAAAGGAGAAATTGGTCATGATGAGCATAATCTCTCCTTTAATTGGTCACAATGTTTTCAACTCTATTCAATATTTAAGTATGGTTTCGTTTACAAAGATTCTTTTAGAATTTTTTCTACACTTACCAAATTTGTCTGTTTCAGATTTGCTGTATGTGGGAGGGCTATTAAAGCCTGACAATATTGCACATGTATGCACAATGTATGGTAAAACTAACCTTTATGATGCTTCTGTTTTAATGACGGAATAATGTATTTAAATCCAATCACTTTTTATTCCACAACATGTCACTCCACATAAAGCATACAGAATAATCTAAATTTACACAAATATCAAATCTTAATGATTATTCAACATTGCATCACTGCAGATAAATGGCTAAGCTTAACCCTTTCCCTCATATAGATGCTTTCTGACGCCTCTGCAGCAGACGGCTTTTTGAAAACATAGTGACAAAAGAAGAAATTGCACAAAACGTGCAATTTCTCCTTTTGCCACAATGTTTTCCACTTTTTGTCATAGGTAATCCATTCAATTATGGAGATTTTCTATGTTTTGACAAAATACGCTCAAAGTCGACTGCTGCAGAATTGTCGTATGAGGGAAAGGGTTAACAATATTGCACATGTATGCACAATGGTAAATTACTTTAAAGATGCTTCAATTCAGATGACTGAATATATAATGTATTTAAATCCAATCACTTTTTTTTCCACAATGTCACTCCAGATAAATCATACAAAATAAGCTTGATTTACACAAATATCAAATCTTAATGATTATTCAACATTGGATCATTGTACGCTGCAGTTTGTTGCCATAAGCCTCACAATATTGTATGTATACACACAATGGTAAATATTACTTTTATGATGCTTCAATTCAGATGACTGATTTTTTTTTAAAAATCCAATCACTTTTTATTCCACAATGGTGACACTCCACATAAAGGATAGAGAATAATCTTGATTTACACAAATATCAAATCTTGATGATTATTCAACATTGGATCATTGTACTGCAGTTTGTTGCCAACAAGCCTAAAAATATTGTATGTATTCACATTGGTATATTACTTTTGTGATGCTTCAATTCAGATGACCGATTTTTTTATTAAATCCAATCACTTTTTATTCCACAATGGTCACTCCACATAAAGGATAGAGAATAATCTTGATTTACACAAATATCAAATCTTAATGATTATTCAACATTGAATCATGTACCGCAGTTTGAAATAACAGCAAATGTTGTCAAAAGAGAGACGACACCTGCAAACTGACCTACTCTCCCTTTCCAACCTTCAGATGCATTTTGATTCAACTCTAGTGCTCTGTCAACTTTTGAAATATTGTTTGTTTTATTTGGGTTTTTATGCCTTTTTCAACATTATTTCAGTTATATCACGGCGACAGTTCACTTATTCATGATCCCTGGGTTAACAAACCAGTACTAGGCTAGAAAATGTGCATTGCCCCATCGGGCACAGACCACCTTGACCGTAATGTCGCGACTGGGGATCGAACCCGGGACACCCGGTTTCAAACCCCCGACGCTAACCACTCGACCACGGCGGATTCCTCTTGAAATATTGTAGACGAAAGGAGAAATTGCTCATAATTGTCATGTCATTGATAGTTATTTCATAATTTTTCCTAAATGTTTTCAATGACGTCTGCCACAGATTTGCTGTATGTGGGAAAAGGGGGTTTAATACATACATGTACTTAACCCTTTCCCTCATACGACAATTCTGCAGCAGACGACTTTGAACGTAATTTGTCAGATGGATAACCTATGACTAAAAGTGGAAAACATTGTGACAAAAGGAGAAATTGCACGTTCTGTGCAATTTCTTCTTTTGTCACTATGTTTTCATAACGCCGTCTGCTTTAACCCTTTCCCTCATACGACAATTCTGCAGCAGACGACTTTGAACGTATTTTGTCAAAATATAGAAAATCTCTATAATTGAATGGATAACCTATGACTAAAAGTGGAAAACATTGTGTCAAAAGGAGAAATTGCACGTTTTGTGCAATTTCTTCTTTTGTCACTATGTTTTCAAATAGCTGTCTGCTGCAAAGGCGTCAGAAAGAGTCTATATGAGGGAAAGGGTTAACACTGTCAAATTACATTTAAATCTTTGCTAAATCACACAACATTTTAACCCCATCAAACATAAAACAATTTGATTCACTTTGTAATTGTACCACAAATCAACTAAATTTAAATCTGATTGCATTTTTAAATACAAATGGACCGCCTCAGGGAGGTCTCTAATGTTCGATCACCTGTCGAATCATACCAAAGACTTTAAAAATTGAAGTAATGGCTTTCCCTCCTTTGCTCTCAAGATTGTTGGATTAGCATTACAAATGATTCGATTGCTGGTGTCAGGATAATCATTCAACTTTTTCAACCAGGACCAGTAGTAACTTAAGTAACTCACCAAGGAAAAGTGATGATAATTATAACTAAACAATTATTGAAAGCGGCATAAAACACCAAACATTCAAAATAAAATAAATACAAATATGAGTATGACAGGAGCTTCATACGACAATTGGGTGTCATAGCCATCCTCCCATCAATAACTTTACCTATCTTGATGAACTTCTTGAATAAATTAACAATTTTCTATATCCAATTACAGAACACAAGAAAGCCTTTATTGTTTTAGGACAACCACTTCAAAGAACAACTATCTATCAACTGTCTATATAAGAGGAAAACACTTGCAATTCATCTACAGGTTTAACCCTTTTCAACACACAGATGCATTTTTTAAGCATATATATGCAGAAGACATCTTTTGATATAAATTGTTACCCTTGCTCGTAATGAACAATTTCTCCCTTTGTCACAATGTTTACAAACCTATTCATTAATTATACTTTCATTTATATATAGAATATTTTTAGTATTTTTGTCTTAAATGATTTTAACCCTTTTCCTCATACGACAATTCTGCAGCAGACGACTTTAAACATATTTTGTCAAAAAATAGAAAATCTCTATAATTGAGTGGATAACCTATGACTAAAAGTGAAAAACATTGTGGCAAAAGGAGAAATTGCTCGTTTGGAGCAATTTCTTCTTTTGACACTATGTTTTCAAAAAGCTGTCTGCTGCAGAGGCATCAGAAAGTGTCTATATGAGGAAAAGGGTTAAAGTTTTGTCTGCTCAATAAGTTTATGTGAGAAACAGTTTAAACCTTTAGCACATTCAACTGTTGAATGACAAAAAAGCTTAGCGTAAAACGTTGTAACTATATCATTATTTGTACTGAGCCAACAAGACAACAAGATATGTAGTGATTAAACTTTCCCACGTTCAACAGTTATGTTTCAGCAGATGAAAAAATATAAAATGCAAACCTAAGAAAATCTCTATGAATAAAAGTGTCATTATTGAAAAGAGTTAAAAACATTTTCACAAAATGATCATTATGAATTTGGAGGAGTTCATAATTAAGGATTATAAGGGCAATGGGTTAGACATGTACTGAAAAAAACAATCCGTCTGAAATTACATTTATAATTACAAATGTTGTCTTGTCAATGTTTTTTACCCAGGGGCATTTCCTTAACCCTTTTCCTCATACAACAATTCTGAAGCAGACAACTTTGAACATATTTTGTCAAGAAATAGAAAATCTCTATAATTGAATGGATAACCTATGAATAAAAGTGGAAAACATTGTGGCAAAAGGAGAAATTGTTTGTTTTGAGCAATTTCTTCTTTTGTCACTATGTTTTTAAAAAGCAGTCTGCTGCAGAGGCATCAGAAAGCGTGTATATTTAACCCTTTCCAACCTGCAGACACTTTTTGTCACCTCTGCAGCAGATGACTTTTGGAAACATTTTGGCTTTAAAAGTAGAAATTGCTGATAATTAGCAAAACTCTCCATTTGCCACACTATTTTCAACCCTATTCAATAATTAAACTTTTATTTCTTTATAATCGTCTGCTGCAGATATAAAATTTAACCCTTTCCCTCATACGACAATTCTGCAGCAGACGACAACTTTGAACATATTTTGTCAAAAAATAGAAAATCTCTATAATTCAATGGATAACCTATGACTAAAAGTGGAAAACATTGTGGCAAAAGGAGAAATTGCTCGTTTTGAGCAATTTCTTCTTTTGTCACTATGTTTTCAAAAAGCAGTCTGCTGCAGAGGCGTTAGAAGGAAAGGGTTAAGGGTTAGCCTCTACCATGGGACTTTACATTTTGAACTTGCCTATCCATCAATAGAAGCAGCGGTTCAATCACTCGATCAACATTTACTTCACTACTGTGGTGATCCAGATAACCTTATTAGAGACATTAAACTTTATAGATATATAGATAGATTTATTCAACATAAAATGTACAATTTACATGGCAATATAAAAGTAATACAACCGGTTGCCTTTATCGACTGACTTATATTGAAATAAATATCAAGCTAAATATGTATACTCGTACAGATAAAAAAAACATACAAGTGACAGGAAATGGGAAACAATTGATTGATTGATTGTTTAGAGTTTAACACCACTTTCAACAATTGTTTAGTTATAACGCGGCATTTCCTGGGTAATATATCATGACACAAGCTGGTCAGTCGTAATGATAACCCCACAACCCTCAGAGCGTTAATCTTAATCTCTACACGTGTTACCCTAATTTAAGCATAATCATTAGCAATGCATGTATATATATAGTCTTATATAGCCATTTCCTAAATATAAATTGATTGATTGATTGGGGTTTAACGCCGTTTTCAACAATTTTTCAGTCATATCACGGCGGCCAGTTCACCTTCTCATGCGCTTCCTGGTTTTCCCACACCAGTACACCACACAACATACTTCCCAAGCAACTGGCTGCTTTTCCACATAGACTGTTAAACAGCCCATTGGTGAAAGACGAATGACACAGGTCACAATGACTTTTGTCAAACGTCGGAAAGAATGTTGGCCGAGCTGGGATTCAAACTCACAACCCCTGGATTGACAGCCCTCGTCGCTACCGGGGCTCGGCACCTAATCTGAACAAGGCTATAATAATATGTACCGGTACATGTTCTCTTGGTACAGAAGCTTCCCTCCAGTACAGTTTCACTGAATTTCAGCCAGCATTTGCTGAAAAATAGCCTGGACATGATACTGAGACACAGAATGTGGCGACAATAAGCTTCCAGGAAAACGTACAGGACGGATTCTGTGGGGAAGTGGTTATAGCATCCATATCTGGAGTACGGGATTCAGGGTTTGAATCCCAGTTGAGTCATACAGAAGACTTTAAAAATGGTAGCAATTATGCTTCCCTCATTGGCACTCAGGTTCGCGAGAATATCATTATGACTGATGCATCAGTGTCATGATAATGTTTTGGTTTGTATGGACCTTTAAGCTATTTTTCAGTTATATCATACGTTTCCTGGGTAATTTTCCAGGCCTACTGGTCCATTTATCCTGACACCAGCCAACCAGTCGTATTTCTAACGCCACGGAGGGAAAGCCATTACTACCATTTATAAAGTCTTTGGTATGACCCGACTTGGGATTGAACCCGCGACCTCCCACACTTAGGCGGCGGACGCTCTACCACTACACTACCACGGCAGTCAGTGTCATGATAAATAGTACTGGTAAGTAATTTACCCGACTTATTATAATTACCAGTAAAAATTCCAACATCTTTAGAACTGAAATACTGTTAAATGCAGGGAAAAAACACCAATTAAAGCATTCCCTCATACAACAATTCTGCAGCAGACGACTTTGAACATATTTGTCAAAAAATCTCTATAATTGAATGGATAACCTATGACTAAAAGTGGAAAACATTGTGGCAAAAGGAGAAATTGCTCGTTTTGAGCAATTTCTTCTTTCGTCACTTTGTTTTCAAAAAGCTGTCTGCTGCAGAGGCATGAGAAAGCGTTAATATGACGGAAAGGGTTAAACAAACAAACAACCAATACATCCAGGGGGATGAAATAGACATTGGGGGAAAGGGTTACAAACTTTCCATCCATCAATTTATACAGTTGACTGTTTACACTGTATTCAATCACCCTCACTTTATTTCCTTTCCCCTTTTAACCATTTCCCACTTATGCATCCTCGATGGTACCCAGGCTATTCATAAAATATATGATATATTTTATGAATAGCCTGGGTACCGAGGATGCACTTATGTTGACGCAGAGATCTGCAGCAGACCACATATGAAAACATTGTGACAAAAAAAGCGAAATTGGTTCATAATGAGCAACTTTTCCATAAGCCTAAATGTTTTCAACTTTATTCAATTATTTAAAACTCTCATAAATTTATGGATAATTTTCACATGTTTACTAGGATGCTTTCAAAGTCACAAAACTCTAGATAAATGCATGTTCTAAAATCCTTGTTTGACATTCAAACCCTATGTTGTGGGTACTCAAAATAATCGTCTGATATATCAGATTCTTTTGAGTACCCACAACATAGGATTTTGTTGAGTAATAAGCGAAATATTGTGGGAAAAAGACCTGTTCACTCCCTCTTATCTAGTCCTCTGAGTCATCTGCTGCAGACGTGTATGTGGGACAGGGTTAAAATATATGGAGGTATTTTGATGTGTCTGAAGATGGCCTTTAACCCTTTCCCTCATCTACACCTACGCTTGCATACACCTACGCTTGCTGATCGCTTGCATACACCTACGCTTGCTGATTGTCTCTGAAGCAGACCACTTTTGAAAACTCTGTATAAAAAAGAGAAATTAGTCATCATGTTTTTAGCTCTATTCAATAATTATATACCTTTATTTAAACCTTTCCCACTTACAGTCGCTTTAAAATGCCTCTGCAGTAGGCAACATTTGAAAACATTGTGTCAAAAGAAGAAATTGCTCCTTTTGTGACAATGTTTTCAACTATTTTCAATAATTAAACTTTCCCTCAAAGAAATTTTCAATAGATTTTGTCTATAGATGCTTTCAAAGTCGTCATTTTTGTTGTTTGTGGGAAGGGGTTAACCCTTTCCCCCCATATAGACGCTTTCTGACGCCTCTGCAGCAGACGCCTTTTTGAAAACATAGTGACAAAAGAAGAAATTGCACAAAACGTGCAATTTCTCCTTTGGCCACAATGTTTTCCACTTTTTGTCATAGGTTATCCATTGAATTATGGAAATTTTCGATGTTTTGATCAAATACGTTCAAAGTCGTCTGCTGCAGAATTGTCGTATGAGGGAAAGGGTTAAACAGATAAATAGTTTTGCATATTTTTGTTGGAATGTTTTTCATTGCTGTTTGTTGCAGATGGTATGTATGCATGAAGTGTTTACCCTTTCCCCTCATACGACAATTCTGCAGCAGACGTCTTTGAACGTATTTTGTCAGAACATAGAAAATCTCCATAATTGAATGGATAACCTATAACAAAAAGTGGAAAACATTGTGGCAAAAGGAGAAATTGCACGTTTCGTGCAATTTCTTCTTTTGTCACTATGTTTTCAAAAAGCCGTCTGCTGCAGAGGCGTCAGAAAAGCGTCTATATGAGGGAAAGGGTTAACGATGTAAGAAAAGGAACAATTGTTCATTTCTCCTGTATCGATCCGTAGTATTTTCCGTTTGACATTTTCTTAAGATTAATATTTCATTTTGTTTCATTTTATTTCATCAATAATATTTTTTTTATTGATTTCATTTTGTTGAAACTTGAATCCAAACACTGGTAGATCTAATACATTTAAATAAGTAATAGTATGAATTTCAATCAGAAATCAAAATCATTTGTAAAAGATTGTTAGTTTGTTTGAATGGTGTTTCGTGACACTTTCAACAGTACTTCAGTTATATTTTATGCCAAATGATGAGATACTGTGACAGTGTTCTAATCAGTGAAATAAAATACATATCACTCACTGATATCACCCACACTGTGAGTGATATAGGTATGCCGGAACTATTTTTTTACTTATAAAAGGATGCAACTGTGTTGATTTATAGCCTTCCAGTATAATTTAATTGTGTAGTAAACAAATAAATCCAATAGATGTGTTCCACATTTTTTATCGTTACAATTTTCAATATGGCGGACAAACTGTGTTTGAATAGGAATTCACAAAGGGTTTGTCTGCGTGTGAACAGGTACGAGGACACTAAATAGTTCCATTCTTTCGTCATCAATCAGCATAAAATAAAAAGAAAATTTGTTTGTTTTGAGTGGATATGGAATATATCTCATCGAGAAGTGATATATTCCATATCTACTCAAAACAAACAAATATGACAGTATTTCCTTTGCTTATTTACAGTACTAACGGGACTTAATAATATATCCTGATATCGAAGCAACAGTCGCTATGCTATCCATGCAGCCCTGAGAACAAAGGAAGGAAGTCATTACATGTATTAACCCTTTCCCTCATACGACAATTCTGCAGCAGACGACTTTGATCGTATTTTGTAAAAAAAAATGAAAATCTCTATAATTGAATGGATACAACCAACCTATGACTTAAATTGGAAAACATTGTGGCAAAAGGAGAAATTGCTTGTTTTGAGCAATTTCTTCTTTTGTCACTATGTTTTCAAAAGGCCGTCTGCTGCAGAGGCGTCAGAAAGCGTCTATATGAGGGAAAGGGTTAACATTTTTAGGTACATCGGTATGACTTGACAGGGGATCGAACCTGTACCTCCCAATCCCAAGGCAGAGGCTCTAACCACTACACCAAGGAGACGGTTGCCTGCTACAGACTTTTGTATCAGGAAAAGGATTAGCAAATCTGAGACGCAATATAATAAATTTGGTCTGACTTCTCCTAGCTTCATTAACTCTACAGAGACAGATCTTATATTTACTGCATGGTACTGTCAAGTCTAGACACCATAAAGAAACCATGCAAAGATATATTCAATCAAAGTCTATGGATCGAATGATTCAGATTGAATTATGTATTATGCTGCTTTCAATAAATGTTCTGAATAAACTAATATAGTAAGTTTTGAAATTCATTCAAACAAGGACCACGGTGGTTTGTTTGTTTGTTTGAATATATAGTCTAAAGCCGCCTTCAACAGTACGGGTATTTCAATTATTCCACTATTTAATTGTACTGTGTAAATTATAAGTTCTACCAGTATTCCTGGCGGCTTCCAATAATAATAACTACTATTTATCCTGACACTTTAATCCCTTCTCACTCTTAGGCCCCTTTTGACACATCTACAGCAGACACATTTTGTAAACATTCTGGCATATGAAGAAACCGCTCATGATGAGCAAATTCTCATGAACAATTTTTGCTTTTGCCACAATATTTTCAGCTTTATTTAATAATTATATTTTAATTTTTATTGAGATGTCACTTTTTTTTCCCCAACATGTTTTTCAACGTTATCAGCTGCAGATTTATTGTATGGTGGAAAGAGTTAATCCTTTCCCTCATACGACAATTCTGAAGCAGACGACTTTAAACATGTCAAAAAATAGAAAATCTCTATAATTGAATGGATAACCTCTGACTAAAAGTGGAAAACATGGTGGCAAAAGGAGAAATTGCTCGTTTTGAGCAATTTCTTGTTTTGTCACCATGTTTTCAAATAGCTGTCAGCTGCCGAGGCGTCAGAAAGCGTCTGACACCTCTGCAGCAGACAGCTTTATGAAAACATAGTGACAAAACAAGAAATTGCTCAAAACAAGCAAGTCTCCTTTTGACACAATGTTTTCCACTTTTACTGCAGACTACGCGAACGTCGTCAGTCCTTCAGTCCTGACTGACATAAATCATTTCGGACTGACACATTTTCAGGCAATATTAAATTGGTTGAACAAAGATGAAAATATTTGAAAAATTAGCTTTTGGACTGACAGGTTTCAAAAGATTTCGTGTAGTCTGTTTTAGTCATAGGTTATCCCTTCAATTATAGAGAATGATATTCTATTTTTTGACAAAATATGTCAAAAGTCCTCTGCTGTATACTTGTTGTTGTTGTATGGGGGAAGGGTTAACCCTTTCCCTCATATGACAATTCTGCAGCAGACGAATTTGAACATATTTTGTCAAAACATAGAAAATCTCTATAATGGAATGGACAACCTATGACAAAAAGTGGAAAACATTGTTGCAAAAGGAGAAATTGCACGTTTTGTGCAATTTCTTCTTTTGTCACTATGTTTTCAAAAAGCCGTCTGCTGCAGAGGCGTCAGAAAGCGTCTATATGAGGGAAAGGGTTAATAAAAGATATAATACCAGGAGAATGTTGACTCTCATTAATGACTGATACTTTCTCAATTCCAGTAAACTGGGATAAACAATTCCAGGTGTTGGGATGCATCAGTCCGACAATCCTGCTCACCAAAGAAGGAATCTTTACTACCATTTATTAAATTCTTAGTTATGATGACCAAACTGCTTTAACCCTTTCCCTTATATAGACGCTTTCTGACGCCTCTGCAGCAGACGGCGTTTTGAAAACATAGTGACAAAAGAAGAAATTGCACAAAACGTGCAATTTCTCCTTTTGTCACAATGTTTTCCACTTTTAATCATAGGTTATCCATTCAATTATAGAGATTTTCCATTTTTTGACAAAATACGTTCAAAGTCGTCTGCTGCAGAATTGTCGTATGAGGGAAAGGGTTAAAGCAGACGGCGTTTTGAAAACATAGTGACAAAAGAAGAAATTGCACAGAACGTGCAATTTCTCCTTTTGTCACAATGTTTTCCACTTTAAGTCATAGCTGGTTATCCATCTGACAAAATATGTTCAAAGTCGTCTGCTGCAGAATTGTCGTATGAGGGAAAGGGTTAATGACCAGGGATCAAAACCATGGTCTCCTACTCCACTTTATAAACGCCCTGGAAACGAACGAGAGCAACAAGGAGGAATTTTGCCACAGTAGTTTGTTTTATTTTTGTGTTACGTTGTTTTCAACATTATTTCATATCGTTATTTCATATATATATATATATCACAGCAACAGCTCACTTATTCATGATCCCTGGGTTGACAAACAAACCAGTTATAGGCAAGAAAATGTGCCTTGCCCAAGAACACTCATCTATGTCCTTCATGACTGGGGATCTAACCCAGGACACCCGGTTCAAAATTCCCGACGCTAACGACTTGGGCACAGCGGATTCCTGAAAGCCACAGTAAGATCAACTTCAATGGAAAGTCCAAATCTAAAGGTCTAAAACTTTCTGTTCAAGATGAGAGACATACATGTATGTAAACATGCCAACAATATTTTATTTAATTAAACTTATGTAACTATGCTGAGGGTACTCAAAAGATTTCACTGCATGAGAGGAATCCGCTGTGGTCGGGTGGTTAGCGTCGGGGATTTCGAAACCGGGTGTCCCGGGTTCGATCCCCAGTCGCGGCAATTTGGTCATGATGGAGTGCCCTTGGGCAAGGCACGTTTTCTAGCCTATAGTACTGGTTTGTTCACCCAGGGAACATGAATAATAAAATTTAAATGCGCGCTAGATGACCTTAGCTGTCGATGCGCCATAAAACAATATACATTCATTCATTCACTGCATGCGATGCTTAAATCTTTTAATACAGTCCAACATAGGGATTTTAAGGTCAAATAAAGATTTCATGTCCTGAAATATGCCTCTATTCTTAAGAATAACCCTTCCCACATGTACAAGGAGCTAGCAGAAGACGAACTTCGGAAAACATCTTGTAGAAATATGGAACATGTCTATAATTAACTGAAAGCTTAATTGTTGTAGAGTTGAAAACATTATGGCAAAAGAAAGAAATTCTCCTCATTTGCAATTTCTCCTTTTGCAGGTATATTTTCAAAAGTCGCTTGCTGCTGATTTGTCAAATCAGGGAAGGAGTTAATTTAAACCCTTTCCCTCATACGACAACGACTTTGAACATATTTTGTCAAGAAATGGAATCTGTAATCGAATGGATAACCTATGACTACAAGTGGAAAACATTGTGGCAAAAAGGGAGAAATTGTTCGTTTTGAGCAATTTCTTCTTTTGTCACTATGTTTTTTTAAAAAGCTGCCTGCAGCAGAGGCGTCAGAAAGCGTCTATATGAGGTAAAGGGTATAAAAAGCAATGAAAATATGATTGTACATTAACTGCGGACTGAGATTGGGGAGAAAAGAGCAATGTGTCATAATGAAGCTATGTAATGAGGCAAATCAGCAGACGTTTGACATTTACAACATACATGGACATCTGATCTAAAAATAACTTTTGTCAACAATGTCTTGCTAAAACAGGCAACATATTTTTGATATAACTGAGATAAAATTGTCTTGCCACCTGATGTTAGAAACGAAGTATTAACGCTTTCCCACAAAACAACAAATTGGCAGCAGACGACTAAATTTAAAACATTGTGGCAAAAGGTGAAATTGCATATTATGAGCAGATTATTCAGGAAATACATTTTAATACATCCGTCATGAATAGTTTTTGCCAGATGGTTTTCAACTCTCTTGATGTCAATCCTGGGGTTATGAGTTCGAATCCCGGCTCGGCCAACTTTCTTTCCGAGGATTGACAAAAGTCAATGCGACATGCGTCATTGGTCTTCCACCAATGGGCTAAGTCTATGTGGAAAAGCAGCCAGTTGCTTGGGCAGATTGTTGTGTGGAGTACTGGTGTGAGAAAACCAGGAAATGCATGAATAGGTGAACTGGCCGCCGTGATATAAGTGAGAAATTGTTAAAAACGGCGTTAAACCCCAATCAATCAATTAACTCTTTTGAGTCTAATTAATCAATTGTTATACTCATATACTTTCATTTAAAGAGATTTTCAAGGCTTAATTGTGCGTACAAGTTTTCAAAGTCGCCTGCTGCAGATATTTGGAATGTGAGGAAAGTGTTAAATTTCAGCAAGCACTCTCAAAGCTCTAGATAAGGAGTGTGATGCTTGTTCTAAAATCCTTATTTTATCCACTAACCCTATGTTGTGGGTACTCAAAAGAATTGTCTCCATGAGACGATCCTTTTGAGTACCCACTACATAGGGTTTCGCTGGATAATAAGAGAGATATTGTGGGGTAAACCCCTCCTTATCTGGACCTCTGCACTCTTCCCCAATAGACAGATCAATTGAATTCTGAGGTGGAGAAAGCATCAGCATCAGTTTTCTACTCTGGTAACAAAATTATTGTCCTTTTCTCACACATCTCTCGTCATCAGTTTTTCACTCTGATTACAAAATCATTGTCCTTTTCTCACAAATCTCCCAACTTACACATCACAGTCATATAATGATAATCGGCTTAGTATATATATATACAGAAACAGAACATTTCTGACAAAAGAAGAAATTGCTCATCATGAGCAATTACTTCCTTTTGCCATAATGTTTTCAAAAGTTGTCTACTGCAGATTAGTCTAATTTTGTCGTCATTTGGGAAAAAATAAGGGCTCTTTGTTGAATCACAGGAAATTTTCATAGAAATCATAAGTGAATGTGGACGCAACTGAGTAGGTTTCATAAAATAATTGAAAGCACATATGTTGAACCATGTTTTTGTCATAGACTGTAAAAGTGTATAAGGTCAAATAATTATAAGCTATAAGAACTATATTATATATTACTCTAAAGAATTCTTTTGAGTAAGAACAGTAAAGCCTGCCATGGGTTTAAGCTTAACCTATTCCCACTTGCAGACACATTTTGATGCACCTGTAGCAGACGACCTTTGAAACCCAAACCATATTAAATGTGACAAAAGGAAAAAAATTGCTCCAAATGAGCAATTCTTCCATGATTTGTCATTATGTTTTCAACTCTTTCAATAATGAAATTCTCATTAATTAACCCTTTCCCTCATATAGACGCTTTCTGATGCCTCTGCAGCAGACGGCTTTTTGAAAACCTAGTGACAAAAGAAGAAATTGCTCAAGACGAGCAATTTCTCCTTTTGCAACAATGTTTTCCATTTTAAGTCATAGGTTATCCATTAAATTATAGAGATTTTCTATTTTATGACAAAATATGCTCAAAGTCGTCTGCTGCAGAATTGTCGTATGAGGGAATTAATTAGGGTGTTTTCATATCTTTTTTGCCAGGATGTCTCTAAGACGCCTGACGCATATTTGTTGTAAGTGGGAAAGGGTTCTTTCTCACTGGAAAATGCATGCATTTTGAAGCATCTACTTATTAACAGGTGCAGATAACTTTTGCCACAATATTGTAAACTCTATTCAGCAATTATATATTTCCATTTATAGCCAATATTATTTGACACATAGATGTTTTCAAAGTCAATCTGCTGCAGATTTGTTATATGTGGGAAAATGTTAAGCCTTTCACACCTACAGACGTATTTTCACACAATAGCAGCAGAATTTTGAAAACATTGTGCAGGGGTCTCATTATATTTTGGAGTAGAAGGGTGATGAAGGAAAGTAGAAGGGGGGTCTGGGGGTCGTCCCCCAGCGGGGTAACAGGGGCAGCGCCCCATGACAGCCGGGGGTCCTGGGGGCTGCAGGCCCCCGGCCGAAAACGATTTTGAGCATTATGAAATCAGTATAGTTAGGTCTCCTGACAGGAAAATTCCTGTCATTTTACATGTGTATTTACAGTGATTCAGATTGCAACTCAGTCTTTCAAAACGATTTTGAGCATTATGAAATCAGTATAGTTAGGTCTCCTGACAGGAAAATTCCTGTCATTTTACATGTGTATTTACAGTGATTCAGATTGCAACTCAGTCTTTCAAGACAGCTGTCCTAAATGTAAAAAAAATCTCAGGCCATTTTGTCCTAAACTTGAAAAATGCATAGGCCACTAAAAGACATGCTTTCCAAACTTGCACTAACTCATGAACACCTATTACAATCTTCAACAATATTTAAAACCTTTTAGAATTGCAGTTAATATACTAACAGGTTGAGAAAACATGTGGCACAAGGAGAAATGAGCAATTTATTATTTTCCACAATGTTTTCAAAAGTCTTCTTCAGGTGACTGTCTAACTTGAATTTTAAACTTATTTACAGTGTTAAGCTGGAGTGAATTATTGTTATTTTCACTTTTACTAAATTTAAACATAACTAAAGGGGCAGAGAAAACGTCATATAATTGGATGTGGTTTCGAAAGAAAATACAGCATTTCCACTATGTGATAGGTGATATACCTGGACAGCCTAAAATGTTCAAACTTTCAAGTAGTAGGCTTGTATATTTTTGAAATGGGGGATTCTCTTTTTCTAGCAAAAAAAAAGTTTTGAGTGCTACTGTACAGTGTTTTCTCCAGCCCAACATCACAATGTGAGTTATGAAACGTCATTTCATTTTCGCTACTGGCCTTTAGCACAACTTGTTCAAAGTTCGGCTGCAGATTTGCACAAAACACAGAGGCTTAATTGTTTTTTTGCTGTCTGCTTGCATCGTTTATGTAGTGGTCCGAAAAAAGGAAGTCCCGTCTGTCAATGCATTTGATTTTTTTTATGTTGGGTGCAGAAAATTGAAGCCGTTTTAAACGGTTTTTTCTGCATTAAAATCTGCTCAGCCAGAAATTTTGAAAGGCTCTAGACCATTTGACAGGCAAATCAGGTACAGTTCTTATCGAGGAGTTGGACAATTGTTCTAGATCGGCTGAATTTTGATTATTTTGTTCCGTATTAATGCTTGTCGACGCGTTATCTTTCCTGAAAAAAAAATCAGCGATTGTCGAAATTACTTTCGCTCCGACATTTTGAAAGGGTTTAATCCGGGTTCTTAAAAGACGCCCTACGATTGGCTGGTATGTAATAAACCAGCCAATCAAATCGAGTTTTACATTTTTCCATGATCATTAGACGCTTTACATGTAGTACACAATAATGCATTATAACTGCAATAAAGCGCGTACGTGACTCGACAAAACACTTTGTTTATTATGAAGCAAAATGCGTTTACTGCACATGATATTTGTCAGCTTTTTCTCGTAGCAATTGAACGTATGGACTTTGTATCGTTTTTAGGTATATTTAGGGACATGTTAAGACCAAAATCATGAAATCTTACTAATTTAAAAGGCAGCTGTTAAACTGAAAGTAGCCGGGTCATACGGTCATTATTGCCGGGGGAAATCCCCGGCCCCCGGCTCTTATTGAGACCCCTGTTGTGACCAAAGGTGAAATTGCTCAGTTATGAGCAATTTCACCTGGCCACAATGTTTTCAATTTTATTCAACAATTAAGCTATCTTTCATTAAGATTGTTCAGGTTTTTGCCACTATGTTTTCAAAGTCGTCTGCTACAGATTTGTTATATGTGGGAAAAGGTAAATAAGCTTAATAAGAGAGATATTACTGTCATACAGTGTGTTTACTCCTCCTTACCAAGGCCTCAGGGGCCTGAGATAGCACTAAGTCAGACTAATATATTATAACTATTTCCCACATGCAGACGATGTATTTTGAAGTACATGTATATATCCAGTGAGTAGATGATTTTTGAAAACAAATATCAGGCAAAAGCGAAATTTTGCTCATTAACCCTTTCCCTCATAAGACAATTCTGCAGCAGACGACTTTGAACGTATTTTGTCAAAACATAGAAAATCTCCATAATTGAATGGATAACCTATGACAAAAAGCGGAAAACATTGTGGCAAAAGGAGAAATTGCACGTTTTGTGCAATTTCTTCTTTTGACACTATGTTTTCAAAAAGCTGTCTGCTGCAGAGGCGTCAGAAAGCGTCTATATGAGGGAAAGGGTTAAGAGTATTTTTTTTCATTTGCTACAATGTTTTCAAATTTTTTCTATTATTTTGTTTTTATTTAGGGAGATATATATATACCATAGTTTACGGTAGCTGATAAGTTTTCAAAGTCGTCTCCTACAACTTTGTTGTATGTGGGAAAGCTCTAGAAGCTGTCACTTTTGCTCCTGAGAGAAATGGCCAGATCTGAGATGGCCAAGAATTTGAAATACAGTTTTATATATAAGAGTTGAAATTATTGCCTGAAAAAATATTTTTCAGCAAAACTAAAAGAGAACATTTTCATTTGGATATTCTAAGCAAAAATGAATTCCTTTGAAATAACAGGATAACATCCAGATTAGTAAAATCTAAATGTCAGAACCAGTTTCAAGCTTATTATTATATTAAATTTAGAAAATTTGCTTTAATGATAACATCAACATTTTTTATCATGATTATTTCGGGGGAATTTCCTGGAAAATGTCAGCTATAATTAAGATAATGATTTCCTCAAAATATCAAGTTAGCATTTAGGAATTATTCTCACTCCACAATTGATGTTTTGCATGATACAAACAACTTTAGACCCTTCTGTAACTGACTTTGGCTAACCTTTCATTTTGAAATCAAGCATAAATTTTCATAAGATAAATCATTTCAATTATAAATACATTTGAAATTTTCAGTGGGCAATTACAATGCAGTTGGATTTTGCCAACCAAAGGGCCATTAATCCAGAGAGACTTAAGTAATATGATCAGATTTTAACCCTTTCCCTCATATAGACGTTTTCTGATGCCTCTGCAGCAGACGGCTTATTGAAAACATAGTGACAAAAGAAGAAATTGCACAAAACGTGCAATTTCTCCTTTTGCCACAATGTTTTCCATTTTTTGTCATAGGTTATCCATTCAATTATGGAGATTTTCTATGTTTTGACAAAATACGTTTAAAGTCGTCTGCTGCAGAATTGTCGTATAAGGGTTGAAGCAGACGGCGTTTTGAAAACATAGTGACAAAAGAAGAAATTGCACAGAACGTGCAATTTCTCCTTTTGCCACAATGTTTTCCACTTTTAGTCATAGGTTATCCATCTGACAAAATATGTTCAAAGTCGTCTGCTGCAGAATTGTTGTATGAGGGAAAGGGTTAAACACAGCTGAAAACAGGTATACTGGTGAACATTCCTTACCAACTATTATATAAGATCACACCTGACCAGGGTTCGAACCTTAACCCTTTCCCTCATATAGACGCTTTCTGACGCCTCTGCAGCAGACGGCTTTTTGAAAACATAGTAACAAAAGAAGAAATTGCACAAAACGTGCAATTTCTCCTTTTGTCACAATGTTTTCCACTTTTAATCATAGGTTATCCATTCAATTATAGAGATATTCCATTATTTGACAAAATATGTTTAAAGTCGTCTGCTAAAGAATTGTCGTATGAGGGTAAGGGTTAACCCTTTCCCACATACAACAAATCTGCAGCCTTTGAAAACATATTGGAAAAATCATGGGAAACCTCTATAAATAAAGGTACAATTGGTTAATGAAAAAAGTTGAAAACATTGTGTCAAAAGGAGAAATTGCTTGTTTTGAGCAATTTCTCCGTTTGTCACAGTTTTTTCAGAAAGTTGTCTGCTGCAGAGGCATCAAAAAGTGTCTATATGTGGGAAATGGTTAAGACATTTTGGTCAAAAGTTAAACCCTCCTCCACCATGTATCAACAAAAGCTACTGTGTTCCTTATGTACATATACCTTGGCTACATATTAATTTGTTAAACAAATTGGACAGCATCACTTTGAAAGCATAAGGTTATTCCACTTGACATTGGGAACTTTTTTAATGGGGTAGAAAACATTCGAAAAAGCTAAAAATATCAATTATTAATTAACAATTCTTTCTTCTTTTCCAACATTTAAAGAAAGTATCTGAAAACCTTATTTGTTACTTTAACGCATATGTTGATGTTGCCAACAACACTGATGTTGTTGTTGAAGATGATGAGAGAGACCCATTGGTACATTTTAGATCACCTGTTACTTATTCAAAATATGGTTACTTATTCGCCCTTTTTCAAAAATGAGAAGCCTTTGCTATCACAAATATCATTCGAATTGCATATGTTGATCATGTTGCCAACCACAATTGTGATGTTGTTGTTGCTGTTGTAGATGTTGACGGAGATTTATGCAGACTCCAGAGGCATCAATAGTAAATAGTTGTCAATCAGGTAAAATGGTCTCGCAAGCAGTTACGCTATTGGTTGAAAAATACTTTGTATTCCGAGAAATAAAGTAAAGAAACTAAGCCTTAAGGACATTCAGAAATTTGCACCGACATCAATGTAGATGTTCACATGTGTACATACAACTAGACTTTATGCGTTCATGCGTTAGCTTTGGCTATTATTTTTTTCATGAAAAAATATTGACTATTATTTTGTCTAGGCCAGAGCCAGGCCTGGACATATTTACACTTTCCCTCCTATAGACGCTTTCTGATGCCTCTGCAGCAGAAGGCTTTTTGAAAACATAGTGACAAAAGAAGAAATTGCTCAAAACAAGCAATTTCTCCTTTTGCCACAATGTTTTCCACTTTTAGTCATAGGTTATCCATTCATTTATAGAGATTTTCTATTTTTTGACAAAATATGTTCAAAGTCGTCTGCTGCAGAATTGTCGTATGAGGGAAAGGGTGAACACCTTCCCACATACAACACATTTTCAGCGGAAGACTGAAAATATTTAGGCAAAAATATGTAGTAAACGTATATCTAATTTAAATAAACAAGTTGAAAACAATTATGAGCAATTCCTCCTTTTGCAACTATGTTTTCTAAAATTGTCTGCTGCAGATGTGTTAAAATGCAAAAGCAAGTGTGAAGGGGCTAAATTATGACATTAGTACGAACATAGTTATTCATAAGTTATTTTTGCCTTTGGTCATTTACCCTTTTTAATAAAACCTCTCGACTATACCCAAGGCAAAGATAAGGAGCACAAAAAAGCTCTAAGACTTCTTAACCCTTTCCCACATTGTACACACTTTCCAACACCTCTGCAGCAGAATACTTTTTAAAAGAATATTGTGGCAAAAGGAGAAATTGCTCATAAAATTTTACTCTTGAAAACAGTTCAGGATATTATACATTTCATGGTTTAACCCTTTCCCTCATATAGACGCTTTCTGACGCCTTTGCAGCAGACAGCTTTTTGAAAACATAGTAACAAAAGAAGAAATTGCACAAAACGTGCAATTTCTCCTTTTGCTACAATGTTTTCCACTTTTCGTCATAGGTTATCCATTCAATTATAGAGATTTTCCATTATTTGACAAAATACGTTCAAAGTCGTCTGCTGCAGAATTGCCGTATGAGGGTAAGGGTTAAATTTTATGTCCCTACTTGAACCTATATTGTGGCTACTCAACAAATTTATATCCTCTAATCTTTGTTTTCAAAGCAGGAAATTTCTGGAAAAATCATAAACAGTCAAATTTGTGCTAAAAACCACCTTGGAATAGCAATTCCCTGTCTATACTAGTAAACCACTCTTTAAGTTTCCGGATTTCTCATTAAATGTATAAATGACGCTGCAATTAAAGACCACATGTGAACAAAGACCAGATTGTTTACATGCAATGGCTGGTCTTCAAACACTGGTTTGACTGTTAACCCTTTCCCTCATATAGACGCTTTCTGACGCCTCTGCAGCAGACGGCTTTTTGAAAACATAGTGACAAAAGAAGAAATTGCTCAAAATGAGCAATTTCTCCTTTTGCAACAATGTTTTCCACTTATCGTCATACTCAGGTTATCCATTCAATTATAGAGATTTTTTATGTTTTGACAAAATATGTTCAAAGTAGTCTGCTGCAGAATTGTCGTATGAGGGAAAGGGGTAAGGAAATAGCTAAATGAAGGTATGATGAATGTGTTGTTGTCAATTTGCTTGACAGCCATAATCACCTGTCCAGTTTGTAACTTTGAAGTGATACATGCATTAAAACCTTCTACCTTTTAGTAAGACTTTCACACATGTGTTATACCATGACTAACTACAGTTACTTTTCATTATGTCATATATAACCTGAATAATAAATAATGCTCTCAAATAATTATAAACCCTTATAAATTTGCCTTAAGGGATCTTTACTTGTCTTGTCTACAACCAACAAAGCTGTTGGACTGAACATAATTGCACACAAGTTATTCTCTAGTGAGAATTGTACATTTGTTTGTTTAATAAGATAACAAAATTGTTATACTAAATTTATCCAATCTAACATGTATCATAATTATTTTTATGTATATAAGAAGATTCATATTTTTGTCTGGATCTTTTAAAAGTGGTCTACTGCAGATTTGTTGAATGTGGGAAATGGTTAATACATGTTTTAACCCTTTACCACATAAAGACGCTTTCTGACGCCTCTGCAGCAGCCTTTTTTTTAAAACATTGTAACAAAATGAGCAATTTCTCAGTGTGTCACAATGTTTTCAACATTTTTCAGTAATTATACATACATTTATAGTCTAGAGAACTTCTGTGTTTTTGCCTTTGTGAGTTTAAAGTCTTCTGCTGCATATTGTTTGCATTAGTGTTAAATAAAAGATGACAGCAGCAGATCTACTGCCTTGTATTTTTAACACTTTCCCACATATAGATGCTTTCATCATGATAATCCTTTGTGTTACGCTTTATTAGCAGTCAACGTAGAAGTTTTAAACTATTTTGAAGCAATTTCTGATGTTAAAAGATGCACTTTGTCATTGGCAGATAATTTTGTATGTTTAGGCTAAAGAATTTCGGATATACAATAATATAACATCAGAGCTCTAGATAAGCGTGCGTACTGCGTTTTCACGCATTGATTTGTCAAAAAAACGCATTAAAAGTCCAAACTGTGCGTATCGTCACGCATTTACAAAATCGCGATCCCGTATTGATTTCCGATAACATGCGTAATCCGTAGGATAGTCCAGGTTTCTGTACTCTAAATGCGAAGTTATATTTTGACTGTTCGCATCCGAGACGTTACAATGAAGTATGTAAGATTATCCGTAGGAGTGCAACGATTCACCGAATGAAAGATAAACCCCTAGTACCTTCTATAAATAACTCACTCATATGTTGACCACGTGATCAGTGTACATTTTTTTTCTAACTTGTAATCTCGCGAGACAGTTAAAAGTAGAGAGCTTCATCCAATGGATGCGAAATAACACCACGTGACATTTTCGCGGGCATACATACCACGTGACATTTATTTGCGGCTCTTTCTCGAAGTTGTAGTAAACATTTCCTTATTTGGAAATCTACTACGAGGCAAATTGTAATCTACTTTTAATTTTCATTCAGTTGAATGCTTAAAGAGATATAAACAGCGAGATACGTCGAGAAAATGTATTTCATACTTTGATTATATATTCGAATCGAACTCAAGTATAAAGGGTGAAAGCAGAGGTGAACGTGTAAAAAATTGATAATTGTCAAAGCACGAGTACACACTTACCCGAGTTCTTATCGTGTGTACCAGACATCACCTTGACGACCTCTGTTTGTAGGGTAGTTTAACTTGATTACGCTAATTGGATTAAAAGTTTGCCTAATCCGACGACGGTCTTCTTTCAAATACCGTTAATTAATTAATTAGGTCGGACGTTTTCTTTATCTTTTAAAAATACTTGATGACGAGAAATACCGATTATACCGATTGTCACTTCGGAAACTAAATTGGAAGTTATTTATTTATTCTGTATGCACAACTACTTGGAAAATATGCAGCCTCGTTCCTAATGGATTCCTCCCCGAATAACGAATTTGATTGGTCAGAATTGAAATAATAAATACGTCATCAATCTATTCTGAAGAGGTACTTTCCGAGATTCCAAAATGGCGGATGTCAAATAATTTTTGCCGAGATTTTTCGAAATTTCGACTCTGAAGCAGAATTTGAGGGCATTGAAAGTGCAGATTTGAAATAGATATTAGTAAGACCACTTTATGCTTCTCTGCCATATCTTGATAATGACATTTCCCGCGATTAACAGCTGAATTGTTCGCGAGAAATTAGCGAACCACTCATCCCCCTATTCGGCCTGGACATTTTGTTGACATTGCCAGCAAAGCTTTACCGGTTGTCATCATTATTAAAATCAAATAAATAAACACTAATTTTTCAGCATTCAATTTTAAAAATCAGCATTGAATTAAAAATCAGGGGGTGAAGGACCCCCTGAAAAAAAAGCTTATCTAGAGCTCTGTAACATAACAATAATGAGAACATAATTTTTCAAAAAAGTTTGGAGCATTACAAATGAAATCAATCTTTGAAAACATTTGTGAAAAATGATATTACATTACGTTAACATTGTGTCCAAAATCATGTGTGAAATAGATGCTTAACAGATACAAATGTGTAAATTATAAACAATAAAACTTCGTTTTAGAAACGTAAACAAACTTTACATTAGCAAAATTTCTTTAGATAAATAAAATATCGGAACAACTGACTTTTATATCTGAAGCGAAAATAAACAGGAAATCGAATATGAAACGGCTCTATGTATACATATTTATATATATATTACGTATGTTATCATAAGTTAAGATCAAAAAAATATATCGAAATTTTGACAGTTATCTTACCCCACCCACTTCTAATGAACAGCGATTTCGGGAATAAAATTTCTGTCATCATAGATTTCATATACAAATATTTCAAGCAACACTGTGAACTCATGCATATTAAAAAATAGGTTTAGAAAATAAAATACAATATTTTACCTGATAGTTTTTGTTAAATAAGTGAAAATCCAACTTTCTTACGCCCTCAGATTTTCTGTCGGTGACCGTTATTTTAACAAATTATGTGTTTTATACACATCGTCCGGATCGTCAGTCAGAGCCAACACTGACTAACTGTCAATTTAACCTGCGTGACATTATTATTATTATTATAACTCACCTATGATTATTTCCTAAGCAATACTGTTTTTGTTTTAAACGAATATGACTTATTCATATTGGCGTCCGCTGTCAATTAATTTTCATATTAACATCCGAAAGGTTTACATAAACTGAAAATGAACACATACTCCAGTCAAAGAATTGGGGCTCTAACATAGTTTTCGACGAAAAGAGTTCTTGTCACATTAACTTTACCCTTTAAACGCATCTACAGCAGACGACTTTAGAAAACTTTGTGGAAAAGGGAGAAATTACTCATAATGAACAATTTCAAAAGTTTGCCACAATGTGTTCAACTATGTTCAATAATGACACTACGTATGAATCGTGCACTTTTCCATATTCTTATGCAGACGTTTCCAAAGTCGTTAGCTGCGGATTTGTTGTACAGGGTTAAAGAATTTAGAGATATTTCATGTTCCTGGTAAAATCAAACTCTGCTTACATGTGAAAGCGTTGGAGTAGACCAATATGTACTGAAACTTTAAATGGGCGGAGCTCTCAACTTGAATTTATTTGGCGCGAGTCTTTCAACTCAGTCTATGTATGCTGCATCGTCCTTATTATCTTCATTAATTGATCCATGAATAAAAAAGTGTTAATTTATTAACACTATATGGACGCGTTAAGTGCTCAGACTTGATGCAAAATAAAAAAATAAATCGCTATGAACTCTTTGGAACCTTCATTTCACCATCCTCATCATCATTCAATTATCGTCATTAATTGCTCGATGAAAATTATCGTCACAGCAATCAGGCAGGTCTATTGATTGATCGATTGTACACTTTTCCATTTACATCAAGGAGTTTCTATGGAACGCCGAATCTACATAAACTCAAATATTTGAAGAGCTCTTCAAATATTTAGAGAGCTCTTCAAATAATTAGAGAGCTCTCCAATTGAATTAATGATATCATCAATTCAATTGAAGAGCTCTCTAATTGATTTAAAGAACTCTCTAATTCAATTGAAGATATCTCCAAATCAACAATTCATTTGTTGCTCTCACTAATTGAATTAGAGAGCTCTCCAAATCAATTGGAGATATCTTTAATTCAATTAGAGAGAGCAACAAATGAATTGGAGATATCTCCAATTCTTCCAAATTAAACATATCCATAATTGATTTGGAGATATCTCCAATTGAATTGCAGAGCTCTCCAATTGATTTGAAGATATCTCTAATTGATTTGGAGATATCTTCAATTAAGTTGATTCGGAGATATCTTCAATTGAATTAGAGAGCTCTCCAATTCAATTGAAGAGCTCTTCAATTGAATTAATGATATCATCAATGCAATTGGAGAGCTCTCTAAATATTTGAAGAGCTCTTCAAATATTTGATTTTATGTAGATTTGCGTTCCCTCTTTAAATATTTAGAGAGCTCTTCAAATAATTAGAGAGCTTTCCAATTGAATTACTGATATCATCAATTCAATTGGAGAGCTCTCTAATTGATTTAAAGACCTCTCTAATTCAATTGAAGATATCTCCAAATCAACAATTCATTTGTTGCTCTCACTGATTGAAGTAGAGAGCTCTCCAAATCAATTGGAGATATCTTTAATTCAATTAGAGAGAGCAACAAATGAATTGGAGATATCTCCAATTCTTCCAAATTAAACATATCCATAATTGATTTGGAGATATCTCCAATTGAATTGCAGAGTTCTCCAATTGATTTGAAGATATCTCTAATTGATTTGGAGATATCTTCAATTAAGGTGATTTGGAGATATCTTCAATTGCATTAGAGAGCTCTCCAATTCAATTGAAGAGCTCTTCAATTGAATTAATGATATCATCAATTCAATTGGAGAGCTCTCTAAATATTTGAAGAGCTCTCCAAATATTTGAGTTTATGTAGATTTGGCGTTCCATAAGTTTCCGGGTATATTACTTGTATTACTGGTCCATTTATCCTGACATCAGACATTCACTATTCATCCTACCCACGCAACGCTGAGCGCCAAGGAGGGCAGCCATTTCTAACATTGTTCTGGTATGACCCGGTCGGGTATCGAACCGGCGACCTCCCGCGACGCTCTAAAGCTACACCACCGAGGCGGTCGCAGGCAGGACAAACTTGGTGGAAACTAAAATTTCCATGTAGTCTTACTTTTAAAGTGTGTATAAGGGTTGGCGAGGTTCGAATGGAGACCTTCTACTCTGAAGAAACCCTTCCACTGTCATTTGGTTGACACACAGGGACTTGCTCCTCTAAAAATAGATATTACCCTATATATGCATAGATATTAATATCTATGCATATATAGGGTAATATCTATTTTTAAAGGAGCAAGTCCCTGTGGTTGACAGAAGCTTCTGGTTGATTTCTCTCCAGTATTGTACAGACTGGGAAAAACAAATCTGTTTGTGTAACGTGTAACGGGTCCTTCGCGGGGTTATACCACCGCGGTTCACCCATCCAGGCACTAACCGCGACGTCAACAACCCTACCAACGTCGATATAAAAGCCGATTTTCACAGCAAGGCTGAAAAATGCTCGCCAAATAGTTAATGTTGCACGGCGAGGGTAAATAAAAACAAACAAACAATAAATAAGGCTGAAAAAGTAATATTTTTACTTATATCACATTCCCGTTACATGTGTATATGGCGATGCACTGATCATGATCCTGACTGCGCGATATGGCTTAACATCAACGAGAATGTTCGCGATCTCGAATTAGCGTGTATATATTCGAATGTAGCTGCTTATGCCCCCCACCTCGGGTCATGACGTCAGTGGCACTGCTGGTTAGGACACGAATCTAACATCTTGTCCTTGAAACAATCTGGCTTCATCTTGGGACATTGTCCCAGATGACAGTATGAACAGTTTAGAGGGAATCTTATTTTATATTAGCAGTATTTATATATGTATTGGGGTTTTCCGCGGCTTTCAACATTATTTCATTTATATCACGGCAACAGTTTACTTATTCATGATCCCTGTGTAAACAAACCAGTACTAGGCTAGAAAATGTGCCTTGCCCAAGGGCACTCCACCATGACCGTAGTGCCTTGACTGGGGATCGAACCCGGAACACCCGGTTTTGAAATATCCGACACTAACCACTCGACCACAGCGGTTTCCTATATTAGCAGTAGCTTTATGAGACAATATAGGATCTTCTGGACACATTCGGAATGGGCAAGTGTTTCACTAAAAGATGGAGTAGGCTACACTTGGGAGCAAATTTAGAAAGTGGGAACGTCTTGCTATATTTCTTTTAAAGAATTGCTCATAAAGGGTGTCTGCTTTATATTCATTGCGCATATTTTCTAGCCTAGTACTGGTTTGTTTACCCAGGGATCGTGAAGGAGTGAACTGTTGCCGTGATATAACTGATATAATGTTGAACACGAAGTAAAACTCAACAAAACAAAACAAACATACATATATTATTTACTGCTCCAAATGTTCAAGTCCCTTTTCTTCAAGGCTGATACACCAAAGCTATCTTTCTTTCTGGACGGACTTGATGTAGTAAATTAATAGCATTGGATGGTGTCAGGTCGATTCGGCCTAATTAGCATATCAGCATGGTCCTTTTTTGGACTATATATACGTTGGCAATGATCGGCATACTAGGGACATGTTTGTTTTGTGTAGAACGGAATACACAACTGATTCTGCGTTTGATGCAATTTTATTCCCCCAAGTCATTTTATAGGCTAGTTGGAAAGCCCAGTCCGTTTGAACCCAACAGCTTCTTAAGCCGGTGGCACTCCGAACTTCCTTTATGCATGTAAATAGTTACTAAATACCGAATACAATTGTATTTACCGAACTTTACTTTGAAGTTCTATTTAAACTAGCTTTATCCGTTTAAGATTAAATAATAGACAATTTAGATGCACATGAGTTTAACCTGATAATAACATATTTTGTTATTAGGATTTTTATGTAGCCATTCTCTTTGATTTCTTATATAACGGTAGCGTTGGGAGCTCTGGCGGGATCGAAGTTGTTGAAAACCGTCATTGAACAGTCGACAAATGTCTTTGGATGAAATACAGATGTATCGATGATCTAGTCAGAAAGTGTTGTGTAGGCCCTAAATTGTATTAATTGTATCAATGTTGCTCCCTTACCCACATTCAATTGTACGCCTGACAGGTCCATGACGTTGTAGCGCACATGATGGTACTTTAGAATGGACTATGACCGCCTTTTACAGGAATGTCTGATAAGATGAGGTATGTTGGTGATGAAGAGGTCCAATGTGTTGGCACCTCTTTATCGTTAAACTCTCACCCACCTGCAGATGCATTATGACGCATTTGTAGTAGACGCTATTCGAAACCATTGTGTAAACACAATTGCTTTTAAAGCGACTGAAATCCAGATGGCGCGAAAAAAACAACAACAACAAAACAAAAACTCGAATTCGCCCTAAATGTTATTCTTTATGTTATCCAAGTAAAACCAGGGTAGCAAATGTATCGTTTTTTATCAATAAAGTGAACTTGAGTCGTTTTCAATTGTCCCGATGAAGGGGTTTCCTATTTAAAACTACTTACCCCGTTACTGACAGGGTAGAATTTGCGATGGAAAAAGTATCAAAAACAAGAACATCTCACCGATTATAGGGGTATGTAATATGTCAGTTATCATATTTTAATGCCCCAAATACAAAATAACACTTATTTTCTTAAAATTGGATTTTTTTTCCGACAGTTGGGTATCTGGAGTTCAGTCGCTTTAACTCCAATTATGGAACTAATAGGATAGTCGTCTGCGGCAGATTTGTCGTAGGTATATATATGGGAGATAGTAAGAACGAGTTGTTCATGTTTTAACTATCAATTAAACATTTGCTAAAACCTTTATTTTTGTTCAACACATTAGCAGACATCTTTTGAAAACATTGTGACTGAAGGAGTAATTGCTCAAAAAGAGCAAATTTCTCCTTTTGCCACAATGTTTTAACTTTTTTCAGTAAGTTAACATTCATTTATAAAGATATTCCGTGTTTCTACTATGATGTTTTAAAAATGCGTCTGGTGCAGATATGTTACATCGAGGGCTTGGCGTGAAACGGTTGTAACTAAAAACCTATTTTGAAAAACCCTGGTTTAGGGTCAATTTTGACCCCTTTGTAAACAATGCAAATTTAGGTGCCATTGCTCAGAACGAGCAATGGCACCTAAATTTCCATTGTTTACCAAGTAAAACAAGACGAATTTTGATGCTAAGCATCAAAGACGCCGCGCATGCTTTTAAGGCATGACTTAAAGGAAAGCAGATGCAGTTCAGTACATTTAAATAACCTGTGCACACGGACAGGATGTAGGCCAAATGTACCTTTATCTTAAACAAGAAGGCCGAGATGTTCCTTATTGCTCACCTGGATACCATAGTCTATAATAAAATGTTATCAATAGCAAAAAGGGTCCATTTTGACGTAGGGAGTGGAGTATATACTTTATATGCTACGATCTATATGATATTCAGCATGTAAAATTTAGTCGTGAAATGACGAGTTAAGTCTTCAAACTGTTTGTTTTACCGTTTGCTTAACATTGACTGCAACAAAACAAGCTGAAGTTTCTTAATTTTAAATCTGCTCTAACTAGATCAATTAGACAAACAAAAAACATAGATACTGAAATATTAACAGATATTAACTTAAGTGTTAATGCCTCTAGTTATAAGTTAAGTGTGACACAAGCTTTGGAAGGAGAGAGGGAAGTCGATTCTCCTTCCAGTTGAGCAGAAGTATGATAACAAAAAACGAGAGTATGTAAACAAAATATACAAATAATTCTAACAAGTTTAAAGATATTTAATATCGAAATTAAGCATTTATGAAATTAAAAGAAAAAGTTTTCATGTATAGTCAACATATAGCAAGAATACAATGGTCTGAATGAACAACTGTATGGGGAGGAACGTTTTAAGTTTAGTAATACAACAGAAATAAATTGGAAACAAGAGGACCATGATGCCCTGGAATCGCTCACCTGAGAATGGGTTATTTAAGACTTTACTCTTTCAGCGCCAATGGCAATACCATCTAGACAAATTTTCTGACAAAAAATTTCAAGCTGCTCAAGTCAAAAATGCAATCTCTATAGTGTTAACTAGATTGTTCTGCAATTTAGCCTAGTGTCAGACCTAGTTGTCCTGACGTGACCCATATTCGAACTTTACCTAGATATCACTAAGACAAACATTCTGAGAAAGTTTCAACATGCTCAATCCAAAAATGTGGCTTCCAAAGTGTTGATAAGACTTTCCTTAAATTTGGCCTAGTGACCTAGTTTTTGACCGGTCATGACCTTCATTCAAACTTAGCCTAGATATTACTAAGACAAACATTCCAACATAGTTTCATCATGCTCAAGCCAAAAAAGTGGCTTCCAAAGTGTTAACAAGATGTTCCTTACATTTGGCCTAGTGACCTAGATTTTTACCGGACATGACTTGGCCTAGATATCATCAAGACAAACTTTCTGAGAAAGTTTCAACATGCTCAAGTAAAAAATGCGGCTTCCAGAGTGTAAACAAGCTTTTCTTTAAATTTGGCCTAGTGACCTAGTTTTTGACCCGACATGATCTATATTCAAACTCGGCCTAGATATCACTAAGACAAACATTCTGACAAATGTTTAACATGTTCAAGCCAAAAATACGGCTTCCAGAGTGTTAACAAGATTTTCATTAAATTTGGCCCAGTGACCTAGTTTTTGACCCGACATGACCCAGTTTCAAACTTGGCCTAGATATAATCGACACAAACTTTCTGACAAAGTGTCAACATGCTCAAGTTTAAAATATGCCTTCCAGAGTGTTAACAAGATTTTCCTTCAATTTAGCCTAGTGACCTAGTTTTTGACCCGACATGACCTATATTCAAACTTGGGCTAGATATCATAAGACAAACATTCTGACAAAGTTTCTACATGCTCAAGTTAAAAATGCGGCTTCCAGAGTGTTAACAAGATTTTCAATAAATTTGTAAACCAAACAATTAAAACAGCGTAGCCTAGTGAACTTCGTAAATCAACTCATAAAAAAAGCTTAGCCTAATTAGTTGGGGAACAGTTATTAAACACAATTTAAATGTATCTTAAGTTTTGTAACAACTGTGAAAGATGTACATATTTTGTATCTTGTTGTTTCTTAAATCAGTTAATACAATTTATTCAACCATATAGGCTGTTTTTTCAAACATATTACAGAGTTTTTCTTTACAATAATATCTGTGGGTTTCTCCCTTTTTGATTACGTCACCCCATGGTACAAAATTAAAACCTATCCCATACTGACGCCGCGCTTCCACGCGGCGTCAATGATTTAACGCTTATAAGACTTTATGGCGAGGTGATAAACCTTGGAAAAAAATACCAATTTAAGTTACAACCGTTTCACGCCAAGCCCTCGATATGTGGGAAAGGGTTAAAGAATTATTTTATTTATATGTTGGCCCCTACCACTAATCTATTCTGGTTCAATGGTTTTCGTATAATGTTCAGTTACTTTCAAAGGAAAGTTCTCTCCCTTGGACTGTCGTTATGGATTATGTTAACGATTAATGTTCGATTGATTCAAGTTATTATTTATTTATTGGGGTTTTATACGGTTTCCAACATTATTTCAGTTATACCACGACGAAAGTTCACTGAATCACGGATTAACAAACCAGTACTGGGCTAGGGAATGTGCCCAAGAGCACTTCACCATGACCGTCGCGCCGCGATTGGGGATTGAACCCGGGACCGATGATTGGAGTTCAATGAATCGCGCAGTTCACATACACCCGTGAAAATGGCTTTCTCGCACGAACACTGCACAGATTGCCCCCCAGACAACTGGCTACTGTCCAACCAATCAGGAAGGTGAATGACGATCAAAAGCCCCTCCTGGGTTGATAGCCTTTTTCGTAACCGGATGCTGCCTAGGGGGAACAAGAAAGGGTTTACAAGGGATATGTTCCAAGTATACGAGCCAGACAACGGAAACGAATCCTTTTCTGCCATGCAGACTGACAACACAAAACTTCTTTAGTTTATTCCAAGACATTGGGTTCCCTTGTTCACTTCCATAAAGTCAACATTTGATGCATCTGCAGCAGATGACTTGAACACACTATAAACTATTTTCTCTACTTTCCACGATGCAATCAAATCTTCTGTCGATTTTTTTTTAAACACTTTCCCACATATGACAATTCTGCAACAGAAGACTTTGATAACCAAAACATTGGAACTGTCTATAAATGAAAGAAGCCGTCCCGCGAAAAAACCAACATTATGGACGCTGCGTAATGTATCGACCAGATCATCCGGGCCGACACATTCCGTCTCAGACGGATATAGGTATAGAGTAATGATTCCCGAAACAGAAAATCCACAGTAGGCGAAAAGTGTCTGTCTGGGTTCGTCTGCACGGCATACTTAGGCTGATCCGGGTCATTATTTTACGCAGAGTCCACAATGTTGGTTTTCTCCCGGGACAGCTCAAAGTATATTTATTGAAAGGAGTTGAAAACATTTTGGCAAAAGTGATCTATCTCATAGACGCCTGTAAGTGTGAAAGGATCAAGATTGCCCTGGTATTGTATACTATGCTATTTTAACTCTTTCTCATACATCTCACCTCGCCATTAACTCTTTGTAAGCATTAAATAATTTTCTTGGTAAACAATGGAAATTTAAGTGCCATTGCTCTAAATTTGCATTGTTTACAGAACAGAACGTTTATTTAGACGTATACAAAGTACATAGTCATTTACAAACATACATACATATAGAAAATATTCAGTCACGTGGGTTTGAAAAAAAACCAAAAAACAATAAAGAAATGAAGAAGGAAAAAATAAAAAAATAAAAAAAATCAGTTGATTGAAAAAGTGAGAAGCAGGAAATTATAGTAAAGAGGCTGAACTTTGATAAAGGTTAACCTTGAAATATCTGTAATCTAATTTCTAATGCGATTTTAACAAAAATGGCAGTTTTTTTAACAATTGATTTGTTTTCTGTTTTGAGCAATTCAACGCATTTTTGCATCGATGGATGTTTAAAAAAATAAGGATTAATGAATTTCTCTCTTGCATCAGTATAGGAAGGACATATCAAAAGGAGATGGTAAACATCTTCAATATCTGTTGTATTGCAACATTGGCAGTACCTTTCATGGTAGGGCACCTGTGGTTTCGAGTATCTGCCTGTAGCGACTCTGAGCAGAAAGTCTTAGTCGCGTCATATTAGCTCGGAGATTTGCATTTAAAATATCTAGATATGGCTCATAACAAAAGTTCGTCTTAACCAAGGAATATTCTTTAAGTGAAGCGCTTATATTAACAGTGCTGTGTCAATCCTGAATAAAACAGTCTCTAACACGGTCTTTGAAAATAGTATGGAAGTTCTTTAGATAAACTGGATCGGATATATCAAATACATTAGAAAATCCATACTCATCTAGCAGTTTCTTTATGTTGCTCACCCAATTTTTAAATCCAAATTTGCAATCGTTCAATGCTTGATTATAAATAGTTTTTACAATAATATTGTCAGTGTTAACAAGCTTGCACCAATATTTAATGAGTCTTGTATGCCGTGCTATATACATGGGGTATCGGCCGAGATCACCGTATACACCAGCCGAGCAGGTATTAGACTTAACTTTTAAAATGCGTTTACAAAACTTTAAGTGTATACGTTCTAATTGTTTAGATTTGGAGAAGCCACTGACTTCCGACCCATAACACAAAATCGAACCGATAAAGGAATCAAAAAGTTGACATAAGGTTTTAGGTTGCAGCGGGTATTTACGACATTTGTTTAACAAACAGTGCAAAGCTTTTAATGATTTACCCACCAGATATTCGTTATTATTTGCAAATGTACCTGTGTAATGAAAAACAGTTCCTAGGTAGTTGAAATCATCTACAACTTCTATAACACCGTTACTGTACACCCAGTGCTCATTTTGTTTTACTTTCCCTCTTTTCCTAAAAACAATAATTTTAGTTTTAGAAACATTAACTTCTAATCCCCACTTGGTACAATAATCGTATAACTTGTTGAGATTGTTCTGAAGCTCGGACGGTGACTTCGCGAAAATAGCCATATCGTCAGCAAAAAGTAATAACAGAATTGAAACATCATCGAATAAGATCCCACTATCTAAATTTTCTTGTAGATGCGTTTCTAAATCATCTAAAAACAAAGATACCAAAATGGGAGATGTGATTTCGCCTTGTCGTAAACCGATCGCCTGCTCGAAGAAGTTGGAAAAGACGTTACAATTTTTAACACATGGTTTGACTTTCGAGTACATATTTTTGATGACGCGTAACACCTTTCCTTTTATGCCGGATTTGTGTAGTTTAAACCATAGCGCGTTTCTGTATATACTATCAATTTACAACGGGGTAAAAATTGCCCCTAAACCAGGGATTTAAAAATAGGTTTTTAGTTACAACCATTTCACGCCAAGCCCTCAGAATGTTTTAGGCAAAAAATACGAAGAAACGTCTTTATCATTGAAATAATAATAATATTGAAGAAGAGTTGAAAGCATTGTGAGCAATTTCTTTAGCCACAATGTTACAAAAACTTAAATGCTGCAGATTGCTAAGTATTAAGAGTCAACTAAATATAAATTGTATTGAGTTGATAACATTCTTGGAAAAGGAGGCATTGCTCATAATGAGCATTTTTTCCACTTTTCTCTAAATATTATCAAAAGTTGCTCATTTTGGCCAAAATTTCCCTTTTTCTCGAAATGATTTCATGATGAGCAATTTCTCCTTTTGCCACAATGTTTTCAAACCTTTTCAATAACTACACCTTTAACAGAGCAGTCATTGACAGAGCATTTTCATACTTTTGTCACCATGTTTCCAACTCTATTCATTTAGTATAGCCTTATTGACAGTGCATTGCCATATTCCAGTTTAGATATTTTGTGCAACCAGTTTTGTTGTATTATGTGAAAGTTAATTACATGTATATCAGGTTGATTGATTGATTGGGGTTAAACGCCGTTTTTAACAATTTCTCAGTTATATCACGGCAGCCAGTTCACTTACTCATGCATTTCCTGGTTTTCTCACACCAGTACTCCACATAAAAATCTTCCCAAGCAAATGTATATCAGGAAACATTGATTAAGCTCAATCCAGTTTGATTGGACTTTCAGTTATATCACGTTGGCCATTTCTGCTTTACATGTTTTTTCTTGGCCTTCTCACGCCTCACAACACTACTCCTAGATAACAGGCTACCTAGCAACATAAGATTGTTAACCCTTTCCCACATACATCAAATCTGCGGCAGACGACTTTGAAAATATCTGTGGAAAAGTATGGACAAGCTCTATAAATGTAGGTATAATTACCGAAAAGAGATGAAAACATTGTGGCAAAAGGAGAAATTGCTCGTTTTGAGCAATTTCTTCTTTTGTCGCAATGTTTTCAAAAAGCTGTCTGCTGCAGAGGCGTCAGAAAGCGTCTATATGAGGGAAAGGGTTAAACCATTCGAAGAAGACGAATGATGCTTGTCACAATGACTTAAATCTATCATCGGAAATAATAAATGGACGAACTAATAACCCTAAGATTGATAGCCCTTGACATTATCAACTGATCTATTGCAGGTCAACCAATTAAATTTGAACACGTCAGGAAAGAAGATAACTATAAAGCACATTCTACAAAATTTATTTAAGCACAGTGATGATTTACATCCTATACACATGATCATACTGTACAAA
The DNA here is from genome assembly GCA_031761405.1 of Serripes groenlandicus. NCBI lineage: Eukaryota > Metazoa > Mollusca > Bivalvia > Cardiida > Cardiidae > Serripes > Serripes groenlandicus. Next base: position 1,996,458 of record JASEVX010000004.1, read on the forward strand.
GTCTAGAAATATTTCTACACAAAAAGAAAATGTACCATAGAACTTATCATACTTCAACTGTTTACTTGATCTATTTCAAGAGCCATCCGCTCTGAAATTATATGCAGAAATCATGGTAACATGCTGTGAAAACTGAAAGTTGGTTTTTATATTAAGGTTGAAAAACATTGTGGGGAAAAGAAGAAATTGCTTTTACTAGCAATTTCCTCTTTTTCTACATCGTTTTTAAAAAGTCTTCTTCTGCAGAAGCGACTAAAGCCGTCGGTATATAAAGGGCAAAGCACCGAAAGCTTTTATTCAAAATATATAGGTACAAGATAACTATCTAACCCTTTCTAACCTAACTCTTTCCCTCATGCAAATGACGGGACTGTACACATATTTTTTAAAAGACTTCTGGTGTTAAAGCATCAAAGGGTGTCTACATCAAGGTGTCTACCTTTTTCATACTTACAGACGCATTCTGACACATTTACAAAGGACGACTTTTGAAATTATTGTGGTAAAGGGAAAATTTGCTCCTAATGAGCTCTATTTGCCACAATGTCTTCAACTCTTATTTAATAACAATCTTTCATTTCAAGAGTTTGTTTGGTTATCTTCAAAGTCGTCTGCTGCAAATTTGTTGTATGTGTGAAAAGGGCGTTAAGCCAAAAAAAAAAATGCTACATAAATCTACATCAACAAAGATACAGCACTGACAATGGAAAATGGAGATTCTTTCAGAAATTCCAAGGCAAATATTCTATACAGGGCTAATTTTTTCACTGCCGTTACAATTTCAATCAGAATCCTAAATTACCATATTTAATCATGTTCTTTAAGCTAAAAAACAAAAACAAAATAATTTTGTCAGGTGGGTTATGGATTTTAAAGGAGCAGTTGAGTGTGAAGTACAAATCAAACAGATTTGTTTGTGTTTGTATAGTATTTTACGCCGCTTTCAACAATACAATAAAACAGAAGTAAACCACATTTATAATACATGTAATTACATCAACAATTGCATGTTTATTATTTCTATTATACAGTTTTTCTAATGTAACAAAATTGTGGATTGGTAAAATATATGAAGTTTTCTGTTGAAATAAAGGGAAGAAAAGTGTTTGTCATATTTTAAAGGTCCTTAACCCTTTCCCTCATATAAATGCTTTCGGACAACTCTGCAGCAGAAAGGTTTTCGAAAACATAGTGACAAAAGAAGAAATTGCACAAAACGTGCAATTTCTCCTTTTGCCACAATGTTTTCCACTTTTCGTCATAGGTTATCCATTCAATTATGGAGATTTTCTATGTTTTGACAAAATACGTTCAAAGTTGTCTGATGCAGAATTGTCGTATGAGGGAAAGGGTTAATATGTATGTGTTTACATACTATACTATTTGAAAATGAAGGAAAAGAAAACAATGCTCCCTTGAGCAGTCTTCATTTATGTTTTAACAAACTTAATCAATGTCATTTGTCTGTAAGTGTCTGACAAGAATAAAATCATTAAGTTCATGCTATATCATAGCATTGTAAGTATCATCAACATAATCAATAACTTAATGTTCTTTTCTATCAGTTTTTTAAGAGAAAAAAAAAGAAGAGTTTAACAGTTTAACCGAGTTTTTTTTCCTACACAAAATAATACTAGTTTTTGTTCATCGTTTACTATTATTGTGCCCTAGACCTCTCATAGGCATCTTAAAGTTGGCCGCCGCCTGATACTGTAACTGGTATGCTAGAGGATGTATCTTGAACCCATACAACCTGGAAAATAAGACAGTTATTCAATGCTAAATAGTGAAATAAAAAGAAAATATCAGCTAGATAAAATTTTGTTATCATTAATATGAACAATTCTTTTGACATTGATTTAAAAGAAGATGAAACAAGAGGGCCCTGGATCGCTCACATGATTTTTTTTTTTTCACTCAAGCCATATAAGCCCCGCCACTTGGCGTCCATAGTGTTCGACCAATCAACATGGCTTGAAGGAATCTGATAGAGGGTCACCCTAGGAATATTTCTACAAAATAATTTGTAAATCAGCCTGTCAATTTCAGGGGAGAAGATTTTTTAATTTTTCACTATAGCCATATAAGGCAAAAATAGCCCCGCCCCCTGACGGCCATCTTTTTTGACCAATCAACATGGCTTGAAGGAATATGATAGTGGGTCACTTAAGGAACATTTCTACAAAATTATTTGAAAATGGGCTAAACACTTTCAGAGGAGAACATTTTTTAAGTTTTCACTAAAGCCTTATAAGGCAAGCCCCCTGGTGGCCATGTTTTTTAACCAATCAACATGGCTTTCAGGAATCTGATAGAGGGTCATCCAAGGAACATTTCTGCAAAATTATTTGAAAATCTAACAACCAGTTTTGAAGAAGAAGAATTTTATTTCTTTTTTTAGTTTTCTGCATGGATCCCTAAAATTTGAAGAAATTCTGGTGAGGTCATTGAGAGAATGCATTTTGTGAAGTTTCATCCCAATTGACCTACTGGTTACTGAGGAGAAGATGTTGACGGACGACCCACGACGGACAAAAGGCGATCACAATAACTCACCTTGAGCACTTTGTGCTCAGGTGAAGTGCTCAGGTGAGCTAACAAAACACTGCTAAACCCTAAATGCAGACCCATTTTGATACATCTTCAGCTGACAACTTTTGAAAACAATGCCCCCAATGGAGAAAACGCATCTGCAGCAGACAAATTTTAAAAGAATTTATTTCAAAAGTAAAAAATGCTCATACTGTGCAATTTCTCCTCTTGCCATATTAGTTACAGATTACAATGATTAAAATTAAAAGATATTTTCCATATATTTGCATCAAGAGATGTTTAAAAGTTGAAAACTTCAGCGTTGCATGGATGACAGATTATTAATGAATTTGGCGTACAAATCTGTTTGAAAAGGATAAGTTTGATGCAGGCATTATGTCGAAATACTGCATTCCGAAATTGCAAAATGTCCTAAAAAAAGCTCGCAAGACAGGTAACGATTGTTTTTTTAATCTCAATATTATGAATGCTTTATTTTTTAATTGTTGAAATATAAGAAAGTGTCTAGATGAAAGACTGGTTTTCAAACGTTTTTGATCGTAAAGCGCTGATGTACAGTATCATTGTTAACATTGACAAATTATATTCTCTGAATCTTGCAGTATGCAATGCAAGCATATTGGTCAAATTGTTAAACACTGTCACATGTTTCCAATCTATCTTTAATCAACATGCTTTTTGTATCATGGTTAATATATGCAGCGAAAATATAATCAGGAAATGCAAAATACAAGTTTATTATTGAAATATCGTCGCCAACCATTTTCGCCATTACGAAATTTCTTGCAATTTTTTATTTTCTTCGCCAATGGCAACCTGATCACCCAATCAAATTGTTGCCTACAAATGTTGGAATATAACTCAAATAAATAAATGAGATAGCGATGCATTGATTGTGGAGTGTTCTGATTAAATGTATAGTGTCAATTGTAGACAAACTTTAGTACAGTGACATTCAATACACACAATATACACACAGCAGCAAAGTATTTGGGTCTGATTTCAATGAAATTGGTACTATACCTTGGAACAAACTGATTAGCTGGTCTTTTAGGTCTGTATTCTGGATGAACCATAAATAACATGTGGGGAAAACCTGTCCCAAAGTACGCCCCATCAGTGTGGTGGTGTCGTGATGACTTGGGCGTGTACACATCCTGGCATTTGGGACAATATAACTTCACCATCGCCTCACCAGGTACGTCAGATAAACCTGCGAATATACCAATTTACTAAATGAAATCTTACCTAATAGAACTTAAAAATATATGTTATGAACAATATTGAAGAGTTTTTTTTTTAATTGGTGGTTTACTGCCAATTTTCAAAATTATTTCAGTTATATCATGTCAACAGTTCACTATTCATGATTCCTGGGTGAACAAACCAGTACAAGGGCTAGAAAATGTGCTTTGCCAAAGGGCACTCAAACATGACTACTGTTGATTGATTGGGGTTTAAAGACGTTTTTAAAAAGAATTCAGTTATATCACAGGGACCAGTTCACCTACTCATGCATTTCCTGCTTTTCTCACACCAGTACTCCACACAACAATCTTCCCAAGCAACTGGCTGCTTTTCCACATAGCCTATTGGTGGAAGACGAATGACGCAGACGACCACTGTGAGCAGGGATCAAGGCTAGGTAGCCCTGTTACAATTCCCCCACCCTTACCTGTCAGCAACAGCTACTCCTAATTATTGTACAGTATAAGAAAATTGATAAATACAAAAAGAATATGATTACAATAATTGAATTCAGTTACATGTACAATTGGTTTCTAATAACACAAAGAGACAAAAGAGGAAATCTATATATTTTTTTTGGAAAATAAGATACTATTAATTTGCATCCGAAATATCAGTAATAGAGACATTTGAAGAACATTCATCAGTTAATTGTTACCTTCAAGTTATAGAAATGCTTTTAAAATTTCTGCTCATACGACAATTATGTAGCAGACAACTTTGAACATATTTTGTCAAAAAATATAAAATCTCTATAATTGAATGGATAACTAAAAGTGGAAAACATTGTGGCAAAAGGAGAAATTGCTCGTTTTGAGCAATTTCTTCTTTTGTCACTATTTTTTTTAAAAAGTTGTCTGCTGCAGAGGTGTCAGAAAGCATCTATATGAGGGAAAGGATTAAGATTGATTGATAAGACTCCAGTAACTATTTTTAAACGCTTGTTCCAACATTATTTCAGTTATATCATGGTGACACTATACTTATTCATTATCACTGGGTAATTGTTATATTGGGATTTTACGCCGTTTTCAACATTATTTCAGTTATATCACTGCGACAGTTCACTTATCCATGATCCCTGGGTAAACCAGTACTAGGCTAGAAAATGTGCATTGCTCAAGGACACTCCACCATGACCGTTGTGCCGCGACTGGGGATCACTGGGTAAACAAACCAGTATTAGGATAGGAAAGGTGCCTTGACCAAGAGGACTCCACCATGACAGCAGCGCCGCCATTGGGGAAAGAACCCGGGATGCCCAGTTCCAAATCCCTAACACTTAACCATTAGGCCATGTTCGATTCCCTCAAAACCAAAAGGGATACACCTCAGACCATGATCATTACATGTGAGAAATTAAATCATCCTAGTTAGAAAAGTGAAAATTAAAAGAATCTAAAAGCTATCATTTCTACCTACAGCCGGACAGACGTGGTGAATCCAGTTTACCCACCTCATGTATGTTGGAAGCTTTAACCATTTCCCTCATATAGATGCTTTCTGAAGCCTATACAGCGGACAGCTGTTTGAAAAAATTGTGATAAAAGAAGAAATTGCTCAAAACAAGCAATTTCTCCTTCTGTCACAATGTTTTCAACATTTTTTAGTAATCGTACCTTCTTTTATGGAGAATTTCTGTGTTTTGCATAGGCGATTTCAAAATCATCTTTTGTATATTTGCTGTATGTGGGAAAGGGTTAAAACAATGACTAAAACAGATACGTACCTATAGGTAACATGGGTTGATTTTCACAGTATACCCGCGGACAATATCCAAAATCGCCCTGTTGCCATTTCTCTATCTGTAAAGAAGGACATTAATCTCAAATAGGCAAATATTGAAGTTTCTATCGCATTTACATTTAGAAACATTGTCAGAAAAGAAAATGCTCATTATAGCAATCTTCTCCTTTTTCCTCTTAAGCAACCTACTCTATTTCCAAGCTTGAATTATTTGTTTGCATCTAGTTAGGTGCTTGTCCAAATTTCATACTGAACCCTACATCAATGTGGCTGGTTTTCGAAAGGAACCGAGCTCTCATGGATATCTAACTACTGTATAAGTTTGGTTGAGATACAATCAAAAGTGAAGACTGTATCTTGTTAAAAAGCTCTTTTATAGCAATTTTGACCACTTCAAGGGCCATAATCCAGACATGCATGGGCGGATCTGGCTGGTTTATGAAAGAAACCGAGCTCTCATGGATATCTAACTACTGTATAAGTTTGGTTGAGATACAATCAAAAGTGAAGACTATCGTGTTAACAAGCTCTTTTATAGCAATTTTGACCATTTCAAGGGCCATAATCCAGTCATCCATGGGCGGATCTGGCTGGTTTTCAAAAGGAACCGAGCTCTTATGGATATCTAACTACTGTATACGTTTGGTTGAGATACAATCAAAAGTAAAGACTGTATCGTGTTAACAAGAAATTGTTTACGGACGGACGAATCGCCACAACATAAGCCCTTCTGGCCTTTGGCCAGTAGAGCTAAAAACAGATGCGCTAATAATTTAAAATAACTTAATATGGTTAAGAGCAATTCTTCTTTTGCAACAATGTTTTCAAAAATGGTAAGCTGCCGGTATGTCTGCAAGTGGGAAAGGCTAAAAACAGTAGAATCATCAGAGTTTTTACAATATTTTTTTATATCAGACTTTTCATTATAAATAGGTTCTATGAAGTAAACCAATAATCCAGCTTACCATCTGTGCAATTCCTCTGTTGGTCATGATGTATCTCGCATGTATCAAACCATACAACATTTCTGCAGCTTGTTCTATCAGGTCACTTTGGTTTGGGTTGTCTTCTAACTCATCATCTGAAACCAAGTTTAAAAGAAGATAGGTGGCCAAATACATCTTCTTTTTTTATAAGACCTATAAACCCCTTCCTACTTACAAAAGGACTGCAGCGGACACCTTTGAAAACATCTATGCAATAATAAAGAAAATCTCCATAAATGAAAGTATTATTACTGATTAGTGTCAGGGTGTTTTTTGTTGTTATTTTCATAGCCAGTAATCAGTCATGTTCCTAATGGCAAAATGAATGTTTTCCCCCGAATTTTTAAAAAAAACCAAAACAAAAAAGTTTTGCCAAAAAAGACGCAGAAATTTCCCAATTCCATGGGTATAGGTCATATTCCCAAAATTACCACAAAAAAAACCCCGAGTTTAAACATTGTGGTAAAAGGAGAAATTGCTCATTATCATTTGCTGAAAACGTGTTTTAACCCTTTCCCTCATATAGACATTTTCCAACGCCTCTACAACAGACATCTTTATGAAAAAATTGTGGCAAAAGAAGAAATTGCTCATGATGAGCAATTTCTATCCTTTGTCACAATGTTTTCCACTATCAGTCATTGGTTATCTCAGTGTTCCCACTCGCGTAAATTACATAAACAAATTCATTTTCACGCATATATTTTAGGCAGTATCCGAGATTGCACTTTAGAAAATTCAGCTGCCGAAAAGCTTACTGTATAGTCATTACAAACAATTTAGGGGAAAATAATTACAATAAACAATTTGATAACAAACTAGGATATGATTAAAGAATGCCCTTTATATTAATTTACTTGTTCAAAGATTATGTTTTTGTTTACACAAATCCATAGGAAATTCTTTTTAATTACCAAAAAAAAGAATGTGCGATAAAGATCAATCAAATTCACAGCAAGCTGTCTAAAAAGAATTGCCTATCAAACTAAATAACTTTTTTGTCCATTGAAGTTAATTTTTTTATAAGAAGAAGAATAGTGAAGACTAAAGAAGAAAATACATATTGTAAAGGGTTTTCGTGCATTTTCTTCTTTCTGAAAATCGGAAAGGTCATTCAAGAAATTATAACTCACACTCATTCTTTAATATTTGTTTTAAAAGTTATCATTGTGAAAGTTTAGTGCAATATCTCAATATCAGAAATCATTTCTTTTACCACAATGCATGTGGTTTGAGGATTAACATGATTCATGATATATTTGAATCTAATGAATCATGGCCAAGCCAATCTTTTTTGATAAATTTTATGCTGGATAGATAATGACATAGGACTAAAAGATAGCATAATAGATCACATAAAAACTGGTTTAAACGTGTAATGATAGAAGCTGAAACAGTAACATTAATGACAAAGGAGCAATATCTGCTTTTTTTTAACAATTTGCTTCTTTTCCAATAATGTTTCTAAAAAATAAAACAAAGGGAAACACTATAGAATGTGCAAGATGTGGAAAAGCCAGCACAGCCCCTGGGACTCTCAAGAATTAGGGTTCACCAGGACTTCCAAAATTCAGACCCAGGAAGTTAGGACTTCCTGTTTTAAAAAGTTAGTGCAAGCACTGTAAACATCATGATAACTTTGATCAAAATTAATACAGTCTCAAACATGTGCCTCTTGTTTATCCTATTTTATTATGAAATATTAGCCTTCAAATTTTCATACCCCCTGAAATTAAATCTTACCCCCAGATTTTCAACCTTAGGGGTAAGTTTATGTGAGTGGGAACACTGTAATCTATTCAATTATAGAGATTTTCTATTTTTGACAAAATATGTTCAAAGTTGTCTGCTGCAGAATTGCTTGATTGAGGGAAAGGGTTTATGTGTCTGGATGTCAGAAAGGCTTATCACTTACATTTGTTTAAGAGTTGTCTGCTTTAAAAAATGAAAGAATGCAAAAAAGTAAAATACGAAATGTTGCAACTATTGTTTTAATTGCAAACATGATTGGACATAGAGAAGCTTTTCATATTTAATATGTTTTGCAGAGGTAAAATGATAACTGTTTGTTTGTTCGAATGGTTTTTTATACCACTCTCAGGTTGAAAGTTTCAACAGCATTTCCTGGCTAAATTTCCAGTATTATTTATTCTGACACAGATAGTTTCCTGCATTTTACCATTTTTAAAGACTTTGACATGACATGGCCTGACCGGAATTAAACTCTGGTCTCCTACTCCACAGGTAGCCACTACAACACAGAGACGTCTTTTATATGAAAACTAGCTTAAACTGCGTAGTCAATAACTTGAATAAGCCAGAATTGGCCAATTGATAAAAATACTTTGGAAAAGAGTTTATTGTGACATTCATGTAAAGTTAACCCTTTTCCTCATATAGACGCTTTCTGACGCCTCTGCAGCAGACAGCTTTTTGAAAACATAGTAACAACAGAAGAAATTGCACAAAAAATGCAATTTCTACTTTTATCACAATGTTTTCCACTTTTAGTTATAGGTTATCCATTCAAATATAGAAATTTTCTAAAATATGTTAAAAGTCGTCTGCTCCAGAATTGTCGTATTAGGGAAAGAATTAAGTATTCATGTTAAGTTACATGTTTTTGAAAACATAGTGACAAAACGTGCAATTTCTCCCTTTGTCACAATGTTTTCCACTTTTTAACTATAGGTTATCCATTCAATTAAAGAGATTTTCTTCGTTTTGACAAAATATGTTCAAAGTCGTCTGCTGCAGAATTGTCGTATGAGGGATTCATGTTAAGTTAAGTATACCTGGTTCTAGATCCAGAATCATATCCAGAGCTGATCTGTAGTGAGGTACTTGTTCATTTAGCCCAGTCAGGTTGAATTTGTCCTGTATATAGTCTTCATCAACCTGGAAAATAAGATTGTCATTAAATATCAAGTTATGTCTTGTTTTGCAACATTGCGTACCACAATGGAGAAGACAAGGTTCGTTTTTCAAAAGCTAAAGAATAAAAATTTCTACACATAAATCTTTGTTGTAGAGTAAGACACTGTAAGTATAAGAATCATCTCACTACAGCAACTTTTTAATGACAACTTTTCGATTCGCATAGAAATAAAGGCGATACTATAAAGAAAAAGACTGCTTTACAAGATCTTTGAAAGTTTATGCCTCTTATTTTAGGTATAAGCATATTGTCTGTTTTTGTTTATTGTTAACACTTCCTTCTGTCTTATTCACCTCACAAAAGAATTCATTCCCACGCAATCCACAAAACCATGATATCCATGAAACTTCTTCAGAGCTGCTCATCTTTTTCTTTTTTTTCCCTAAAAATAAAAATTGTAATAATAAAAGTTAGGGCAAATTAATAAATTTGAGATATCATTAAACCGATAAATACGTATATACGGGTTTACTTATTACTAGAAAACCAAAATACAGCCACTATAATGAATGGATTACCTATTTAAAATTGGTATATTTACTTATTGTATACATATTTAAGTGGAGTATGCGGTTATTTTCAAACATATTTCAGTGTACATTTCGATATCAGAATTTTAGTTGTATGACCCAATAACCTTTGTTTATGATAAATAATTGATTTTCACAATGTTATTTTCTAAACAAATGTATAAAAAATAGTAAACATTTCACTGTTACATTATAATCCATGCAATTGGAGAGTATTTCGCTTTTTTTCTAGTATCCAAAGTCTCAAACCCCTCCCTTAACCATGGCAGATAAATACGTTGAATCATGCATAAAATGGTTAAGTTACTACCAAAGAAAAGTTACGACTTAGTTTGATGACCGGCAATGTTGACCAGGTCAATCATGGTTGTTAATTCATGTAAATCAAAAAATGTATTTAACGCAATTTTCAGCATAAAGACACGAGTAGACAAATCGTAATCGTGACCGAAAACAACTGCAAATGTAAGGCAAAACATGAACAACAAATGGTGTTAAAGAATTGTCTCATGATTACTATTCCTAAGAACAATATATTGAATAGTGCTTTTAAATATGTGTCTAAATTGAAGTATCCGGCACATTATTAGACCGTAAATGAACCTGGAACTGTTTTGTGAGATATTTCCATCAATTTACTCACTTTAACCGGAAACGACAAGGAACTATCTACGCATGTGCGTAGCGATGAGCAAATAATTAATAAAAAGAACTACAATGAACGGCACGGAATTTCAAAAACAAATTCCAGAACAAAATATCTTTTATTTCAATGTTTAACAAATAACTATGGATATTTTACTAACCAAGACACTGTTTGAAATACGCATATACTTCAGACCGATTAATAATTACGCTTCAAGTTTCTTTCAGCTTTAAACAATGAAATATTGATAAAGTGAGCGTCGAGACGACTGCAGACGACTTTTCTTTGGCGGTCTCTAGAATGTCCTATTGGCCAGAAACAACAAACAAACTCTTATTTATTTATATGTTAATCATAATATTTCAGTCTTTAATTATAACTTATAGTTGTTCAGTTGCCAGGTGACACATATATATCAGGAACGTTCCTTCATATCTAAAGAAAAAGAAATGCATATTAAAATCCTTTTTTCTAAGAAGGAAAAATCTCACTCATCACGGAATTCGCATCCAGAACCTTAAACAGGCTTTGCATTAGAGTGCAGAGGTAGAGAGTCGGCATCTCGTACCAAAGTTCCCGTGTTCGAATCCCGCCGTGAGCCGGTTCTGCCGGGGAGAAAACCAATCTCCTTCGCAGAGTTGTCGTTCCTTACACTCACCATACCAATCTCCTTCGCAGAGTTGTCGTTCCTTACACTCACCATACCAATCTCCTTCGCAGAGTTGTCGTTCCTTACACTCACCGTGGTGAGTGTAAGGAACGACAACTCTGCGAAGGAGATTGGGAGAAAACTAGTAATATGTCTCCAGGAAACCGACATCGAGCGAGATTAATATAAGCTGATAGCTTGTTTCGCAATCGCAAACAAGTTTTAAACCAAATTTAAAAAACAAAAGGAAGGGTAAACGGTTTATATATCTTCCAAGAAAGAACGTGTCACTTGGATATGAATGCCCCCTTTTAACAACCCGTCAGAACACGGCATAGCTTTGAACCTCTAAACCCTATTGTATAATTCATGTGCAAGGTCAAACTCTCAAAACATCTTATGGCGTATATGCCTACATGCACATAGTCTGTGAGCTCGCTTTCCAATATTCAAGACACACACGCATTTAAATGTTTAAGTCAAAATCGGATTTGTCTTAGGCATACGGTCTATTTGGCTATACTTTGCCAGAGGACTAGATAAGAGGGAGTGAACAGGTCTTTTCTCCCACAATATTTATCTTACTACACAACAAAATCCTATGTTGTGGGTACTCAAACGCATCGTCTCACTGAGAGGATTCTTTTGAGTACCCACAACATAGGGTTTGAATGTCAAATAAGGATTTTAGAACATGAAAAACGCCCCTTATCTAGATCTCTGCTTTGCCATATATACGAAGTTTCTTTAAGCCTAAATATAATAAATCTAGATCTCCTGACTTTCACCTAAATATAAGCCCATCCGTGCGAAAAGTTGCAAGTTAGCTTTTGTAAACAGTCTCGACTCAGATCAGCGTGTGGATCCACAGAGGATGACCAAGATCGACTCTGTGCACATATATTACTTACACGCTTTTAAGAAGCTTCTGTCAACTTGGGCTGAATCTGATAAGACTGGTGCATATAATTATATATAATTTTTTTGATATGACACGGCAAAGGAACGGTGTTGGGGTGTTCGAAAGACTGGTGATACCAACAACTGTAAGTATGGTAGCTATCTCGTCGATTGCAGTGGTTTGTGTTTCCGCCGCGAGAACTTGGTGCCCTGATTTCGAGACAATTCTGGGTCACATACGTATCCGCCGTTAGAGCCTGGTGCCCCGTTTTCGAGACAATTTTGTGTTATATTCGTATCCGCCATGAGAGCTTGGTGTCCCGATTTCGAGACAATTTTGTGTCATATTCGTATCCGCCATGAGAGCCTGGTGCCCCGTTTTCGAGACAATTTTGTGTCATATTCGTATCCGCCATGAGAGCTTGGTGTCCCGATTTCGAGACAATTTTGTGTCATATTCGTATCCGTCATGAGAGCCTGGTGCCCCGTTTTCGAGACAATTTTGTGTCATATTCGTATCCGCCATGAGAGCCTGGTGTCCCGTTTTCGAGACAATTTTGTGCCATATTCGTATCCGCCATGAGAGCCTGGTGCCCCGCTTTCGATGCAATTCTGGGTCATATTCGTATCCGCCATGAGAGCCTGGTGCCCCGCTTTCGAGGCAAATTCTGGGTCATATTCGTATCCGCCATGAGAGTTGATACCCCGCTTTCGAGACAAAATTCTTGGTCACAATCGTATCTGCCGCGAGAGCTTGGTGCCCTGCTCAAGAGACATTCTTGGCTCATATCCACTATTAATCCACGTCATTCAAAAAACTCATAGACTTTTAGGTTGTGAAATTTATGATATTGGCGCATACTTAAATGGTCGAATATTGTCAAGAACCGTTCACAATATGGTTACAGGATGCCTGTATGACAAGATGGCTTATATTTAGGATCCTGCTCAAATTGCATGGCGAGGAAGACAACATATATTCGGTCTTTAGCTGATTGCAAATTTTCGAAGTTTGGCTTCCGTATGACGCAAACCATATTATGATAGATGCACGAGATCAGATTTTCTTTTGAGACGTAAAGTAGACTCGCGACTATACTATAGGGACCCATCATTTTATTTGAGCTATCGTTATGTTCGAGGGATCTATCGTTTTAAGCTGAATTCATTTATGTTTTGTCAGCCTCGTAATTAATTCATTTTATACAATTTATTTATATGTTCAAAGTCGTCATATGCTGCAAGATTGTCGTATGGAGGAAAGAGTTAAGAAAAAGCAATCAATTGTGAATAGAGGATTATTTACAGAGGTTCTATTGATCAACTGAACGCTGAACTTCGGCCATATATTATTTTCTATGGATGATAAATGATAAATGATTATCTTCCGGCAATTGTCTAAAATATCTTTGTTCATTGATTGATAGTTTGGTGTTTCAGTTATGTCACGGCGTTTCCTGGGCAAGTTACCAGTACCACTGGTCCATTTATCCTGACACTAGCAAGTCAGTCGTAATGCTAACCCCTCAAAACTAAACAGAGCCTAAATGCGGGCAGCCCTGACTACCATTTTTTAAAGTCGTAAAAACTCTTTGTAAGAAGTAAGTTACCTGGAATAACGTTAAAGTGGAGTACTATTGCGATGCATGAGAAAACTAGGAGGGTGGTTCTTCCGCCGTGATTTAATTGAAATACTGTTAGAAACCAACCAATGAATCACCGCCTCGATGGTGTATTGGTAGAGCGTACGCCTCGGGTGTGGGAGGACACAATTTCGTTCCCGGCCGGGTCATGCCTATGACTTAAATATGGCAGTGATGGCGTCCAATCATCGGTGCTCAGGGTTGTGGGTTATCATTATGACTGACTCAATGGTGTCAGGATAAATGGACCAGTAATACTGGTAATTTACACACAACAAAAACGTGATGTAACTGAAAAATTGCTGAAAGCGTAAAGAAACCAAAAACCAAAACAAATTAATCAAAACTGAACTCGGGTTGTTACTGTATCTTCACTGTTCGCATTGTCTACAAGAAGCCTTTGTGGATTTCATTATGTTCGTTTAATTTTCCATAATTGACTTTATTTGTTTGTATTTGGAAGAGTTAAACATCAAGATAGTTGGTTATCAATGAAAGACTCAGCAATTCAGTGTATATTACTCAAACCCATACTGCAATCAGCGCTGAACCTGAACTGGTGCCCCGCTATACATACTCAGATCACGTGGCCTGGACATCGTGGTATCAGTTTTGAACCTGAACTGGTGCCCCGCTATAAACATCAATATCTTGGATAGGTGGAGCCCTGCGAAACAACAAACGTAAGGCATCTGCGAACAGTGTAGACCCTGATGTGCCTTGGCATCACGTGTGACTTTGCGTCCATGTACAAGTCCATATGTGTCTTCACTGTTCGAAGATGTTACAAGAGATTTTTCAACTGTTACGGCCCATAAGTTCTTTTATATTCGTGCACACGTCAATGTTCTTTATTTGTTTGTATTTGGAAGAGACGAAGATTAGGACAGCAGGTCACTGATGAAATACTAGGCCATCCAATCCAAGTGTTACTCAAACTCCAATCTCATTTACTCTTTAACTGCCTCATTTCACAAAGTCGACTATCGATGTTGTAAATTGGACCACTCAATTTTCGTTTAACAGGACATTTGGTAAAATATAAATATCTAAGTGGTAAACAATTGTAGATTTCAGGTGAGACAGCTAGATAAGAGCTGTCTCACCTGAATCTGCATTGTTTGCAAAAAGCCTTTTAATTGCCGTTGCCAGCGAAAAGGATTTAAACCAGACATTAACTTCGCTATAGTAGCAAACTCTCATACAAATATACGCATAGCCAAGTACTTTGGTCTGATTGTAACGAGGTTAATCAAACCCCATACTGTGTCCGGCTAAACAAACCGATATCACGAAGGGGAGACGCTTTGCACAAACCAACCGTAAGGTAGTATCGAACTGTGTAGAAGTAGAAGCTGATCAGCCAGAACATCTGGTGCGACTCTGCGCAGGTCAGATTGAGTCTTCAATGATCGAAGACGTAATAAGTTATCTTTCACCTGGTACGTCCCACATAATGTTTTTATATTTATGTAAATATCCATATTCTTTATTTGTTTGTATTTGGAACAGTCGAAGATCAGGATAACAGAGAATGGCAGTGTTTATATCTCATAAAACCAGAGCTAAACGTCGCTGCAGTAGCAAACGATCCCACAGCCAAGTAGTTTGGTTCGATTTTAATGCGATTACTCAAACCCATAGTGTGATCAGATTTGCGTGTGAACTGGTGCCCCGCAATACATACCGAAGTCGTGAATATGTTATGCTAGAACGGAAAACAATCATAATGCATTTGTGAACAGTTTAGATCCAGCGTATGCAAAAGTCCAAATGTTCGGAGATGCAACAAGATATCTTTCATCTAACCCGGCTCATTTGATGAAAGACTTAGCCATCCAGATTGAATTGCTCAATTCCATACTGTGATCAGTTTTGTTTTATCCATAGAAAGAGGGCGTTTTCGAGTCTACTTTGAACCTGGTATTACGGTACTATAGGTACAAAATACACCCGCGATTCAGATGATCCACAGCCAAATCCAACTAGTACTTTAAAAGAAACCTTTTTGGCTTGAAATGCTTGTGTATCTCTGGCTGACTACAGCCGAGCCCCGGTAGCTCAGTCGGTAGCGACGCGGGCTGTCAATCCAGGGGTTGTGAGTTCGAATCCCGGCTCGGCCAACTTTCTTTCCGACGATTGATGCGACATGCGTCATTCGTCTTCCTGCAATGGGCTAAGTCTATGTGGAAAAGCAGCCAGTTTCTTGGGAAGATTGTTGTGTGGAGTACTGGTGTGAGAAAACCAGGAAATGCATGAGTAGGTGAACTGGCCGCCGTGATATAACTGAGAAATTGTTAAAAACGGCGTTAAACCCCAATCAATCAATTAATCTAGAAGACAGTCAAACTTGTCTTAACCCTTTCCCCTATGCAGCCGCTTTCTGGCGCCTCAGATGCAGACGTCTTTTGAAAACATAGTGACAAAAGAAGAAATTGCTATAGACGAGCAATTCCACCTTTAGCCACAATGTTTTCAACTCTTTTTAATAATTAAACTCTCATTTATGGAGACTTTTTCACGTTTTTGTATATCGGTTTTCAAAGTCGTCTGCTGCCTATTTGTTGTATGTGGGAAAGGGTTTATAGCCACACAGGGTAGTGTCTACTGAATACAGGAGGTTGCTTAAAGTACAAGCCAAAGACTACTGTTGTTTTGGTAATTTAACAATTTTAAATAATTTAATTTGGTCTTTAAGTGGCTGCATTAAACAAGTTGAATGCTTAGCAGAGGTGCGAGCTAAGACAAGTTTGAATGTGTGTGCATGTTTACCTGATTAATTGACCATTCACGCTTTGTAACGGTTTGCACCAGAGGTGAAAATGCTGTATTACCTACGGTTTGCTTCTGTTAAATTCCATTGAACGCACAGCTGGTATGACGCTTTTGTATCTAACTCAAACGGGAGACACTCAAAATCCCCATGGGATAAAATTACCCTAGTAGTTAAAATCCCCATGGCAAAAATTACAGGGTATTCAAAATCCCCATAGCCAAAATGGCAAGGTATTCAAAATCCCCATGATGAATTTCTGTGTCTATATCTTTTTAGTTATATGATACAACCAGTCATTTAAATGATCATGCCACTGAATACCCCTAAATTAGATTCATTGCATGAATACCCCTAAATTAGATTCATTGCATGATTGCCCCTTAATCAAGTTCATTGCATAATGGCTTAAAATATTGATATACACTCAACTCAAACATGTAAACTTTTGTTTTATAGCAAGACGATCTGTGCACATATTATGTGATCAAAGGAGATCATTGCAGATCAAATAACCAACACACAGGCATACGCGCAGTCTTATCTGGATCTGTCTATAGTAATTGCATATATGATTTAGATTAACAACTGTATCCAATTAAATGTTAAAAACCCTTTCAAATTATGGACACATTTTAATGCCTTGTTAGAAGTTTCTGATTGAAAGCAAATTCACCCTTTACCACTATGTTTTTCAATTGTGTAACATATTTTCAATGTTGTAACATATTTTCAATGCTGCAACATATGTTCAAAGTTGTAACATATTGCCAACGTTGTAACATCCCCCCCCCCAATGTTGTAACATATTGTCAACGTTGTAACATTTTCCCCACAATGTTGTAACATATTTTCAATGGAGTAACATATGTTCAATGTTGTAAACATATATCCGATGGTGTAACATATTTTCAATGCTGTTACATATTTTCAATGGTGCAACATATATTTAATGCTGTAACATATTTCCCTCGAATATTTTAATTATACCAGCTGTATTCCTCGAATAATCTCAAAGCAGACGACTCTTTAAACGAAATTCCGAAAAAATAGTGTCAAAGGTGTTTCAATATGGTAGATGATAAAAACCTTTCCAACATAAAACAAGTCTGCAACAGAAAACTTTTTAAGTAAAATGACAAAGAGATGGAAAATCTTTTAAAATATAAGTACAATAAGTGTATGGAGTAAAAGACTTTGTGGCCAATAGATAAAATTGCTCATTTTTTTGCCACAATGTTTTCAAAAGTCGTCTGTATGTAAGT
The DNA here is from genome assembly GCA_031761405.1 of Serripes groenlandicus. NCBI lineage: Eukaryota > Metazoa > Mollusca > Bivalvia > Cardiida > Cardiidae > Serripes > Serripes groenlandicus. The sequence goes on from JASEVX010000004.1 coordinate 2,014,335, forward strand.
TTAAGGTAGCATCGGATAAAAAAAGAAAACCTCCTACATCTTGTCCATCAAATGTTTCTCTTTTCCGAGATTTCATAAAGATACATGTTTCTCAAAGCAGACGACTTTTCATATAAAACCAAATCAGGAAAAGAGTTTGAAAGGTGCTTACTAGATGGTAGATAATTCAAACCTTTCCACCATAAAACAATCCTACACAAGAAAAACTTTTAAAATATATAGGCAAAAGTATTGAAAATCGTTTTAGATATATATGCTTACACTTAGTGACTAAAAGCACAATTTCATTCACTTAGGCAATTAATTATATTAACTATAAAGATAAAGATATAAAGTGATGGACTGGTCCTAAATATTGTAATGGTTTAAACAATTGACTAAGTGTATGTATATATATCTAAAACGATTTCCAATACTTTTGCCTATATATTTTTAAAGTTTTTCTTGTGTAGGATTGTTTTGTGGTGGAATTATTATCGGATAATAGTTAAAAGCAGCAACAACATTGTGAGCAATTTCTTACTATACTGTGACCACCATGATTTCAAACGTCGTCTGCTGTAGTTTCTTCACAAGTCGACTCTGACTGTATGCCGGGAGAGGGGTGAACGAGAACATCGTTGCGTAGCCAATTATCGACGTTTTTTCACGGCACGTGTTCTGCTTTCCGAGGTTCATCGAGGATTAACTCATTTTCCAGAATTTCTACCTACATAGTAGCGAGTTGACTTACCTACACAGTATGGAAACAACGTTATATGAGTCGTTCCACGAGAAAACAAACAGTGTGGACTCTGCGTGAAGTATCGACCCGCATTAGCCTAAGCATGCATCGCAGGCTATTTTTATTTTTTATTTTATTTCCACCATATTTAAAGATTATACAAGCAATACAAACAGATCACACATTAACTATTTCAAAAACAAACAAATACAAAGAAAAGAAAAGAAAAGAAGGAAAATCAGAACGAGAGAGAGATTGAAAACATGAGAGAAATAATGTTGCATACTTTTATTTTATAAACAGGTCGGTTGTCAGATAAAGATGCAGGCAATCATAAGTTAATATTATAATACAGATTAGTGACATTATGTGTATCCGACCATTTCTTGACAGAGATAGCTGAACATTATTATTACATTATGATTTTCTCGTGGAACGACTCATATCCAAATCCAACAGGTAGCTCAGGCCTTGTAACATAATCGATTATCTCCCTTTTGACAGGTATCAGGCCTTGTAACATAATCGATTATCTCCCTTTTGACAGGTATCAGGCCTTGTAACATAATCGTTTATCTCCCTTTTGACAGGTATCAGGCCTTGTAACATAATCGATTATCTCCCTTTTGACAGGTATCAGGCCTTGTAACATAATCGATTATCTCCCTTTTGACAGGTATCAGGCCTTGTAACATAATCGATTATCTCCCTTTTGACAGGTATCAGGCCTTGTAACATAATCGATTATCTCCCTTTTGACAGGTATCAGGCCTTGTAACATAATCGATTATCTCCCTTTTGACAGGTATCAGGCCTTGTAACATAATCGATTATCTCCCTTTTGACCGTTACCTTGTGTTACAATTGATAATGTTCTAGAAGCATGTATCACTAAAACAATATTTAACTCTTTCGCTGTCAAAAGCTAGTTAAGGCTTTTGCAAACAATGCAGACACAGGTGAGTCAGCTCGTAACGAGCTGTCTCTCCTGAAATCTGCATTGTTTGCCACTTTGACCTTACCTTTTTTCAAATTTCGTGATGGACGAAAAATGAAGTGGTCCAATTTTCAGCATGGAAGAGTCGACATTGTGAAATTCGGCAGTAAAAGAGTTAATAGTTTTTTCATTAAGATGAAACAATGCTGATACATCAATCATATAACATTATCAGCTCTTAATTCCATCTACTTTTACCAGGATGTTTACGTACATTTCTTAGAACGTGCCCAACGTGTCCTACCACTCTACCGGACACCATTCGCACTGCTTTATCGGTATGAGCCGTCCCGCGAGAAAACTAACATTGTGGACTTTGCGTAAAGTATCAACCCAGATCAGCCTAAGCATGCCGCGCAGGCCTACCCGGATAGACACTGTTTACCTCCTGTGGATTTTCTGTTTCAGTAATTATTACTCTATACCTCTATCCCCCTTAGCGGGAATGTGCCCGGATCAGTCTGCGCGGACTGCGCAGGCTGATCTGGGTCGATACATTACGCAAAATGCCATAATGTTGGTTTTCTCGCGCGATATAATTATATACGGCTCATATAACCTTCCAATCTTGACTCTCATTCTGCCCTTAAGAGTCTGGTCTGATCAACTCCAACGATGTTGTTTGAAATCCTTTACAAAACAAACACCACCGCGGTTCATACCAAAGACTTGGTAGTAATTGCTTTCCCTCCCTTGGCGCTCATATCAGGGTTGTGGGGTTAGCACTACGACTGACTGTCTGGTGTCAGGATAAATGGACCAGTAGTACTGGTAACTTACACAGGAAAAGCTGTGACAAGCCGGTAGGCGACGTGGGATTCGCCTTGGTCGTGGGTCTTTAGCAACGAAACTCAAACGCGCGCACCCTGAGCCCGTATGGCACCTGTTCACCAAGTTTCATCGGTATCGGCCCGTCGGTTTGGGCTGTGGAGCGTCGCTTTACAAACAAACAGACAGACAGACAGACAGACAGACCGCCGGAAAAGCCTGACAATAAGGGACATCTAACGAAGCGAATCCCAATATAACTGAAAAATTGAGAGCGTCGTGAAACACCAAACCATCAATCCGAAGCACACAACTTCCAATCTTCTACAATATTCGACATTCTAGTAAAATTAACACATGCGCATCTGTTATGAATATTGGTAAATCGATTCACAGAGTTAATGATCAACTCCAAGTGGAAGAGGCACCCGAAGGTGTGAACACTCAAAATACCATTCCATTCTGTGTCGCTGTTTTACAGTCGGAATATCAGTTACAATCGGGACCACTTGGTTATTTATGTTCATTTCAATGACGTATTCGCAAATACAGTGATGTATTTCCGATTCTAGTAAGTTCACTCAGAATGAATATGTTTTCATGCAGCCATTTTCTAGCAATAATCAAGCATGAAAAGAGGACTATTACTAACCGCATGGACTATCCGGAAGCTGGTTTCATATCCATTCTGTGTCGCTGTTTTATAGTCGGAATCAGTTACAATCGGGACCACTTGGTTATTTCATCCTCGGTACCAAGGCTATTCATAAACTACATGATACCCTGGGCAAATTGGCTGTAAACATCTCATACTCATGAATAATGTATGAGGTGAAATGCAGCCGCTTGATTGGTCGCATGACAACAAACCTTATGCGATACGAAAATCTCAGTGTAGTAACGGAGGAAATCATGGTGCATGCTTTACGAAGTTCCGCTAGCCAATTTGCCCAGGGTATCATATATTTTATGAATAGCCTGGGTACCGAGGATGGGTTATTTATGTTCATTTCAATGACGTATTCGCAAATACAGTGATGTAATTCCGATTCTAGTAAGTTCACTCCGAATGAATGAATGAATATATTTCCCTGCGGCTATTTTCTAGCAATAATCAAGCATAACTAGAGGACTATTACTAACGGCATGGACTAACCGGAAGCTGATTTCCTATCCGTACTTAGCGTATATTCATGCCTTTTATTTTAAACATGGTAGCAATGGCTGCCCTTCTTGGTGCCCAGGGTTTCTAGGTTAGCATCTCGACTGACAGGCTGGTGTCAGGAAACATGGACCAGTATTACTGGTAACTTACCCAGGAAACGCCGTGATATAACTGAAACATTATATAAGAAACTCGTGCCTTAACAGTTCAGGCAAAGAGTTCCGATTGAATCAATGAATGGAAACGGAAGCTGATTTCCTATCCGTACTTAGCGTATATTCATGCCTTACATTTTTAACATGGTATCAATGGCTGCCATTCTTGGTGCCCATGGTTTCTGGGTTAGAATCTCGACTGACAGGCTGGTGTCCGGATAAATGGACCAGTATTACTGGTAAGCCATGATATAACTGAAACATTATATAAGAAACTCATGCCTTAACAGTTCAGGCAAAGAGTTCTGATTGAATCAATGAATGAAAACGGTTAGTCTGTGACCCTGTCGTCTATCAATAAACTCTCGCAAAAATACCGATATTGCAGTGATACGGGCAGGAAATAGAGCCTATGAAAACTCATGCAGCACACGACTGTATATCAGTAGAGAAATTCCGCTATACACAGTGTGCACATGTCTAGAGAAGGGAGAGTAGTTTGGTTTGACCCTGAATATCTTATTTAATACCGAAACAAAGCATATGTAGTGGATGCTCAAAATAATTGTCACGACGATACGATTCTTTTGAGTACCAACAACATAGGGGTTAACCTTTTCCCTCATACGACAATTCTGCAGCAGACGACTTTGAACATATTTTGTCAGATGGATAACCTATGACTAAAAGTGGAAAACATTGTGACAAAAGGAGAAATTGCACGTTCTGTGCAATTTCTTCTTTTGTCACTATGTTTTCAAAAAGCCGTCCGTCTGCATTAACCCTTTTCCCTCATACGACAATTCTGCAGCAGACGACTTTGAACATACTTTGTCAAAAAATTGAAAATCTCTATAATTGAATGGATAACCTATGACAAAAAGTGGAAAACATTGTGGCAAAAGGAGAAATTGCACGTTTTGTGCAATTTCTTCTTTTGTCACTATGTTTTCAAAACGCCGTCTGCTGCAGAGGCGTCAGAAAGCGTCTATATGAGGGAAAGTTTGCGAGTCAAAACGGATTTTAGAATAAAACTATGCCCGTCATCTGGAGCTCTGTCTACCCGCGGCCATGACTATGGTGTTGCCTTATTCGGTTCTCAACTTAAGATTTCTAAAGGTTGTAAAGAGTCTTACTGAAGCGGGGTTTTGTATGAGTGTTATAAGGCACGGTGCCAAACTAGTTGAAGCTAGTTTTTTGAGGGATTTTCATATAATTCGTGAATGATAAGACTGGTTAAAATTACGCGTTCCTTGTCAATGAATATAATCATATCTAGACCTATTAAATCCTTCTGGGCATTTTGATGTGTGCCGTTCATCTCTTCGAGAGCTGATGTTTCTTTTTCTGATTGGCACACCTTCGTGTCTTTTTCTGAATAATGCTGTGCTCGTCCTTACTGTTACATCCGGGGTGAATTCAGTTTAGCCTAACACACATCACTCAAATAACATACGCCCGAGTGCTCGAGATGTGGTAATGTAAATTTAGGTTAGATGGAAGCAATTCATTTTTCCATAGGAGACCATGATAGCCTTTTAGCTATGGCTCTTTCCCAACAATCCAATTAATCCAGAAACCTATATTCAATTGAAGTTCATTCTCAACACTACCAAAGAAGCACAACAATCACACATATTTATCTTCTTCTTTAGAGCTATGACGTGAAATAAAAGGTCACCCCCTATCCCGCAGTGAATTTTACTTTTAATTTCAGAAAATACATGTTGTTCTGAAAATGGCTCTTTCGTTGTTAATATAGCTGCTGAAAGCAAACGATGTTTTGATTACAAATCAGTCAGAGGGTGTTCAACTTTATTAAAAACACTTATTTTAAACAAAATCTTTATTGTCCAATTGGAGACCACTTCAGTCTGAAATCCTTAAAGGGGAGATCATCCGGTATACGGGATTGTCCGCTATTTTCGAAAGTAGCACTGTAATATAATTGTACATCCCTGCCATCAAATGTGTAATAATTCCTAGACTACGTTTACATTATCCCTTCTCATAAACAATAGTGTATAATAATATGTTATTAATATCATAATGTTGTAATAACTTAAATATAATATGTGTTGGTCGCAGGTCGCAAAGATTTTTGTTCGTATGAAGTTTAAAATCGATTACGAGAGTAGCATAAAATTGAACATACGAGCCGTCCCGCGATAAAACCAACATTGTGGACTCTGCGTAAAGTATCGATCCGGATCAGCCTAAGCATGCCGTGCAGGCTTACCCGGATAGACACTTTTCGCCTTCTGTGGATTTTCTCTTTCAGGAATCATTACTCTATACCTCTATCCCCCTGAGACGGAATGTGTAGGCTTGGATCAGTGTGAGCAAACTGCGCAGGATGATCTGGGTCGATACCTTACGCAGAGTTCATAATGTTACAGTGTTTTTAACATTCGTCTGCTGCTATTACGTCAACATTCGTCAGCAGATGGGAAAGGGTTAACCTAAATACCTGTAATAGAGACACTGTCACTGTAAGTAAGTAAGTAAGTAAGTAAGTAAGTAAGTAAGTAAGTAAGTAAGTAAGTAAGTAAGTAAGTAAGTAAGTAAGTAAGTAAGTAAGTAGGTAGGTAAGTAAGTAAGTAAGTAAGTAAGTAAGTAAGTAAATATTTCATTACAGTTACATCAATGGGTATGTACATCAACAAAACAATGGTACAAAAAGTAATAAATAACACCCGGCCCTATGGGCTTATAAGTGACTTTCAAAAGAAAAATAATTAAGAAAAAAAAAAGCCGTAATTTAGAAAACGTGTTGTTTTGGTATCGTTCTATTTCATAACGACAATATTAGATAGGCAGATATTGGCAGTACCATTCTCAAACATCCATTCTAGAAACTGTATCTCCACAGGAAAAATAAGGTAGATATTAAAAGTCAATATAAGTACTGTAATACATCTACCGTGAAGGATTGACGGAGATTACAAATTCAGAAATGATGATACCAGTTGCAGGAATACAGCGGGTTAAGGGTTAATTAACCCTTTCCCTCATGTATACGCTTTCTGACGATTCTGCAGCAGACGGCTTTTTAGAAAACAAAGTGACAAAAGAAGAAATTGCTCAAAACGAGCAATTCTCCTTTTGCCACAATCTTTTCCACTTTTAGTCATAGGTTATCCATTCAATTATAGAGATTTTCTATTTTTTGATTGATTGATTGGGGTTTAACGCCGTTTTTAACAATTTCTCAGTCATAGCACGGCGGCCAGTTCACCTATTCATGTGCCTCCTGGTTTTCTCACACCAGTACTCCACACAACAATCTTCCCAAGCAATCTATTTTTTTGACAAAATATGTTCGAAGTAGTCTGCTGCAGAATTGTCGTATGAAGGAAAGGGTAAAGGGTTAATATTTGACCCACGTGCGGAGATTGTGGGTCTTAGTAATTCTGCGAGTTGCACGATTTAAATCTTTCAGCGCCGAATTGTTTAACCCTTTCCCTCATACGACAATTCTGCAGCAGACGACTTTGAACTCATTTTGTCAAAACATAGAAAATCTCCATAATTGAATGGATAACCTATGACAAAAAGTGGAAAACATTGTGGCAAAAGGAGAAATTGCACGTTTTGTGCAATTTCTTCTTTTGTCACTAGGTTTTCAAAAAGCCGTCTGCTGCAGAGGCGTCATAAAGCGTCTATATGAGGGAAAGTGTTAAAGTAGACTCTTCCATGTTCAAAATCGGGCGTCTCCATTTCTCATGTAATACCATTTTGAACTACTTTGATAACTAAAAGGCAAACAATGCTGATTTCAGGTGAGACAGCTCGTTACGAGCTGACTCGCCTGAATCAGATTTGTTTGGAAAAACCTGAATTATTGCCTTTGGCGCTGTAAGAGTTAAAATAGCATTGGCGTACGACTAGTGGGGGGGGGGGGGGCTACATTTCTAGTTTCTATCTGAATAAGCAGATTGCATTTGTTCAAATATATAAAATCTCGAAATCAATGAAAGAATACTCATTGAATAAAGTTAAAAACGTTGTGGCAAAAGGAGCAATTTCTTGTTCTGCCAAAACTTATTTCAAAATCATCTGATGCAGACGCGTCGAAGCGGCTGTATTAGGAAAAGGGTTTACATATAATAACTGTTCTACATAACTATCAAAAATAAGATATTTAGTAGACATTTAGAGATAATACATACACATTTTCACAGGAAAATAATTTGCTGACATTCCATCAGCGAATATACAGGTAACAACACTGAGTATGTCAGTAAACTCGTATACACTCAAGTGTTTTCACATGTTTCAAGTTATCATTTTACGGTTTCATCTAAATTACATGAAGTTCCAAAAATTCTCTCGTATCAAACCTGTTTTCTGCTACGTACGATCGTTTAGGCCTCTGTGGGTAAGGTGTAGCCGGTGCTATCTTCGACAGATGACTTCACACAGACGACATTTGACACCTGCCATTGAACATTGACTTTTGAAAACATTGCAGTAAAAGGTGAAATTTCTCAAAACGAGCAATTTCACCTTGAATTTCAATATTTTCAACTTTTTAACAATATATATCTTTCAGTTTTCTAGATTGTTGAAATTGTTCCTCTGATGATTGTAAAGCAGACAACCTTTGAAAAGCCACGTGAAACAATGGTTTAAATGATGTTATATGACACCGTTGTCATTACCTTTTCACTTATATCACGGTGTTTCTTGGGTTATTGACCTGTATTTTATTTGTATTGGGTGTTACGCATTTTCAACATTAGTTCAGTTATATCACGGCGACAGTTCACTTGTTCATGATCCCTGGGTAAACAAACCAGTACTAGGCTAGAAAATGTGCCTTGCCCAAGGGCACTCCACCATGACCGTATTGCCCTCTATAATTGAATGGATAACCTATGACTTAAAGTGGAAAACATTGTGTCAAAAGGAGAAATTGCTCGTTTTGAGCAATTTCTTCTTTCGTCACTATGTTTTCAAAAAGCCGTCTGCTGCAGTGCTAGAGCCATATTGATCTCTGTGATAAAGCTATAAAAAAAAGGTTGAAGAATTTCAGAAAAATAGTTTCATACCAGATAGTTTTCAGGTTTCATTCGAAGCGTCATATTGCAAACACATTTTTATGCATATGCCTCAACCGACGTCAAGTTTTAAAACAAATGTGTTTATAGGAATAACTGCTCATATTAATGTTTTCAACTGTATTCAACAAGTTCCCCTTTTGCCGCAATGTGTTCAATTACAAACGTTTATTTAATAATAATTATTAGGGATGGGAACGAATACTGAAAACGATATTCGAATATTCGTTTTACCAGGGACACTATATAGTGTCCCTGGTTTTACTTATTCGAATATTCGTTTTTCGAATCAAAAATCGGTATCCGATTTCAGGTTTATATGAAAACTGGTACTTTTCCATTTCCTTTTTCAAATAATGGCGATTTTCCAAGTAAAAGTATAAGCTATTGTTTACGTATATATTACATGTTTTCAACTGTACTTACCCTCTCTTTCTTTCTCAACAGATATATTTGAATTTCAAGTTGATGTAAATCAAGAAAGAAAATCCCCTCAAAACGATAAATCTAATCGCAACATTTTCTGAGCAGTATATTTATTCAGGTGTCGCTTGTTTACCGAATTTGATATATAACCGAATCAAATAATTAAAGAAATAATTATATATCTTATTCATACAGAAAGCATAGGGAATTGGGTGATATTTCGTTTACTTTCTTTTAACGATTTCGTCTAGTCAATTTAACCGCGTGTTAGAAGAAATGGCGGACGATTCAATTTGTTTGCTGATGTGAATTTGATTTTAAAGAGGCAATAAAGAGGAAAGCTGCATACTTTTGAGACATAATGCAATGTTAAATATGATTTTTTTAAGTGTTGCAAAAGCTGTCTATGATGTAAACGTCGACTATGTTTTGGTTAAGCTGGGAGTGCTTAACGGGACTCGACGTTCACTTTCGTATAGTAATGATATGCAGACTGTCACCGTTTATACACTTTATACATGTGTGTTGATTAAAAAATATCGAACAAACCGGTCGTCAAGGTAATGTCTGGTTATATACACACGATATAAACGTACGCGTGAAAATTATCGATTTTATAATTGATACTTAAGGTTTGACATAGTCTACGTTGTAAAAACGGTGTGTTCGTCGAGTCGTACAGATTAACACCTATCAATAATCCGGGATTAGGGGGGTACCTAAAGGGGTATAGAACTATAAATATAAATCAATTTATTTTATTTTAAGGATAGACGGAATTTAAATGTATTTTGATAAAAAAAAATCTAAATTTAGAATAACATTTTTCATTAGTTCAAACTGTCAATATATCTGATAGATAGATGGTAATTGATCAGAATAATTACAATTTAAATGCATATTATAATTTAATTGTTTTCTTTTAAGCATTATGCCCCAGTCATAGTATCACGTTTTGGTCGCCACGTTTAGCTACGTTGGGAAACGTGGCTACAACGTTAGCAAACGTAGAACTACGTGGCTAAAACGTGATCAAACGTGACAAAACGTGAAGTGGACATTTTAATTTTAGACATTTTCAAAATTCGCTCACGTTTCCCCACAACGTACAACAATGAAACGAAACAGAAACGTAGCAAAAACGTAATAGAACGAGAACATAGCGCGTCCCACCGGTTAATACGTTCAGTTGCGTTTGCTGACATGTTGTGCTGCGCTATGCTACGTTGTGGCCTCGTTGCTACCACGTTCTTCGTACAGCGTTATGCCACGCTATGATATGCTGTAACACGTTGTTCTATGTTAAGAGTTGTATTATGCTACTGTGTTTGACGTTATACGACGTTGTGTACGTTTCTGCTATGTTGTGCTACGAGTTTTTTATCTTCAATGCAAAACAACTCAAAAAGTCTATTAATTTAATAAAGGTATATTGGTCTTGAAACAAACTTACTATATGAGCCAGTCCACGACAAAACCTGTATTAGTGACAAAAAAATATTTTTTCAGTTTTTTGTATTTCCTAAAATATCAACCTTTTACCTTCATAATGATACCAGAATTAGCCAAATAGTCCTACATAAAGTCTCTTAATTACGATATAAACATACTAACTGTCATAAGAAAAAAAAAAAACGACGTTAAAACGTATCTTTTTGTGAAATAACAGCCCCTGTCTACTGTCTTGTTTGAATTTGTATTGAAACACCAATAGCAGGGAATTATAGAGAATACAGTTACCTGTGTCATGATATAAATGTAATGTATCTGCCATGACGATTCAGATACAAATACCCGATTTTTAATGAAAATTTCGCTGGAATATTTCCAAAGTAATGTATATTTTTTAATTAACTAAGCATTTACCCAAAAGATGTTTTAAAAAAATACATATCATTACGATCACCTTTTCTACTACAAATTGCCAGAATTTCAAAAATATCTGTCGAGCCGATTTTTAGTAAATCAGAATGCCGTTTTACCGATGTCCAGCGTCGGAACGCACATTGCGATATTTAGCTGAAACGCAGTCATCGGAATTAAAATTGACAACTTTTTTTTTTACAATAATCATCAACTTATCTATTCCCTACTTAAAATGGATATCTTAATTTATTTATTCCCGAATAGTTATTTTATTACAAATGATACAGTATAAAAATAGACGTTAATACATATTTCGGAAATTCATACCATACGTATATTTGTTTTTGCTGTGCCTTATGGCGAATTAATATTTCTAATTTTGTCATAAGTTTAGTTATAAATCGTTGTCATAGAAACGAGTTGATGCATAGGCAAGCAGTCACTAGCGATATATACATACACTTTTGTTTATAGTTAGAGGTGAGTAATAAGTGGAAAACTAATGTCACTTACAAAGGAGCCAATTCCGACGTTGAAAGGAACAGTTTGAGTGTCGTTTTTACCCCATAATAATTGTTATGCGTTACACATAACATGTTAGACATTTCGGTAAACAAATGCTTCGGAATGTCTTTAAGCAATGGCGTCTGGGGAAGTTGATGAAACAATTGAGTTGATATAACAGTTGTTAAAATATTTATTCACGTTTTCAAACCTACTCATTTCCCTCCAAACGGCGACGTCAGATTGACTTTACTATCGTGGCCCGCCTCCATTGTACTCACAATTTTCATAATCTCCCAGAAATGTTGTTTAAAATTCGGAACGTCTCGGTACAGTTAAATATATAAATACATATTGGTTTAACTCAAAAGTATGATAATAGCATCTTAGCTTTGATCTATTTGTATGTATGCATATATTTATTCAAGTTTTAATTATTTTATTTGTTTGTTTTATATTTAGATGTCATTGTTTTCTTCATTTTAATATTCATTATAACTATATTACATAAAGATCATCAAAAGCCTTGACAGAAATAGTGATAACTAGAACTATCACTAAAGGTGATTAATACCCTCGCCCCAACCCCTGACACATATTATATCTCACAGTATTACCTTTAACTCAGACAATTTGAATATCAGTATCAAAAAGAAATACTAAGATGATATCAAAAAGCAATATACAAATCTAATTTTAAAGAAATTTTGTCAAGAACATTTTCTAATTCATAAAATACAATCCAATTAGATTTTAACAAAAAAAATCCTATTTCAAGGTCAGAGGTCAAGGTCACAGGAACATGAAATTTGCGTCTTGCACATCTACTACTCCTGATTAACATTTATACCAAGTATGAAGTAAATCAGGTTGAAACTGAAGGAGGAGTACAACAGATTAGATTTTAACAAAAAAAAAAATCCTATTTCAAGGTCAGATGTCAAGGTGAAGGTCACAGGGACATGAAATTTGCGTCTTGCACATCTACTACTCCTGATTAACATTTATGCCAAGTATCAAGTAGAAACTGAAGGAGGAGTACAGCGGAACAGATTTTGCGGACAGACCGACCGACCGACCAACCAACCGACCGACCGACAGGCTGATTCCAGTATATCCCCTTCAAACTACGTTTGCGGGGGTATAATAATATATCATCATCATCATCGCTATAATACGACTTCGACTGCATGGCTGTGTATGCTATAATACATCGTTCTACATTTGTATGCCACATTTATACCTTTGCAGGTAAATATAATATCACGAAGTGGAAACAACATCAAGAACATAAAATAAAAAGATGTACATGTAATTCATTACAACTCGAACTCAGGACCTTAGCATTACTAGTTCAACGCTTTTGTTAAACCGCTTACTTTGCCTTCGAACTGGTGGTGTGTCAGGATTTTACTTATAATCAAAACGGGCGCATATTGTTATGCTTATCCCTATATTGGATAATAGAACACTCCATGACCTTTTGTCATGGCTCACTGCTCGAATAGGATCTACACCTGAAATATAATTATCTTTCAACCCGTCACTACTCATTGATTCACGAAATGTATAATATATGTTGCGTTACTGACAATGTGTCATGGCTCACTGCCCGAATTGGATCTATACCTGAAATGTAACTATCTTCGCATGAATAAGTATCAACCCGTCACTACTCATTGATTCACGAAATTTGTATATGTTGCGTTACTGACAAATTCTCACGATAGCACATATCGATATTGTTGAAAATATCATTCTCGCTATCTAGTACAAATGCAAGTATTCTTTTGTTGTATTTTTAATGTATTTACTATATAAATTGCAATATCGTAGCTACTTTGAATCTTTAAAGAGAAGCAAAAAAATACAACCTACCATTATTTACTAGGGGGTAGAAGAAAGGGGGTACTTAAAAGATTGAAATTGATCATTATAATGAAAACATGTGGTGTGTTCACATTATTACCATAGATGCTTATCTAGCTTTAATTATGCAGTGTACGTTCCGAAGCGCGACAGACGTTTTAACTGCATTGTGGTTTATTAAATATCGGCTAGATATATATTCTTGAAATTTCGGCAAATGGTAGACGAACAATGCTGTCGAACTGAAGGTGAAGTGCTGGTATTTCCTGTAAATGAATATCATAACATGATCCCTTAAAGCATCTGCACTTTGAAGTTTTTCTTATTCTGATATTGAATCCATAACTCGTTTTCTCCTCAGCTTTTCGCATGAATCACAAACATCTTCTCTAAGCGGGCCGGCATTATATCTTTAGGAGATTTACGCTAGACCTATCTAGTACTTAAATGTGTATAATAAAGTGCGTTGTGTACATCTGTCCTAAAAATTATAAATTTTATGTGGATTCGTGTACAAAGTCATTTTTGTTTTAAACAGCCCGCTATTTTTTTCCCTTGAAGATCGCCAAGGGCAATCGTCGTGTTTTCAATGTTTTCTTCGAAATAAATCACATTTATTTGTTATGTGTGTTAATAAAAGATACATAAGTGATCTTACCTCCAATTCAGAATCCATTACGAATGAAATCCAGTATTTGCATCTATTAAACACTGTCGAAACTTTGGAAATTTAATTCAAGATAATACTATTTACGGTAAACCGACGTTGACGATAAATGTGACGTCATAAAATTGGAAATTCCCAACGTCATACGTTATGTCACTAATACAGGTTTTGTCGTGGACTGGCTCATATATATTCAACGAGCAAAACTTTCTTCTCAGCGGTAATGGATACTTCAACTTCTTATAAATGATGACTGATGTTCGATTGATAGTTGTATTATAAATAATGAATGATCCAAAAGTGTTCTACTTTAAATTGTTCTCGTAGCCATCTACCCCTTGTGTAAGCATTGCACAATATAATGTAAGTTATGAACAAGAGACAGAAAAGGCAATATTTAAAAAGGGAAGTGCGCACCTTGGGACCTAGATGCTTACTTTTTGAAGTCCATCGCGCACTGTTCTGTTCTTTTGACTCAGTACTTCCCGCAACTCTCAAGCAAAGGTGCAATTCAATTTGAATCATGTTCGCACTGAGAGACGGATGCATTTTGTAAGCAATCCGTCCAAAAATCTCACAATCTTCACTTAAGTATTTTGGAGTTTGAAATAACAAATAATAAAATATCATTAATTGTTTATTATATCACAACACTATGTAAGACATATAAATCTATTCAAATGAGTTTTCTGATATAACATAAGTTCAATTTATATAAATACGTTAAACTTTGACATTACTCAATACATATTACAACATTATTTAAGAAACATTTTCTTCTTATTACCTCCATTTCTGGAGCATCCAATTACTTACGCGCCCCAAGCTTTGTCCATTTGGTATGTATGACAAGATGTTTGTTGGAGTCAATTGACTGCTTGTTCGCTGGCTGCTTAAAGGACCTTTTGTGATTTATAAACATTTGCTACATGTCTAATCAGGGACGAGTAAATATTCGCAAAGAGCATGTACTAAAATGAAATAGGAGGTTAATGAATCACAAACTTAAAACATTGGAAACACGAATTTCTTTTAAAAATATAGTCTTATATAGACTTATAATTACGTGACGTTTCATACTTGCAGATTCATTTTCAAGGGTGAAATGATATTCGTTAAAAAGTTATCTGAAATACGTGACAAAAATGCAAATCAGTAAAACATTGAAGTAAACAAGATACTATGAAATGCAAAATACATTTTATTGTAGTTTTAATGTATTTTAAATCTACTTTAAATCGTTAAAGCGAAGCACATTAATACAACCTACCTTTATGTGTAAGGGAGTAGATTACTTAAAATATTGAAATTGATGATAATGAAAATATAAGTGTTCATTTTATTACCCTGGATGCGTATTAATATATAAATCTACGTTAACGACATTGTGATTTAAGATCGGCTGAATAGATAGTCTTGACATGTTGGCAAATGGTAGACAAACGGGAGCCTAAACTGATTTGAAGTGGTATTCGGTTCAAATTGACGGCAGAAAGCAGGGAATAGTATTAGCTACGTGCTTATATCAATTACATACATCTGCTATGACACATAATATAACTTAATGCGAATTAAAACGAAAGTTTCGCAAAAGATAGTTTAACAGTTACAAGATTATTTTTAGTTCATTTAATATTCGATCGAGAGATTTTTATCGAAAATATATTGAAGGAATCTGATAGAGGGTCATCCAAGGAACATTTCTACAAAGATATTTGAAAATCTGCCAACCAGTTTGGGAGAAGAAGAATTTTTAAGTTTTCACTATAGCCAATAAGGCAAAATAGCCCCGCCCCCTGGCGACCATGTCTTTCGACCAATCAACATGGCTTGAAGGAATTCAATAGAGGGTCATCCAAGGAACATTTCTACAAAATTATTTGAAAATCTGCCAACCAGTTTGGGAGAAGAAGAATTTTGAATTTTTTTTCATTCCGTTGCCATGGAGAATTCTGCATGGATCCCAACAATTTGAAGGAAATCTGGTGAAGTCATTGAGAGGATGCTTTCTGGCGACCACAATAACTCACCTTGAGCAAAGCTCAGGTAAGCTAAAAATCTAACACTCACTTAATCATATTCGTTTCCAAACAGTTCATGAGCAAGATATCTCAGCGCTGCGCAGAAGAAGTTCGACCAATTCCAACATTTTTTACAGAAGAGCCCACCAAACTTAGAGATAATGAATGGAATGAACAAACACGATAATGCAACAAAAGATCAACTTGCACGTATGTGCAGGGTAATCCTAGGTTACACTTTTCTTAAATTTAGCATTCTTAGGGAAATTCTGTATGTATATATTTTCTTGAACATAATTGTTTATGCATAAATAAAAAATAAATAACAAAATGAGTTTGTTTCATGTAATTTCCGATCATTAAGAATTATGTACTGTACAATTAACCGTTACATTTTCTTCGACTACACTAGTAAGGATTCACTAACATTAGCAGAAAACATTGAGAGAAATAAAGAAATCAACGCTCTTGGGTAATATACTATTTTATACTGGTCGTATGGTGCAAACGCATCAGAAAATAGTATATTAATTAACTATTTATGTCTACACAAGACAATGGGTCAAAACATCTTAAAGACATTAAAGAAGATGGGAACTGTATCATGTATGTATAATATGTATTAAAACACACGCGTCAAAATAAATCATGAGTCTAAAGCAAACCGTAAAGACACAACAAACGACACATACACAATCTTTATCACTTCAGCCTTAATCATTATTAGCTCCAACTCGCGACCTCTGTCAGAAATTTACTAATAATGTTTGGTCATTTTTTGTTTATATCTTAAAAAAATCGTAAACTGAAAACGAATATTCTTATTCGAAAACAGTATTCGAATATTCGTTCCCATCCCTAATAATTATTAATGTATTTATAAATAGTGTAGATAAAGATCTACCTGGAAATCCGCGAAAGCTAGTCCTAAGACAAACCGATTGTCGGAAAGTTTCGTGAAATATTATTTGGTTGACTGGCAAAACGTGTAGAGCCATACTGATCTCTGTGATAAAACTAAAACAAAATGTTAAAGAATTTCAGAAAAGTTGTTTCATACCAGATTGCTTGCAGGTTTAATTCGAAGCGTCATATTGCAAACACATTTTTACGCATATGCCTCAAACGAAGTTTAAAACAAAAGTGTTTATAGGAATAATTGCTCATACTTATGTTTTCAACTGTATTCAGTAAGTTCCCCTTTTTCCGCAATGCATTCAATTACAAACGTTTATTCAATAATTATTCTTTCATTTGAAAAGCTTTAACACTTTCTAATGTCTTCTGCTGCAAATGTGCAAACTAGCTTTACGTGTGTATTCTCCTTTCTCGTGAGAGTTGATTGATTGTGTGTACGCCTTTTTTCCACCAAATTTCAATTATGTCATGGCGGCAGAAAACTTATCCAAGTATCCATGATCATTGTTGACAAACCAGTGCTAGTCTAGTCTAGGAAATGGGCATTACCCAAGTGCACCCTTATCATAACTGCCATGAGTGGGGACCGAAAACGGGACGCCCGATCCCAAATTCCACGCTCTGATCACTGTTTTTTTTTGTCTTCTCGTAGAATCCCACGATACCGCAAGTCGCAAGTCGAGAACCCTTTCTCAAACAAAACATAATTGAGCCGTCCCGCGAGAAAACAAACATTATGGCTTCTGCGTAATGTATCGACCCAGATCAGCCTGCGCAATCCGCACAGACTGATCCGGGCCGACACATTCCGTATCAGGGGAATAGAGGTATAGAGTAATGATTCTTGAAACAGATAATTCGCAGGAGACGAAAAGTGTCTATCCGGGTAAGCCTGCTCGGCATACTTATGCTGATCCGGGTCGATACTTTACGCAGAGTCCACAATGTTGGTCTTCTCGTGGGACGGCTCATATCAATATATCTGCGTAATGTATCGACCAGATCAGCCTGCGCTGTCCGCGCAGACTGATCTGGCCGACACATTCCGTATAAGGGGGGATAGATAGAGTAGTGATTCCTGAATGAGAAAATCCACAGGAGGCGAAAAGGTGTATGTCCGGATTAGCCTGGTCCGGGTCGATACTTTACGCAGAGTCCACAATATTGGTTTTCTCGCGGGACGACTCATATTATATCACGGCGGTAGAACGCTTATCCATGATCCTTGTTGCTTAACCAGTGCTAGTCTCAGAAATATGCTTTATCCAAGAGCACTCCATCATGACCGCCCCAATCTTAAATTATGCACTCTCGTTACCCAAGTGCACTGCCATGAGTTGGGATCGAACACGGGATGTCCGATCTCAAATTCCGCACTCTCGTCACATACAACACATTTGAAGCAGACGACTGGGCAAACATGTGAACCATTGTATGAATGGCTGTATAATTTTTCAATAGAGTTAAAAAAAAGTTTGGCAACACGAGAAATTATTCGTTTATGAGCAATTTCCCCCTTTTGTCAATTTTTTTTCAAACTTACTTATTTGCTTTTGATGCGTTAAAATGCGTCTACTTGTGGTAAGATGATTAATTATTAGATGTATATATGGACAAAAAGTATTCCCGCAAAGCAACAAAACACATATATGTTTATAGATCATTGAGCAGTTTATTCAGAACTATAGCTTCCATTTATAGATGCTAACATATACAAATTATTGGCAAATTTACCAGATATACACATTTCATAAAGCAATATAATACACAATAAACTATAAACACTGTACAAATACCCAGGTAAAATATAATTTGGATAAAACATTTGAAATTTGAAATTCATAAGATATATCTAAGCACCTGAAGAATCCGTATAACAACTGTCATATAACATAGAAAAATCACAGCAAAAATAGGGTGTAAAAATTAATGTTGAAATGAGCGACGCAATATGAAAACCAACCGTAAGGCATTTGCGCCTTAGGTAGATCCGGATTAGCCAGTGCATTCGCGCAGTCTGATCTCGTTCTGCACTGTTCGCCAATTAGTAACAAACGATTTCGATTTTTTTTTCTGTAAAGTAATATAGTTTGGATTCGTGAGCATGGATGCCCATGCAAGTCTTTTTACGCTAGGGTAAGTTTTCCTGTAGTCTTGTACCCGGCGTACTACAGTATAATTAGTACGTCTGGTATTAACCAACACTGGCGAATAGATTGTTCACCTATGGCATATATAGTAAATTAGTTTATATTCAACTGATGTTCGTAATCTATACAATGAACAATTACACATCGATGTATGGAATCAATACATAAATAATGAACCAAACTATATTCAGTGTTCAGTAGAGAAATCGGTTGGTTCACACAAAGGTTGTATCTATGGCCTTTTGATTGCTAGACCTTCTCCAAAGGAGACCGCCATTATTGGTGTATGCCTGACGCTATAATGTATTGGTAGAGGCAGGTTACTTCAGACTACCATTATTAGTTTATGCCTGACCCTATAATGTATTGGTATGGGCGGGTTACTTCAGACTACCATTATTAGTTTATGCCTGACCCTATAATGTATTGGTATGGGCGGGTTACTTCAGACTACCATTATTAGTTTATGCCTGACCCTATAATGTATTGGTAGAGGCAGGTTACTTCAGACTACCATTATTAGTTTATGCCTGACCCTATAATGTATTGGTAGAGGCAGGTTACTTCAGACTAGCATTATTAGTTTATGCCTGACCCTATAATGTATTGGTATGGGCGGGTTACTTCAGACTAGCATTATTAGTTTATGCCTGACCCTATAATGTATTGGTAGAGGCAGGTTACTTCAGACTACCATTATTAGTTTATGCCTGACCCTATAATGTATTGGTATAGGCAGGTTACTTCAGACTACCATTATTAGTTTATGCCTGACCCTATAATGTATTGGTAGGTGCAGGTTACTTCAGACTACCATTATTAGTTTGACCCTATAATGTATTGGTAGGTGCAGGTTACTTCAGACTAGCATTATTAGTTTATGCCTGACCCTATAATGTATTGGTAGGTGCAGGTTACTTCAGACTAGCATCATTAGTTTATGCCTGACCCTATAATGTATTGGTAGGTGCATGTTACTCCAGACTACCATTATTAGTTTATGCCTGACCCTATAATGTATTGGTATGTTCAGGTTACTTCAGACTACCATTATTAGTTTATGCCTGACCCTATAATGTATTGGTAGAGGCAGTTTACTTTAGACTACCATTATTAGTTTATGCCTGACCCTATAATGTATTGGTATGGGCGGGTTACTTCAGACTACCATTATTAGTTTATGCCTGACCCTATAATGTATTGGTATGTTCAGGTTACTTCAGACTACCATTATTAGTTTATGCCTGACCCTATAATGTATTGGTATGGGCGGGTTACTTCAGACTACCATTATTAGTTTATGCCTGACCCTATAATGTATTGGTATGGGCGGGTTACTTCAGACTACCATTATTAGTTTATGCCTGACCCTATAATGTATTGGTATGGGCGGATTACTTCAGACTACCATTATATGTTTATGCCTGACCCTATATTGTATTGGTATGGGCAGGTAACTCAATGGTATATTTCTTGGAGCAGCGGTCAAATAAAATTCCAAATCATCTCGGCTTAATTCCTAAATTTCGATGGAAATTGACTGGCAAATCCACGAACAGTACCAATCTATTAATAACTTCTTCGGAAGGATATCGTTGATCCTATATACTATGAATGAAAAGAGACTTCGTGTGGAAAAGCCATTAAAAATATAGTTCTCCGCGATGTCTTAATTCGTGAAAAGTCAAGTTGGACATGATATGATGTAACCCTTTCCCACTTGCAGACCCTTCTGCACATCTTCAGAATACGATTGTTGTGCCAAGAACTTTACAATGTTGTCTGCTGTAGATTTGTACTATGCCTATGTGGGAAAGGCTTATAGTGGACGATCTTTTGTCTAAAAACTAAAGGAGTCACCGAGAGTCGCGAGTCAACTCTAAAAAGCACCAACAATATAGTTTTTTGTAAAGAAATAAGAAATACAATAGTATAAGCAATTGATTATGAGATCATTTTGGTAAATCTGGAAGGTTGAGAAATTCATCGTAGTTCTTGACATCTCGCATTGTGTGTATAAACCAATCTCCGAACGAGTCTGTGCCTTTTTCGAAACCGTTCACTGCTTCGTTGTTCTCGTCTGAGAACAGAATGTTGTTTAGTTTCGTATCACTATCCGGCGCCATGAAATACGGAATGGAGAACCGGTCCTTCCCGATGTCAACGACCCTATGTCGTGTGGCTTTAAATCGACCATTGGTTAATCGGGCAAAGGTATCCCCAATATTCATGACGAGTTTTCCGGGACATGGCTTCGCACGCGCCCAGCGGCCATCTTCCATCAGAATCTGAAGTCCGGTATATGCGAATGTAGTAACCAAGGTGATCATCTCGGAGTCCGAATGAGCACCGATTGTGATCGATTCCCCACCCTCAGTGATTGCGGTTTGGGGTGGGGTTCGGTCGCCCCAGGGAGGATAATGGTTCAGACGGACGGTTGAGCAAGGAGTGTCTCCGAACATATCCGGAAGAGTATTTTCTGGGAGTCCCAACCCGGCGCATATAAGACGCAGGATCTCTAAGCCGGCTTGATGCATACGTTCAAAATGAGCTTGAAGAATTTTCTTGAAGGCGACGCTCGGATCTTCTTCGGGCCATACAGAATCTTCATACAACCAATTTCTGGCTGTTGTATCTTTATCGATGACATCGCGACCGAAATCAAACCCCTCAACTCGAGTGGGCGTGTCTTCAGCCACTGGAAAGTATCCCCTGTAAATGTTTTTATTCGATGGATTCCACTGATTCCGAATGATGGTCTCTTTGGCTGATTTTGGTTGGTTGAAGAACCAATCGCAACATTTCATCAATTCGTCCTGGTCATATCCCTCCACGTTAGCAACACAAGCGAATCCGATGTTTTCTAGAATGTGAACTATTTTCTTTCCCTCGGAGATTCTATCTTTCTTGGCATTAAGTAGATCTATGACGGGAAGGTCAACTTCTTCCATATCCATCCCTTTAGTGCCTGTTAAGTCTGTTTTATTGTTGCCGTCAACTAAAAAACAAAATATATCATAGTAATTTACTACAACAATATGACCTCTCAATACTTAACCCTTTCCCACCTGCAGACACATTTTGACGCAATAGCACCAGACTACTTTTGAAAACGTTGTGGCCTAAGGTGAAATTGCGTATGTAGAACAATTTCACTTTTGGCCACAATGTTAGCACTTTTATTTAAAAATTAATCTATTTTTCATGGAGACTTTTCAGGTTTTGGTTACAATGTTTTCAAAGTCGTCTGCTGCAGATTTGTTGTATGTGGGAAAGGGTCTAGTATGGTCGCATAAAGGTAATTCAGAGCATCATGGAGGGAAAGCCATTTTTACTACCATGTTAAAGTCTTTGGTATAACCCTGTCCGGGTTCGAACTTGAGATCTCCCGCACCAGCGTTAGACCCCTCTAGCACTAAACCATCGAGCAGCATTAGACCCCTCTAGCACTACACCACCGAGGCGGTCGACGGATAGAAATTCAACTGCATGCATTAAAAGCTATATGCATGCCTAAGCATGATGGTTATGTAGGATCTGACATGAGTTGTATTTTATATAAAGTTTTATTAAACAAGTTCAAGAAATGTGTTATTAAGCGAGCCTTTGGCGAGCTTAATGACAACTTTCTTGGGCGAGTTTAATAAAACTTTATGAAATGACAACGAATGTCAGATTCTTTGTTATCTCATGACGAAATACAAAAAGAAAATTGGTTTATAGTTCCAAAATGTAATACTTAATAAACTGTTAACTTATCACACACAAATATATTTTTATGACCGGTACTGGTCCCGTTACCTCGTCCATCTATCGTGACGTTTGTGTTTACCGGATACACGTTCTCAGCCATTTTGTAAACATTCGCGGATGAATACAAAAATAGTGATTCGGTCATGTCATATTACATGTGTCATATATAAAGAAATACGTAATGGATATATTACATCGGGATACAAGCATTGTCATGTGATAAACAGTTATAGAAAGATTTTGCGTTCCAGCAAAGAAAAATGCGTCGAGTGTGAATCCAGATTTCCCTGTACATCCACACAGTTTGATCTGGATCTACACCGTTCGCTAAACAGTACCAGAAGCACCCAAGAAACATCTGCCATATAAATACTCTAAGGTTGGGTTTCATAGAGCAAAGCTCATCATGTTTTTGTAATTAGTACTAATTACACCTGTATAAAATCGTGCCATTGAAACATTACCTACCGATATTTCATAGGCGCCTCGACAAATTAGAAAGTCATCGTACAGGCGCTCCCGCTAACACGAATACTACACAAATACAATGGAGCATGTGAATAAAGACCACCCATGGGAATACAACAGTCTGATCTTTGTTCACAGGTGGTCTTTATTTGCAGGTTCATTTATGTAGAAAATAAGTAAATGGGAAACTAAATGTGTTGTTACTATATTTATAAATAGACAGGAAATTGCGATTCCACTGTGATCTTCAGCACATATTCAACCGTGCTACAAAAGCTACAAACACAAGAGATGGGCCGTTAGAAGTCGTAGTCACTGAACCGTAAGTTTACAGAATGTTAAGTAAACACGACAACACGCAAAATGTCGTATATTTGCGCCTTGCACCAACATGCCTTGTCGAGTTAAGGCAGGGGTGCAAACATGATGAATAAGGCATAACACGCAAGAACGACACATAACTTCTTTCACGTGTAAGCGTCCCAAACAACACACGAATTGCCATATTTGACGTCTTGAAACGAACATGTGTTGTCTTGTCTTCTTGTCGTATTGGCGCTCTACCAATTCGCCAACATGCCAACAAGTGATGGCAGAAATCAGCGACAATGCATAACGATTCCGTTGAAAGCTTCAGGAGTTGATAACAAAAAATGTTTAGTGAAAGAAAAAGGCATGTATCAGGTTGCGAAGCACAGAGTAATTGGTTCTTTAAATGTCGTTTTTCTTTTCTTTTAGCATCAATGTAATGATGATGACGTCCTTGACTTGAATTAATCCCTAATCGTAAAGTAGTACAAGAGAAAGTTGATGCAAGGCATCAATGTCGCCGGAAAAGACTGCATTGATTTATTGTTTAACACACATGTATTCTTGACTTTCATTAGTCTAAACATACACATAATGTTTTCATAAGGACTAATTCCAGGATTTTTGAAATTCCACATAGATCTACAAATTTCAGGATTTCTTGTGGTCAGGATTTTGGATGTTTTGTATTTGTCAATAAAACCCCAACAAATTAATACATTTTGGGATTTAAATCTACATGCAATAAAAAGCTATTAAAGCAACAATGAAAACCTTTAAACGCTTAAAACATTGAGAAAACGGTTAAATTGCTGAAGACATGAACTTCCTCCTTTTTAATAATAATTATAATAAATATTTCACAGATGTTAAAAATTATCATCATATGTTTAAAACGTAGACCACGCTTGAAACAACATATCAGCTAAATTGTTTATCTAAATCGTTGATGCATACAATATATGTTTGGCGCAAGAGAAATGCCAGTTGCGAGTCCCATTACTATTTAATAGGTGGCAAGTATGAAATTAATTGGGTGCGAAAGAGCAGATTTTCTTTATTTCTAAATCTATTGTTTATCAGTTTGTTCTTCTCTTAATTTGTTTCAAGCCAAATAAACATTTAATATCACATATATTTAATCATTTAAGTGTGTAATATTAGCTATCTATGATAGACTATCTGTAATAAGGTGTTTGAGCATTCTTTCGAAATGTTGACCCTCGTTTCAAGATGTCAGACATCGAAGAAAGTGAATACAAAGTCAGGCAAAGCTGTAGTGCATGTTTTATTCCACTGCATTCGAGAGAAAAAAGCATTTATATAGTATCTTTCTTCCTACATTCGACCCATGCACTCGTTTCGTGACGTTTAAGATATCAATTTGTCGTGCGACATTTTTTGTCTGCATAAACAAGTCACTTTTCTAAGTTTACATTTTACTTCCGGTTTCTTCGCTTTGTTACCATTTTGGCAATATGAAACTAGGTCATGAACTGAGGAAAAGGCGTTTCGACGTTCACGACCGATAAACAGGCTTATATTTGAGACATATTTTCACAAAATATTTCTTATTTTTGTTTCTGTTACCAGTTTATGTTGATACTGATCTATCAAAGGGAGAAATCAACGTGATTTTAATATCGATAGTCCATTTCTTATGTTTATCAAATATCATTTAATCAGACCAAAATGCTTCTCTGTACTTATATTGGATGTGACGACACCGCATAAAAGGTCCTCTCGATTTGACCCTTTACCAAGAAATATTTATGGCCATGTGTTTTTGGTGTCCAATGCAATCGAACGATACAAACAAGGCTCGGTTCTATACAATCGGAACACTCGACAATCACCGCTTCTCAGTCTCATTTATCTCCCCTGTGTTAACGATTTTTAGGCGACGTTTGATTGGTTTACGCAAAGGTCAATCTTAGACGACCTGTATGAGGTTGTCGTCAGATTTATATTCATCGAGCGAAGTTAAGGTGTGTTTTCTAATGAGAAACCTTTATCAAGCTTTGTACTCAATATGTTGTTATACTTTTTCGATGAATTGCTCTCAAACAAAAGCTTCTTCGACTTTTTGGCGAACAATACAGATCCGGATTAGACAGTGCGCATGCGCTGGCTTATCGGTATTTACGCTGGTGATAAATGGCTTACGGTTGGTTTTCGCCGAGTGTCACTCATATGTTATTGAAAAGAGGTGAAAACACCGGGGTAAATAGGAAAGTGCTTATTTATGATCCGACTGTGTGGATACACTCGCTGAACTGGTTCTTAACCGGTTATAAAAACCTTACTTTTACTTTAGCAAAGAGCCACTAGGGACCAAGTAGAAATGGCTCTAAACGAGATTTTTTTTGTTACCTTCCACATTAATGTTATCGACTCAGTATCATAACTACCCTGCCAGATATACATGAACTACTGTTCCTTAAGCAGATTACTATGATTTATATCGTATCCGGCACTGTTTAAGAAATTTGAAACAACATATCGAAAGCATTATTTAAAAAAAAAAAGAAGATAACAATACATACGGAAAGAAACTAGGCTAATAAAACATCGTATCATGTAATTGTTTAGAAATTTGCAATATATAATTAAGCCGTCCCACGATAAAACCAACATGGTGGACTCTGCGTAAAGTATTGATCCGGATCAGCCTAAGCATGCCGCGCGGGCTTACCCGGACATACACTTTTCGCCTCTTGTGGATTTTCTGTTTCAGGAATCATTACTCTATACCTCTATCACCCTGCGACGGAATGTGTCGGCGCGGATCAGTTTGCGGGGATTGTGCAGGCTGATCTGGTTCGATACATTACGCAGAGGCCATAATGTTGGTTTTCTCGCGGGACGGCTCATAATTCGAAGTTATTATTTCCTTTAAAAAGAAGATACATAATTGTTGTTACATATGAAGATTTCCGATAAATAAAATATTATACAATTATGGACTTTTCAGCTGTTATACATGATGTGATATGCACCAAAAAAGTCATTATTGACCGAGGCGATAGCCGAGGTCAATAATGATGTTTTGGTACATATCAACATCATGTATAACAGCTGAAAAGCCCATAACTGTTTTATTGTATAACCCTCAATTTATCATATCGTTTTGATATTGATCAACTTAAAAGAAAACAGAGGACCACTCAAGGAACATTTCTGTTGTATGTTGTATTTCTGGCTCATGATAACAGTACGTTTTTTGACATGATAACAGCCTAAAACGCGCGTCTAAAATGTTGGTAATGCACGTGCATGACGTCATTTAAAAAAAATTACGTCACCGGAATGACCACTCGGAAGTTTACGTGGTCATTCGGAACGCGCCTCGGAAAATTCCGTAGCGTACGGATAAAGGCGAAGGATATTAATAGGCGGCTCGTGGGATTCCCCAGTCTTCCCCTGTTACTATTTATAAAACTGGTTAATATCAGAAAATCAAAGCGCTGAAAGCGCTGATGGTATAGGGGCATATGCAATTTGAAAATATATGGCATAGATACTATAGACAAACATTGTTGAAACAATGACCTTTAAACAAACCAAACCAAAAATGTGCGAAGCACACATATTGCCTGCCTATACAATACAAATACCTAATTCATCAAAGTTTGACCCTTTTCTTGAATAAACAAAATAAAAAGATTGACAAAAAACTGAGCAGCGACCCTTAATTAGAATATTTCAAGTTCAGAAATCACTAAAGATTCACAATGTATATTGTAATCATGCTGATAAATGAAAGACAATCGAAAGCATGCTAGAGTTATGTTTCTTTTGCACTGCACATCTGTAGCTCTGAGTTTCCTTTACAACACGTCTTAAATTGATACATTGGACATCTATTGAGACAATAACCGAAGAAATGAAAAATTAGTTTTACACCTAAAAAAACCAGATCAGATTTGTGTTCAAAATATTGTATCGATCTCTTAATCCCAATGTATACGTGTGACGACTTTGAAATGGATCCGCGAAACAAAAACAAAGTTTTGACCCATTAATGCAAACCGTAACGGAGAGACGGACGGATGGATGAACACAAAGACGGACAGACAGTCAGTCTCTCTGGACAAAGTACAACGCTTGGGAAACACTCATTAACGAAACAAGGGCATTTCACAAAGTCATATAATAAGTGAAAACATGGAAAGACAAAAATATACACACTCCAAACGCAGCATGCTAAAGTTATGGTAATGGTGCACTGCAAATGTGTAGGTCATAAGTTACCTACAAACCAAGTTTGAAATGGATACAATGGAAATTAATTGAGACAATCGCTGAACTAAATAAGGAAAAATGAAGATAACTAAGATAAGCAGACCAGAGTTATGTACCTAGTATTTTGCCGTTCTCCTGATCACATGGTATAAGTGTGACCACTTTCAAATAATTCTGCCATACAGAAACAACGTTTTGACCAATACATGCAATCCATGACGGACGGACGAATGCACATTCAGGCAGACAGCCGGCCGGACACCGGATTATACCTCCAAGCTTTACAGACAGAGACAACTTATAAAGTATTGATTACAGAAGACTGGTTCGATGCGTCAAAACACGTCTGTGCTTAGGAAAGCTTAGATTATGGTATTTGTAAAGTATTTGCAAATTGATCCGAAATGGGACCGTACAAGGTTAATTTACAAAAACCTATTTAGACTTTATTTCTAGTTTATTTGTCAACAGATACGTCTAGGACTAGATTACACGTTGACGAACGTTGAATCTTCAATTAGCGCAAATGCATATACATTATAATTTTAGTCCCAAAATCGGTAGAAGCGCCTCAATTATAAAATAAATAATTACCTTGCGGTTATTACTCGTGTGTATGTTGACATTTTCGGCCAACTTTCTTTCCGACGTTTGACATAAGTCAATGCGACATGCGTCATTCGTCTTTCACAACTGGGCTAAGTCTATGTGAAAAAGAACCCAAATGGTTGGGAAGATTGTTGTGTGGAGTACTGGTGTGAGAAAACAAGGAAACACATTTGTAGATGAACTGGCCGCCGTGATATAACGTAGAAAATGTTAAAAACGGCGTTAAACCACAATCAATCAGTGTTGAAATCTTATCTCTAATTTGTAGATTTAATTCCTATGTCCTAGTTGGGTCGACATACAGCGACACGTGAGAATATTCAACACAACACGCGACCTGTTTTACCAACAATTCTCCAGTAGCGGTGAGACCGTTAGTACCATTCTTTTATGGCATGTATTCACAGTAGGACCTCTCTCTTTGGACGGATTATGTAATAACAAGTCCTTACCCTTGACCACGTAGACTAAATATACAGCAAACAACATTTAACTAAGCCTGAAAGTATTATTTTGAATAGTAATTCAAACATTGTGGAAAAAGACAAACTTGCTGATTATCATTTATCTGTTAAGGTTAGTCAAATGTGTCTAAAAGGGGCAAAGGTTAAAATAATAACTGTAGACAAATATTTTCGTTATCTAGGTTATAGAAAAAAATTGATTCATGTTTCAAAGCATTGTTTGGAAAGGAGGAATTGCTCATTATCAGCAGTTGCTCCGTAGGCAAATATACTTTCAACATTCGTATGTAACTAAGTAGCTATAACGGAAACGGTTCAATCCTTTCCCGTTTAAAGTCGCTTTTCGACGCACGCAGACGGCTGCAGAATGGTTATTCGTGACCCATTTCCTCTTTTTCCACAAAGCTATGTATAAACTATATATTTTTCCTCTTGATGTAAGGCGAAATTGCTCGTTATCATTAATCTCTAGCATGTTATTCAAAATGTGTCCGGAAAGGAGATAGAGTAAAAGAATGTCCACAGTATAACGTTTAAATATGAAAAGAATTAATTTGAAACGTGTTTGAAAGCATTGTGTGAAAAGGAGAAATTGTTCATTGTCAGCAATAGCTCCATTTTCAACAATATTTCAATATTCGAACTGTTATATTATCACGGAAAGGGTTTCGCTTCCATGGGGAGGATGTAACCATTTCCCGCTTACAGACGCATGTGCAGCAGACGACAATCGGAAACATTGTGACAAAAGGAGAAATTGCTTATCGTAGGCAATTTAAACTTTTGCCACAATGGTCTCAACTCCTTTCAATAATTTTATTTACAGTGGTTTGCACATTTGTCTATGTAAGTCGACTGTTGTAAACTAATGGGGTCACAGCACGGTCGACGTTACCTTACACCACTGACATTAAGGTCAATCATAGTTCAGAGTGTGTTTCACTCGTTTGAACTATTTTGTCTATTTAATTAATGCAAGCGGATGGTTTTTCGTGATTCGGTCGAACCAATGAAATCGTTGAAAGGGCAGATTATAACCAATCAAAACTCGATTCTGGTGTAGGTATACACATGTGGACTGTGGTTGCAGCTTTAATCCGACTTTTCGAAAGCAGCATTAGTATGGGATAGGCGCGAAACGCCCCTATCCCAAAAACGGTCAATATCGCTAGATATTTTTTCTAAAAAATTACTTTTTAGCTAATGAAAAGGCGTCTATTTATAGGTTATATAATAAAGCAAGTTATCGTTTAAAACATGCAACAATATTTCGAAAGAAATATTTTTTGAAAAGAAATATATCAATACATTTGGAAAAAATAGCCGATAAATAGAAAACAAGCATATCAAGTAATCGTTAAGAGGTCTGCTATAAAATTTCAAACAGTTTAAGCCACCAGTAAATAAATAAATAAAGAAGATACCAATACATACTGAAAGATATCCAAATATATCAATATATACTGAAATATATCCAAATATATCAACACATACTGAAAGATATACAAATATATCAATACATACTGAAAGATATACAACTATAGCAATACATAATGAAAGATATACAAATATATCAAAGAATAATGAACCGTTATTCGTAAGCAGACGAGTCTAAAAAAAAACATTTCGAAATTATATTTTTTGGGGCAAAACCACACAAACACAGCCTCCCACTTAATAGATCAGGAAGATATCCGTAAATAGGTAAAGATATCCGAATATATCCACGTGTAATGAAGCGTTATTCGTGAAGTCTTCGTCTTCGATAACATTTCGAAATTATTATAGAAAAAACATCACACACAACAAACACAGCCTCCCTCTCAATAGATCAAACAGATATCCGTAAATAGGTAAAGATATCCGAATATATCCACTTGTAATGAAGCGTTATTCGTGAGGCAGACGACTTTTAAAACACCAAATAAGGTTATCATTAAAGTGGCATTTCTATCCATAGGGAAGAAATTCCTGTAAAAAAAATTCAAATCGATTTTTCTAAAAATAAGAAGCTGAATGGGTTTGGGATTAACCATAAACATGTTACACAAGGGCACACACTCACGAATTATACTTTTCTCCAAGATTTCAGGATTTTAAAACGGACCCGTTCATGTACATCATAACGGTTAGAATCGTAAACACAACTATATTATACCTATTTAAAGGTTGAGTGTCATATGCACACCTTGGTGAGATTACATGTACATAACTGTTATAAAAACACACTCAGTTCAAGGAGGCATGTACGGTGGCACAGAGGTGACATGTGTATGTTTTTATTTATCTCGTGCGCACGACATACTAAGTCGTGCGCACGAGATACTATGTCGTGCGCACGAGATAATTAAGTCGTGCACACGAGTTACTATGTCGTGCGCACAAGTTACTA
Source organism: Serripes groenlandicus (assembly GCA_031761405.1). Lineage (NCBI taxonomy): Eukaryota > Metazoa > Mollusca > Bivalvia > Cardiida > Cardiidae > Serripes > Serripes groenlandicus. The sequence goes on from JASEVX010000004.1 coordinate 2,045,868, forward strand.
AGTCGTGCGTACGAGATACTCAAGTCGTGCGCACTAGATACTATGTCGTGCGCACGAGTTACTAAGTCGTGCGCACGACTAAGTATGTCGTGCGCACGAGATAAATAAAAACGTACACATGTCACCCCTGTGCCACCGTAGGCATGGAAAAAAGATGATTATCTTATTTCCATAGTTTTCTGTGACATACCTGAAATCATCTTAAGTTACACAATAAGTAAAGCCGAGCCCCGGTAGCTCAGTCGGTAGCGACGCGGGCTGTCAATCCAGGGGTTGTGAGTTCGAATCCCGGCACGGCCAACTTTCTTTCCGACTATTGATAAAAGTCAATGCGACATGAGTCATTCGTCTTCCACCAATGGGCTAAGTCTATGTGGAAAAGCAGCCAGTTGCTTGGGAAGATTGTTGTGTGGAGTACTGGTGTGAGAAAACTAGGAAATGCATGAGTAGGTGAACTGGCCGCCGTGATATAACTGAGAAATTGTTGAAAACGGCGTTAAACTCCAATCAATCAATCAATCAATCAACAATAAGTAAATGTTTATTGTTTGATGTTAAACACATGTGTTATATCACGTAAGTTTCCTGGGTAAGTTACCAGTCCTATACTGATCCATTTATCCGGACATCAGCCGGTCAGTCGTAATGCTAACCCTGCAACCTTCAGCGCCACGGAAGGCAGCCATATTTATTTATTTATTATTTATTTATTGGGGTTTTACGCCGCTTTCAACATTATTTCAGTTATATCACGGCGACAGTTCACTTATTCATGATCCCTGGGTAAACAAACCAGTACTAGGCTAGAAAATGTGCCTTGCCCAAGGTCACTCTCCTATGACCGTAGTGCCGCGACTGGGGATCGAACCCGGGACACCCGGTTTCGAAATCCCCGACGCTAACCACTCGACCACAGCGCCACGGAAGGCAGCCATAACTATCAGTTTTAATGTGGTATGATCCGCACCCGAGGTGGACGCTCTACCACAACACCATCGAAGCGGTCAAGTAAATGTTTATCTCGTGCTAAACTAATTATACCGTTTATTAGATGATTTCGGTATGTCACAGGGAAAAAACCATTCTCTTATTTCAAAATAATGAAGACCCTGATCAGTATGTACTTATGCAGTATGATCAGGGTCTTCACTATTAGGAAATAAGAGAATGTTAGTTTTCTGTGACATACCTGAAATCATCTATATCCCATAAACAGCATAATTGTATAATGCTTTAACACTAGATAAACGCACGTATTGTGTATATGTCGAGGGTTTGGCGTGAAACGGTTGTAACTAGAATTGGTAATTTTGTTACCAAGGTTAATCACCTCACCATGAAGTCTTTATAAGCGTTAAATCATATGTCTTGGTAAACATGCGATGGAAATTTAGGTGCCATTGCTCGTTCTGAGCGATGGCACCTCAATTAGCATTGTTTACAAAAGTATGACAATTGCCCCTAAACCAGGGTTTTCAAAATAGGTTTTTAGTTATAACCGTTTCACGCCAAGCCCTCGATGTGCCTCAATGAACTGAATTATCTTAATAACAGTTGACTTGTGTACATTTATTTCCCAGTAAATAAATAAATAAGATACAGAGAGAAAACCGAATACATTAAAAAATAAATGGAGTGTTATTAGTTAAGCAACCGACTCTGCCAAATATCATATCAGGTTTGCGTTCAGAGGTCTGCGAGAATAATTCGAAATTATTTATGATAAAATCCCACACCAGTAAATAAATAAATAAATAAGATACAATGCATCAGTACATACCGAAAGATAACCGAATATATCCAAGAACAGTTATAAGTTAAGCGGACGACTCTACCATATTATATCAGGTTATAGTTCAGAAGTCTGCGTTAATATTTCGTAATATTTGTGTTTGAAAAGGTAGAATACATCAATACATACAGAAAGATAACCGACTATATCCAGGTGTAATGAAGCGCTATTCGCTACATGCTAATGCCTTACAGCATCGGGACTCCCGGAGCTCAGTCTGGTACCCGGCGTACTAAAGAAAATTAGTACGTCTGGCATGAACCAACAATGGCGACTAGCTTAGTAACCTCAAGTCTGATACCCGGTCATGAACCAACAATGCAAATTAGTACGTCTGGCATGAACCAACAATGGCGACTAGCTTAGTAACCTCAAGTCTGATACCTGGTCATGAACCAACAATGCAAATTAGTACGTCTGGCATGAACCAACAATGGCATCTCCCTTTATATATCGCATTTATATGAACTCTACGTAGGACCATTACAACTTGATGTCTTGAATCAATTGGTTAGTTTAATTTGAACTTATTTATTTTACATCGATTGCAAAACAAGCTTTCAGCTTATATTAATCACGATGTCTGCTTCCTGGAGACTTAACCAGTACGAAACGTTTGTGTGAAAAAATCCCAAAATCAAAACCCGCTCATCGAGGACTCGAACCCGGGACGTTTGGTACGTGATGCCGACGCTATTACCTCTGCACCACTGTCTTCCGCGGTTGTATCTAGCCTTTTGCTTGCTACACCATGTCCAGAGGGCGCAGTCATTGTTGGTGTATGGCTGACCCAATAATATCATGGTAAGGGCAGGTAACTCAAGACTTTTCACAAATACGGTACCAAATAGGGTAATGTTATGTCACTGAAATATGATGTGACGTAATTGAAATATGATGTAACGTCATTGAAATATGCTTTAACGTCATTCAAGTTGCCGCATTGTGTGGCCAAGTAGTAAAGTGTGTTTGTAGACATAAATTGCATATATGGTGAAATTCCCATGTATGTCAAAATGGTTAAGACGTGTTTGTTAAGCTGACAGAACTAATTCTAGCTAGCGAATGTGATCTATGGGGTATGAATGAACCAGTAACATTGTGGGGAAATCATGTAGGGCCTACACTTATTTAGACCATAAGATAAGAAACAAAGAGATTAATTAGAAGAGTAAATTATTGCTTTAAAATAATGAGGTCCTCAAATGGGAAATATATTAAGCATGTTTAATTTGTTTACAAAACTTGCCAAAAGTATGATAAACTTACGTTTTAGAAATCTTAGGTTTTAACAAAAGGTAAATTCCGGAATATTGAAAGTATCAGTTTAATTCAGAGTTGAAAACATTTTCGGAAAAGAAATGTGCTAATTTTGAGTAGTTTCTCCCTTTAACCCTTTTAGCGCCGAATTGTTTAAAGTAGACTATTCCATGTTCAAACTCGGACGACTCTATTTTCATGTTATAGGATTTTTGGAATATTTTTATAACTCACTGCCAAACAATGCAGATTTCAGGTGAGACAGCTCGTTACGAGCTGACTCACCTGAATTTGTATTGTTTGCAAAAAGCCCAATATTGCCTTTGGCGCTGAAAGAGTTAAATATATACTCGATTATCCTAAGTTCGTGATCCTAAGCATTAAAAAACTACCATGACCACCAACTAAATGAATATTTAGACAATTCTCAGTTGATTGTGTATACAAAGAAACTCGGGAAAAAATTGAGAACAATGACGCCAGGAACGTAGAAATATCACGAAGTTTGAATGCTCGACGATATATCTTTGTTTACAAAAGTCATTTTTAAGTCATTTTCTAAAGTGTGCCAATATGTAGGAAAAGAGAAAATATTGAGCCGTCCCGCGAGAAAAACCAACATTGTGGACTCTGCGTAAAGTGTCGACCCGGATCAGCCAAAGCATGTCATGTCGTGCGGGCTTACCCGGATAGACACTTTTCGCCTGCTGTTTTTTCGCTTATAGGTAACAGGTGTGAGATTTTTTTTTTTTTTTTCAATAACCCATGAAGCTTTCTGAAATGAAACTGGAAAAATCCATGGGGGCCGCCATTTTGGATATGTATAAAAAGCAGACGTAAAACACAGATTGAAAATTATTGTCGGCTTTTCAATAAAAAAAATTTAAAATCAGTTTATTTGGGTATGTATAAAATGAGCAGAAAAACACGGATTGAAAATTTTTGTTGCCTTTTTATTCTTTTTTTTTAAATCGATATTTAAGATCATAAAAGTGCTGTGTTATGTGGGAATTAACATTTGTACGAAAAGTTAAAAATAAATGGAAATCTGTAAGAAATATGTTTTCCCGTTCGTCAAAAAAACGACAGCATTAGCCTTCTACGCCAGAAACTAAATTTTGACTGTATCGTAGCCAAAGAAGGACGTGACGTCATTTCCGTTACACTTAATCTTGGCGTTACGTCAATGGAGCGACGTCGTTTCCCGCAAAAAAGTGGTATCAACATGAAAGACCCCAAATTCCTATACATGAGCTATTGACTCACTCATTCAAAGTATAATTATTTATCAAACATTGTGGCAAAAGGATAACTTTCTCATAAGGAGCAATTGTTCTTGTGGCGACAATCTTTTTCTAAATCGTCTGTTGCATAGGCCTCAGAAACCGTCTCTAATAGGGAAAGGGTTTAGCAGAAATGTGACCCCTTACATAATTTGTTCCAGTCATATTGACTAGTTGAAAAAGGCAGTCGCCAGGTTGCATCAGAAAAGGGCTGATCTATTTGCTTCTTTACCATAATGCAGGTGATCGATTAAGGATCATCTTGGCCCTCATGTTTTAACCTCGTTCATTATAAATGTATTCCTTGATTTTCTGAAAGTCTTTACTTTATTGTTTTCTGTTCAAATAATAGACAACAGTAATACGAATTCCAAATATGTTTTGATAATGCAAGAAACATGACATTAACATTATTATTGTCTAGTCAATTACTTATAAATCCTTTTTTATGGCTAAAGTATGCTCTTTAATTTTTGTTTATAATTATGTTGCGGTTTTTTTCGTAAATAGGTAGCACCTATAGATATATTACTCTATACCTCTATACCTCTGAGACGGAATGTGTCGGCCCGGATAAGTCTGCACGGACTGCGCATGCTGATCCGAAACGATACTTTACGCAGAGTCTACAATGTTGGTTTTCTCGCGGGACGGTTCAAATGTTTTCAAAATACGTAACCTTTCTATGTTAACTGTGTCAAAAAAAACTTGAGACGCGTCTCGAAAGTTTTGGGTTAAACCTTCCGTTTGATGAATAATGTCGTTGATCATGCTGAGAGATGATCGAACTCTTTGAAAGCGATGAATTATATAAAAAATATTTTATTGATTTTTCAACCATGAATGTTTCACATAATTAATCTTATTCCTTGAGATTATAGAAATAGGTCCTGTTGACTGTCCGTAAAAATGATCTTATAAAGGTACATTGGTGTAAAACTACAGGGCTACACTACTATTTTTTTTTGTCAGAAGATACATATAGGGCTAATTTACACGTAGACGGAAACGGAAGGCTCTGGTGAGACTGAGCGGACGCACACAGCCTTGTCCGAGTTTTCATCGTACGCAGTTTTATTTCGACCCTAACTCGCTAGTCGTGGCTCAATATATATATATAATGTCAATCGTAGAATTCATCGCGCACTGTATACCAAACAAACTTAACTACCTATAAGTCGCGTCAGTGTAAATGGAATCGTGTTTAACCCTTTCCCACATACAACGAATCTGCAGCAGACGACTTTGAAAACATATTGTAAAAATAATGGTAACTCTTTATAATTGAGAGAACACTTATTGAAATAAAATTTAAAACACTGTGGCTGAAGGAGAAATTGCTCATTTTGAGCAATTTCTCCTTCTGCAACAATGTTTTCAAAGTCGATTGCTGCAGAGGCGTCAGAAGCCGTCAGGGTAAATGGAATCTTGTTTAACCTGCGGACAGTGCAGACACATCAGGCGAACGTCAACACGCTCACATATTCACCTGTATTAGAACTTTTAACTATAAACAACCAGTTAGAAACTCTCTGTTTCCATTCCCGTGCTTCTTTGTTTTATGCCAATGTGGGTCTTACACCAATGGGCTAAGTCTATGTGGAAAAGCAGCCAGTTGCTTGGGAAGATTGTTGTCACGGTGGAGTACTGGTGTGAGAAAACCAGGAAATGCATGAGTAGGTGAACTGGCTGCCGTGATATAACTGAGAAATTGTTGAAAACGGCGTTAAACTCAAATCAATCAATCAAATTATGCCAATGTGGTAATGGAATAAAACCTCATTTCCCCGTGGATACAGATAGATCACTTCATGTAACCGTTTTGATTTATTTTACCCTTTTCTCACATTCAACAAATCTGCGGGCAGACGACTTTGAAATGATCTGCTGTCAAAATATTGAACAATCTTCATTAACGAAAGTAAAGTTATTGAAAAGAGTTGAACACATTGTGGCAAAAGGAGAAACGGGTTTTGCTATTGTCACAATGTTTTAAAAGATTGTGTCCTGCATAGAGGTCGGAAAGAGTCTGTACTTGGGAAAGTGTTAAGCCTGAATAGTATTAACCCTTTCCCTCATACGGCAATTCTGAAGCAGACGACGTTGAACGTATTTTGTCAAAAAGTAGAAAATCTCTATAGTTGAATGGATAACCTATGACAAAAAGTGGAAAACATTTTGTCAAAAGGAGAAATTGCACGTTTTGTGCAATTTCTTCTTTTGTCACTATGTTTCAAAAAGCCGTCTGCTGCAGAGGCGTCAGAAAGCGTCTATATGAGGTAAAGGGATAAACCTTCCTTTTGATGGACAATGTCAATGATCATGCTGAGAGATTATCAAACTCTTTGATAGGGATAAATTATATAAAAAAAATGTTATTGAACTTTCAACCAATGACATAAATAAGATTAATCTTATTCCTTGAGATTATAAAAATAGATTTGCCCCCCATGCATCTTTGATTTTCATTAAAAACTATATAGTAAACAGCGTATTACGGAATCGGGCCTCAAGCCTTTCCCTCCTACGGCAATTGTGCAATACGTATAATAACATGTTAGTATAATTGTTCAATACAGTTGGAAACATCGTGACTAAAGAACATTTTTATTATTATGGGTAATTTCTCTTGTTTTGCCACTATGTTTTCGAAAGGCGTTTACATGCTGGAAAGGATTGATGTTTCTACGAACAGTGAATCTTAGTGAGAGCTTCATTAACCCTTCCCCTCATGCAAACACTTTCTGACGCCTCTGTAGTATAGCAGACGGTTTTTGAAAGCATTATTGCTAAGATAAAAATCGCTCGCATTGAGCAATATCTCTTTTTATCACAATGTTTTCAACTCTAGTCAATAATTATAATTTCATTTACAAATTGTTTCCATTTTTTTTGCTAAGATGTTTTCAAAATCGTCTGCTGTAGATTTTGTTTTGTGTGAGAAAGGATTAAGCTTAGTTATGGAGGGGATTGTTGTTGTCTGCCTATATTCAGAAGACACATAAACAACATCGACGTAAAACTGATGAAATGGTAGCAGTGTAGCCCCCGCTTATGTATCTCCCATATCCATTTAACACTTTCCCACATTCATCAAATCTGCAGCAGACGACTTTGAAAACATTTAGTCGAGAGCTGGAAAATCTTTAGAACTGAAGTTATACTTACTAAGAAAAACGTTGAAAACATTGTGGCAAAAAGGATAAATTGCTCGTTTTGAGCAATTTACCCTTTTGTCATAATGCTTTCAAAAGTCGTCTGCTGTAGATGCGTCTATAGGTGTAAAAGGGATAAATATACAACAAAAAACGGGTATTTTTGTGTTTGTTTTAATTTACCCTCGTCGTGCAGAATTAACCCATTACTTCACATGACTTTTCATAGGTTGTCTGCTTTACAATCATCAGACGAGCAATTTCACCAATCTAGAAAACCGAAAGATTAATATTGATAAAGAGTTGAAAACATTGCGATAAAAGGTGAAATTGCTCGTTTTGAGCAATTTCACCTTTTATTGCAATGTTTTCAAAAGTCGTCTGAAACATCAGGCGTCAAATGTTGTCTGTGTGAAGTAATGGGTTAATTATTTGGCGAGCAGGCAAAGTCCGGCTCCAATACCCTAGCTCTTTCCGAAAAGACCCCTTGGTTCTTGTAGTTCCCGGTGTATAGCACCTATACACGCGAGGTTATTTTTCCTGGAAACCTCTTGTTGAGAATGAGACTCTTTAAAGCACCCCTTAAATTTCCAGAACCCGGGCCGGTATTTGAACCCTAGACATATGGATTGACAAACCCGCCACTCAAAAAACGGGTATGCGACAAACATTCATTTTCCCCTGCAAAGTGGATTGTCACGGAGTCACAACATAAAACTATTCATATTTTTATTCTTTGATTTATATGTATGAGTATGTCTAGGTGCATGTATATGTGAGTATATATATGTGTATGTATATGTATGTGTGTATGTATGTGTAAGTGTATATGCATATGTATGTATATAAATATAGGAAACCATGTATATTTTGTAGATACGTTTTGTGAATAAGTGTGTATTTTGTTTGTCTTTCTTCTGACTCAATATCAGCAAATACTACTTGGACTTTGGAAACGAATGGATTATAAATTAGTAAAATAATGTAAATAAACTACGATCAAAAGTCGCCTGCCGCAAAATATCAGTTCTGTAACTTCAGAAAATAAAAAGGTTAATCTTCCCAGCCATTACAAAAGACAATATTAGTCAATCTCGATTAAGAGTATCATCATGTATGATTTTTTCTTTCTTTTTTCTATGTGTGTGTTAAGTGTAATTTGTGTAACTATTCTTTTATTATTTGGGTGTTAATTGTGAATTGTTTATATATTGTCAGGGACATAGCTTATCTACGTCCCTGATATTGTCAAAATGACAAGAAACTGTACAGTTTACGTCAAATACAATTATTGTCTTGTCCTCTGACGCGGGTCAATTTGAAGTTACGGTTTAAGAGGCGTAATTTAACCATTTCCAACTTGTATACTCATGTTGATGCATCTGCAGCAGACGACTATATTTAACTATTATCAAATTATGCTTATATTAATTCTTCTCCTTGTTGGATGCGTTTTACATACTACAATGTTAGTTTAAGTGTGTACATTGGCGTACTTTGTTTAAACGACTTGTTTGTATGATTACTAAATTCATAAGTTCAAGTTTTGAGTTAAAAGTAAGTTTATTTTAATAGTTTTTCCGGTGGGACTAACATGCCCATTTGGACACTATATTACAGAAATAACACATTTTGGAAAACAAATTGATGAAACAAAATATAATGAAACAAAATATAATGAAACAAAATATAATGAAACAAAAAATAATGAACAGCATAACAACCAACATAAATTTGAAAAGAGTTTGGTATATAACATTATCACATGACAATGCTTGCATCCGATGTAATATACCCATTACGTATTTCTTTATATATGACACGTGTAATATAACATGACCGAATCACTATTTGTGTATTCATCCGCGAATGTTTACAAAATGGCTGAGAACGTGTACCCGGTACACACAAACGTCACGATAGATGGACGAGGTAAGGGGACAAGTATCGGTCATAAAACATATATTTTTGTGTGATTAGTTAACAGTCTTTTAAGTATCACATGTTGGGACTATTTTCTGACAGCGAAAAAGCGATTTTCTTTTTGTGTTTCGTCATGTGATAAAAAGAATTCGTTGTCATTTCATAAAGTTTTATTAAACTCGTCCAAAAGAATTGTTATAAAGCTCGCCAAAGGCTCGCTTTATAACAAATTTAATGAACTCTTTTAATAACACCGAAGGCTTTATATAAAATGACAACTCATGTCAGATCCTATATTTATCTTATTTTGTGTCACTATGCCGCTTACACAGGCTATAGAAACGGAAAATGTCTCCACCATGGAGAACCCTTTCCCACATACAGACGCTTTCTAACGCCTCTGCAGCAGACGACTTTAGAAATCATCGTGGCAAAGGGAGAAATTGCTCATAAAGAGCAATTTCTCCATTTGCCACAATAATTTCAACTCTATACAATAATCATACTATCATTTATAGAGATTTTTCTTAATTTTGGACTTGATGATAACAAAGTAGTCTGCTGTAGAATTCTTGTATGTGGCAAAGGGTTAAATATCATATGATATTATCTTTGATTTACAGCTATGTATAAGTGTAACATTGAGTAGTTCATATGTAACACACGTTTGTTCATGTTTCATTCCATTAAGTTTATGTGTGAGGCCCTCATAGAAGATTGACTTGCATACATGTACTATGTCAAATTAGTGTCCTCTATAAATAAAGCCTTTATTATTATTATTAATACTATTATTATTATTATTTCTGAACATGCTGGAACACAACAACAGTTTTTTTAAATTTATTTGCAATTGTTTTATCATGTATCCCTACTTTGTCACCCATACAATACTTGTTTTACAGAAAATACAAACAGATTAACACAACTAAGAGATTATGGATTAACAGAAGAGAATTACATAAACATTTAACCCACACAATTGTCCCCTTTAACCCCCTCGTCGCGCGTATATGAGTTGTATGTCACACGTAAAAAATGTTGGCCAAGATCAGCCCTTATATATAAACAGACTGATTTTCATCTACACTTCGCTCTTAATACTCTTCTTCAAAATATACATACAATGTAAAAGAAAAATAGAATTATAAGATGGAAGAGTGCGATATGAAATACGGCGACGGAAGAGTTTATTACTTTATAACCTTTGCTCACAAGGTTCTCAAAAGTGTGTAAGAATTAAGATTTGTAAAGCATTTATATGTATACCCACAAACCTTAAAAAAATGCGACAAAATACATATTAACATAATTAAGGGACTGTGTATTTACAAAGGAGCATAACATATACATTTAACCCACACATGTGTCCCTATTTAAGCCCTTCACCGCGTAAAGGCGATTAGTATATCCCTCGCGAAATATGCAGGCAAAGATTTACCTTCATATCTCTACAGTCTGATCCTGTTATGAACTTTGCGCTTGCTAGTTCATACATGTGCAAAGACCACGCAACTGCATTTCTGGTTGAACGATGTCCACAAAGAGAAGGTCGCACGTACATGCGCTCTGATCCAAGTACACGTCGTTTTGTAAATGCATTTAAAAATCATTTTAGTCGAATATAAATGTTACGGTAAAGAAAAGCAGTACATTTAACGCCACTTTTACTCGAAATACTGCATTCTCATCTTGTAACAAGTCGAATCTACGACCCCCCGCATACAAGCTCCCAATAATGCATTCAGTATTTGTTATACACACGTTCTTATCTTATAAGCATATATTTTAATCAATGGAAGAAACTATGGGAAAAACAGGAATGTGAGCGATTGCTTCTTTCCCTACAATGACTTCAAAATAAAATGAAATAATATGCCAATAAAGGTCGACAAGGGGAAAAGTGTTAAAATATTGTTGTGTCTATGTGCAATAACTTAACTATGATATATCTTTACTGTTATGTATATATGTAAACTGATAATATGTTTTTTTGCTTTGTTTTTTATTAATAACAATATGTACACCAGAAGGGAAAAAATACATAAGCAGTGTGAATGTCAGGTTGGAAGCTTCTTATGTTTCGTTGTGTAAGGAGTTGTCAGCCATTCACCTGTATAGAGAAAATACTCGTTTCCTCTTTACAACATAATTATAATGTATTGCATGCTTTTAATTGGTTTAAACTGAAGAATTTGAGTATCTTATATGTTGCTAAGATCTGCAAAATGATTATAAATAAAATGTTTTAGTAACCAACATTATCGTATGTGTGTAGATGTTTAAAGGTAATGGCGGGGACGTAGATCTTATCTACGTCCCTGGTAATGGTAAAAAAGAAATACTAATATATGACTGGTGTTCCAGAAATAAGTAAACTTTGTGACTATGCGGAAGTATTCTCACGTTTCAACCTTAATGTAGGCCTATAATATATGTTTAAATGCTATGTATATGTATGTATTAAACGACATGCCACTTTCTGTTGTATGTATATTTAGATGTATGTTTTATGTGACTATGAGCTTGTAAGCTAAATGTCAATTTAACATTTCTGTTCTGTTCTGTTCTGTATAACATGGTGTTTAATAAAGGCATGTTTACTACAACAATGGATCAGTATATACAATACAATACAATAGTTTATTTGCGTAATTAGGCCTCCGGCCCACAATACATACATATTATATTACATTCAACTTACAATGTAGTAATGTGAATAATCAAATTTCTTCAAAAAGCTTTGAATCATAAAGCCTTAAAGGGCTATATTTTTTAATAACTAATGGACTTTCATTTTGAAGAAGACAATAACAATTATGTAAGCTTGGTAAAGCATTAAACCACGTATTTAGATACAAATCTCTTATAATCTTAAACTTTTCACAAATAAAAAAGGCATAAAATTCATCCTTGATCACTAAGGCATCTTTTTGCTGTTATCAAACCTTACATTACGAATCTTTCTTTTAGACCAAGTTGTGGCTTCAGCTTTCTATAATTGAGCCGTTCCGGGAGAAAACCAACAGTGTGGACTCTGCGTAAAGTGTCGACCCGGATCAGCCTAAGCATGCCGCGCAGGCGAACCCGGACAGACACTTTTCGCCTCCTGCGGATTTTCTGTTACAGGAATCATTACTCTTTACCTCTATCCCCCCTGAGACGGAATGTGTCGGCCCGGATCAGTCTGCGCGGACTGCGCAGGCTGATCTGGATCGATACATTACGCAGAGGCCATAACGTTGGTTTTCTCGCGGGACGGTATATGCTCGTTAAATATATGTTCTCTTCATTTGCACCGAACAACCGTAGTGAATAGAAAATACAAATTTGCTTGTAATAAATAACACAGTATTGCTTAATTTGAAGTAACACACCTATCATGCTTAATGGAAACTCTTATATGCAAAATATGTAACCAAAATGTAGTGGAAACAGAATTTCATTTCCTTTTAGTATGTACAAAATATAGTTCACTTAGATCTAAATATTTAGGAAATGTAACATGGCCCTCAATGCAAAAGTTCATAGCAATAATGTCTTAACAAACAAAAAGAAACTTTACAATCTTGCTAAATATACCAAGGAAGCTATGTCATTTAGAAAAAATTATCCTTGATGATATTGCTGTTTCTTATGTATATTAATGTATATTAACACTGAATTGTTTGTATTTGTATGTAATTTTATGTATTAATGTATTATGTCTGTCTTTGCCATATAATTATTTTGCAAATGGCCAAAGGCAAAAATATTTCTGATTGCCAATAAATATGAATGAATGAATTATCTTTCAAAGAAATTGCGATCTGACGAAAGTCGGACATTTTTGCGTACACTACATTTGCTTTATAGTACTTGTTAAACTAATTAATATGATAATGCCAAAACCTTTAAACTTTTAATCAAATTAACTTAAAATCTTGGATTTAATTGTTTTTGAAATTGTGTTACTTACTTGGCTTTTCTAATAACAATTCGCGTCCCATCTTGAATATCACGAGTTGACTTGTTTAGTTGAAGAGCTCTGACTGTCTAATGCCTGTGTCATGGGCTTATCAACAGTCCCCACTATTTAAACGCGTTTGGGGGGGGGGGGGGGGGGGGGGGGAGGGAGTATCATAGCTCCTCCCACCCGATTCGAGCCTAGCTAAAGTCGCACTTACAGGGTCACACTCTATTGATTACTGAAAATAGACTTCATGTCGAGGGCTTGGCGTGAAACGGTTGTAACTTAAATTGTTTTTTGTTTAACAAGTTCAATCACCTCGCCATAAAGTCTTTAAAAGCGTTAAATCCTTTTTCTTTGTAAACAATGGAAAATTAGGTGCCATTGCTCGTTCTGAGCAATGGCACCTGAATTTCCAATGTTTACAAAGGGGTCAAAATTGCCCCCTAAACCAGGGTTTTCAAAATAGGTTTTTCCGGGGAATAACAAATCATCGGAAACATTAAGTGAAACAATCTAGAAACACTCTCAAAATACAAGACCATTATTGAATAAGGACCGAAAAAACATTCTGGCAAAAGGAGGAATTGCTTACCATAAGCAATTTACCCTTGTGCCAAAATATTTTCAAAATTCGTAAGTTGCAGAGGTATCAAAAAGCGTCTACAATTGGGAGAGGGTTACTTATATAAGTTAAGCAATGTTACGCCTTAATCCAATACTGTGTTCGCTGTTTGCAGTCGAACACATCAACCTGTTTGCAGTCGAACACATCAACGGTAACACATTCTGGTTAGAAACCTGCACTGAAGTGTATCACCCCCAAACGTTTAGGCATCCGAAAACACTAAAATAGTCCTGCAATATATATAATCGAATGCTCATTCATGATACATGGTTACTAAAGCTAAAAAGCAAATGAAAAGAAAATAACTCTTATGTAAACTTATCATCTCACTGAAACAGTGAAGGAGAAGTGCTACTTCTTTATTTCAAAAGGAAATTCTTTTGCCTACTACGACGGGGCTCTTATTCACCAACAATGGATTCCGTTGTGGAATTACACCAACTTTAGCAAACGAATTGAGACATTGTAGACCGACTCGCTTATGTTGTATATATTCGTGTTTATTATTGATGTATAAGTGCTTTTTCAATCAACTTTACGAAATGAATGTTGTTTGTGTAAATGTGTTAACTATTCAATGTTTGTCACTTTTGGTTCAATGTTTGTGTCAACGTTCTCTGTCAACTTTGTAATGTCTCTTTGTACTTTGTACTTTCTACCGACCGACTCGCTTATGTTGTATATATTCGTGTTTATTATTGATGTATAAGTGCTTTTTCAATCAACTTTACGAAATGAATGTTGTTTGTGTAAATGTGTTAACTATTCAAATGTTTGTCACTTTTGGTTCAATGTTTGTGTCAACGTTCTCTGTCAACTTTGTAATGTCTCTTTGTACTTTGTACTATCTACGCATCCTCGGTACCCAGGCTATTCATAAACTTTATGATACCCTGGGCAAATTGGCTGTACAAATCTCGTACTCATGAATAATTCATGAGATGAAATGCAGCCGCTTGATTGGCCGCATGACACAAACCTCATGCAATACGAACATTACAGTGTAGTTACGGAGGAAATCGTGGTGCATGCTTTGCGAAGTTTCGCTAGCCAATTTGCCCAGGGTATCATATATTTTATGAATAGCCTAGGTACCGAGGATGCTATCTACGGTGCTCGGAGGAAATAAAGATATAATAGTACACTTTCAAACGGCTCTACGCATATTCAAGATCACCGTTCGAAGTACAAATCAAGTTCCGTAATGTTTGAGCAATCACTTGGCAACCCCTCCAAACAAGTCAGGGGCGTAACTTTGCAATAATCAATGTGTAGGTCGTCCCCGAGAAATTCGAAATTGTGGACTCGGCGTAAACTATCGACCTGGATCAGCATAAGCATGCCACACAGGCCTACCCGGATAGACACTTTTCGCCTCCTGTGGATTTTCTGTTTCAGGAATAACTACTCTATACATATATCCCCCTAAGACGGAATGTGTCGGCCAGATCAGTCTGCGCGGACGGATGTGAGTAAATTAGTTTGCAGTAAGGAAAATAAATATCAACCGATTTTTCAAAACCGACTATGTAAATATTGTTCGTTGTTGTTGTTTCTGTTAGCATTGTGGCCACAACAATCATATGACGCAATTCCGGTTTTAACCCGCTCTGAATAAAATAATAATAAGCAAGATGTTTTACAATGTTTCTAATTAATTTTAAGTTGGATCTATTTAAAGTTGTTAAACCTGTCATTCAATTCAATTGAATATATTTTACCGGCATATTACAAATACATGTTGTCGCCAAAATTTACAATACCTTTGGCGGTGTATAGTACAATACATATTTATTACACTTTTACACAAGAGAAAAGCATTATAAAATTAAGTTTAATAAAAGATTACTTATAAGCTCTCTGCACAATTACTGTCTACAGATAAAAACAAAACGTATCCAACCGTGACTGCACTTTCAATCCTTTCCCACATACAGACGATGTTTGATACCTCTGCAGCAGACCACTTTGGAAAAAGAAAATTGTGACGAAATTGGAAGTCGCTCATGATGTTGTTGATCAATCGCAAAGCTTCCATCTTTTATTCGTAAAGAAAGCATGCATTCTCATTGGCTGTGAGATGAATACAAATCATCGGTTCAGCACCAAATAACACTTTCCCTTATATAGACGCTTTCTGACGCCTCTGCAGCAGACGGCTTTTTGAAAACAAAGTGACAAAAGAAGAAATTGCTCAAAACGAGCAATTTCTCCTTTTGCCACAATGATTTCTACTTTTAGTCATAGGTTATCCATTCAATTATAGAGAGTTTCTATTTTTTGACAAAATATGTTCAAAGTCGTCTGCTGCAGAATTGTCGTATGAGGGAAAGGGTTAAAGCTCCACACGCGCGGTGGTCATGCTGTAGTGTCCTTGGCCAAGGTTAAAGTCCTTGGCCTAGTAGTGGTTTGTTTCTCCAATGATCATGAATAAGTGAACTGTCGATATGATATAACTGAAGTAATGAAGAAGAAAACGGCGTAAAACGACAAAAGAAAACAAATTCATTGCATCATATCAATACTTCATTCCTCGATACAAGTTATGTTTGGATAATGTTGAATTGTGCGTTTTCCTCCCGGTGTACACCATTAAAAGAAGGTACAAAATGCCAATATTATTATTATTACATCTTGAAAATTAAGATTATATTTCGTCGTGATTGGAAAGACTGTGTCATAAAAAGGAGCTGAATATTAGAATATTATGTGCGCGGTATCTGATTTTAACACACTGTATTCGAAGTACATTTTATCCAGAGTATTTATGTATAATTGAAAACAACTCATTTCATGTGATTTTATAGTTTATATGAGCCATCCTGCGAGAAAACCAACAATGTGGACCGGTAAAGTACGGACCCGGATCAGCCTGAGCATGCCGCACAGGCTTACCCGGATAGACACTTTTCGCCTCCTGTCGATTTTCGGTTTCAGGAATAATTACTCTATACCTCTATCCCCCTGTGACGGAATGTGTCGGCTCGGATCAGTCTGAGCGGACTGCGCAGGCTGATCCGGATCGATACATTACGCAGATGCCGTAATGTTGGTTTTCTCACGGGACGGCTCAATTATGTATTGTGACATATGGCAGAATGTGGTAACTTTGTATACAATTTGCCGTTCATGTAGTTATGTATATCCATAGGTCACGCTAGGTCACGTTAGATCACGTTAGGTCACGTTAGGTCACGTTAGGTCACGTTAGGTCACGTTAGGTCACGCTAGGTCACGCTAGATCACGTTAGATCACGTTAGATCACGTTAGATCACGTTAGGTCACGTTAGGTCACGTTAGGTCACGCTAGGTCACGTTAATACACACTTGTCTCAGCTTATTCATGAAGATATGAGGAATCCGCTGTGGTCGAGTGGTTAGCTTCGGGGATTTCGAAACCGGGTGTATTGTGACAGATGGCAGAATGTGGTAACTTTGCATACAATTTGCCGTTCATGTAGTTATGTATATCCATAGGTCACGCTAGGTCACGTTAGATCACGTTAGGTCACGTTAGGCCACGTTAATACACACTTGTCTCAGCTTATTCATGAAGATATGAGGAATCCGCTGTGGTCGAGTGGTTAGCTTCGGGGATTTCGAAACCGGGTGTCCCCAGTCGCGGCACTTCGGTCATGGTGGAGTGCCCTTTGGCAAGGCACATTTTCTAGCCTAGTACTGGTTTGTTTACCCAGGGATCATGAATAAGTGAACTGTCGCCGTGATATAATTGAAATAATGTTGAAAGCGGCATAAAACCCCAATAAATAAATCATGAAGATATATCTTGGATGGATCAATCATCGGAATATGAAAACATATATTATGCCGAGCCTCGTTAGCTCAGTCGGTAACGACGCGGGCTGTCAATCCAGAGGTTGTGAGTTCGGATCCCGGCTCGGCCAACTTTCTTTCCGACATTTGACAAAAGCCAATGCGACATGCATCATTCGTCTTCCACCAATGGGCTAAGTCTATGCGGAAAAGCAGCCAGTTGCTTGGGAAGATTAAAGTGTGGAGTACTGGTGTGAGAAAACCAAGAAACACATGAGTAGATGAACTGGCCGCCGTGATATAACTAAGAAAATGTTAAAAACGGCGTTAAACCCCAGAGGCGTCAGCAATTGATGCCATCATGAATGACTTTGGTAGCGTGTTTTCCTGTTTAATGGCCCATTTCCAACATTCGAAACAACTTCAAAAACATATAGGCAAACTTATTGAAAATCATCTCGTCGAAAGAAACTTTAGTCAGTGAATAGAATGTGTTACATACAACATATCGGCTACAGACGACCTTGAAAACATTTGAGCCGTCCCGCGAGAAAACCAACATTGCCTTAGCATGCCGCGCAAGCTAATCCGGGCCGACACCTAGTCCATTTTGGGGGTATAGAGGTATAAAGTAATTATTCCTGATACAGAAAATCCACAGGAAGTAAAAAAGTGTATGTCCGGGTAAGCCTGCGCGACATGCTTAGGCTGATCCGAGTCGATGTTTTACGCCGAGTCCATAATGTTGGTTTTCATGCGGGACGGCTCATATAGTGAACACTATGGAAATTCGTATAAGTTAATTTACCACACCCCCTAGCGGTTGAAAACGACAGTCTCTTTATTCTACTTACTTAACCTTTTCACAGTGGTGCAGAGGTAGAGCGTCGGCCTCTCGTATCAAAGGTCTCTGGTTCAAGTCCCGTGATGAGCGGGTCCTGACTTTTGGGATTTTTCCACACAAACGGCGCGAATACTGGTTAACCCTTTTCCTCATAAGACAATTCTGCAGCAGACGACTTTGAACATATTTTAACAAAAAGTAGAAAATCTCTATAATTGAATGGATAACCTATGACAAAAAGTGGAAAACATTGTGGCAAAAGCAGAAATTGCACGTTTTGTGCAATTTCTTCTTTTGCCACTATGTTTTCAAAAAGCCGTCTGCTGCAGAGCCGTCAGAAAGCGTCTATATGAGGGGAAGGGTTAAAACAAATCTGCAGCAGACGACTTATGAAAGCAAATTTATGAAAACAAATTGTGTCAAAAGGGGATATTGCTCATTATGACTCTGTTTTATATATACCTACATTTAATTAGATTTTTATTTGTTTGGAACATACACATTTAGTAGCTGCAATTCTGAAGCCATACGTCTTATGGAAAAGTTCCTAAATTTCATACGCGTGAAAGTAGTACTCAATACTTGCTCTTACTTTTCAAATGTATCACGATTTTTGAAATAATTATATATTTATATCGTCTTTGTTTTCTTATGTGGTTCTTATATTCAAAGAGAATTACGAAATAAAATGAAACATTGTATTTTAAAACATGAACGCGGAGAGATTTATAAATCTCAATGGGTGAACTGCTACAGGGAGAACTATTTCCGATTTAAGCTCCAGATACGGTATTTGAATTTTCAATCACGCATTGAAAATGTAGATAAAAACAGAATTGAAAATATTTTCTTTGTGCCTTGTCGGCCATATAAATATAGTATAAAGAATTAAAAAAACAAATATGTGCGTCATAAAATGCATTTAAAATGAGAGTAACACATTTGCAGAGAAATCGTGATCGTCGAATTCTATTTATAAATACAACGGTATGGGGGGAGGGTCTAAAGTGCGGACGCGATCTGCGGACAAATACATTATAGAGGGAAAATGCGGACAAATGCAATATAGAGGGAAAATGCCGACGCAATAGAATATAGAGCAAATCTGCGGACGCTATGATTTGTTGTAAAAAATGTTTAATTAAAGATGGGCAAATGTGTATAATTTGTTACATATGATCATATCCGGGGTTTTCTTTGTAAATATATAATGTGTTTGATTGCTTTTATCAGTGATATAGATTAAACCAAAAATCGAGATCATGCTGAAATGGAATCTCTTTGTAAAGTGTTTTAACGACTTTCCTCTTTATATCATATCTATAGATATCAATAAAGAGAATTGATGGATTGATTTTCCGACAAGTAAATGTCTTTTGACGCATCTGCAGCGGACGAAATTTGAAAACATTGCAAGAATAGAATGGGTTGCTAGTAACTAGCCATAGGTTTTGCCTCAATTATATCCCCTCCTTTACAATCGATTGAAGGGTCATGAGTTCTAGTTATTGTTGGGCCTCTTCATTTTCTACTTTGTAACTTTCAACAGTTTTCCATGTGCCATACTACGAGGCAAATGATCCATGCAACATTCTATTCTGTAGAGTACTTGGAAGGGGCAGAACAATTTAAATAACAAATAAACAATAAGTATATATATATATACAACACTTTTAATCTTAATGTGTTTCTAGTAATTATATATATATACAACTATAATACTAATCTATAAAAAATAAATTAAATGTTTTTTTCTTGCTGTGTAAACAGTAAAAAGCAACATATATTGAAAACATTGTGGGAAAAGGAAAATTTGCTTATTTAAACAATTTCTTAATTCCCATAACCTTTCTTAACCGTCGTATAAACCAAATTTGTATTTGAAGGCTGTTATAAGTAAAAAACTTAAATGTTGCCAATTTAATCACATATCTTATCATTATAATAGCCAAATAATTAACAAAAGTTACAATTAAAGTCCGCATCTGTTGTCGAAATATCCACAGGTGCATTAACACAAGATTTGTGAAACCAATGTGTGCATATATCACATTGTACCATGACGGCATCGACACATCCCGGCAAGTTACAAATACATACATGTATATGATAGGTTTATTGGGAAAAGGGGTTACATTTATAATTTGTTTGGAATGACACTCGTACACAATGGTAATTAACAGTGTATGGTCACGCATCCTTAATTGATTTGGCAAGCTTAAACACTCTTTAAAGGAAACAGCGGCCAGCTTAGGTGTATACTGTATAGTAAAATTCGGACGGCACAGGTATTGGTTTTCTCTGGAGCATTTAATCCTTTTATAATGCAAATGAATTCAAAAGCCTCTGAAGTCTGAAGCATGTTTCTTTTAAAGTGCTCATATAAATATTAGTACTGCCTTTTTCCACAATATTTTCTACATGATTTCAATTACTCTTTCATTTGGATAGATGTTTCTTTTTTAGCTCACCTGAGCACGAAGTGCTAAAAGTTAGTTATTGTGATCTCCTTTTGTCCGGCGTCTGTCGTCGGTCAACATCTTCTCCTCAGTAACGAGTGGGTCAATTAGGATGAAACTTCACAGAAAGCATCCTCTCATTGACCTCACCAGAATTCCTTCAAATGTTTGTGATTTATGCAGAATTATGGTTTCCATGGCAACGAAAATAAAAAAACTTTAAAAATTATTCTTCTACCAAACTGGTTGGCAGATTTTCAAATTATTTTAAAGAAGTGTTACTTGGCCGCCAGGGAGTGGGGCTTTTTTGCCTTATATGGCTATAGTGTAAACTCAAAAAAATATTCTCCTCCAAAAGTGTCAGGCCGATTTTCAAATAAGTTTGTAGAAATGTTCCTAGGGTGACCCTCTATCAGATTCCTTCCAGCCAAGTTGATTGGTCGAAAAACATGGCCGCCAGCGGTCGGGGCTTTTTTGCCTAATATGGCTATAGTAAAAACTTGAAAAATCTTCTCCTCCGAAAGTTTTTGGCCAATTTTCAATTCTTTTTGTAGAAATGTTCATTGGGAGACCATCTATCAGATTCCTCCAAGCCATGTTGATTGGTCGAAAAACATGGCCGCCAGGGGGCAGGGCTATTTGGCCTTATATGGCTATAGTGAAAACTTGAAAAATCTCTTGTTAAGCAGGAAGCTTTTGAGTAAGATTTTAGAAAACCCTTGGTCAATTGTGATTTTTTTTTGTAACAAAAATTGGTAAATACTTAGATGAGTGAGTCGGGGCCATAATGGTTATCCATTTGTTTTACATGTCTTTTGAAACTTGGAAATTAAATATAATATTCACATGTATGTCTCATGATTTATTTTTATAGACAACTAAAATGGCATTTAATTTTAACGGATGCGTCATTTATTCTTTTACCCGAAGTTGTAATATTTATAAACAATGCATAGTTTATAAATCACACATCTATGCAAAGGCAAATGTTTGAACAATTTTATGTACCCAAACAAATTCAGTGCCTTCAGCGCTTTGATTAATAGTGTATCGTTATTCTTTCTAAGTCGTCTGCTGCAGATTTGTTGTATGTGGGTGGGAAATGCGTTGATTACATCCCCTATTATTATTAATGCTCACTCAAATTCTCTCCGACCGCTCTTTCAGATGCAAGCATTCTATTTAAAAGTTATTAATTTTAAATAAAATATTATTAATTAATCAATTAATCAAATAAATATACTTATAAATAAACAAATGAGTAATATATAAATAAATAAATAAATAAATAAATAAATAAATAAATAAATAAATAAATAAAAATAAATAAATAAATAAATAAATAAATAAATAAATAAATAAATAAATAAATAAATAAAAATAAATAAATAAATAAATAAATAAATAAATAAATAAAATAAATAAATAAATAAATAAATAAATAAATGAAAGAATGAATGAAATAATGTATAAGCATGTATAGCCGAGTAAAGGGAATCGAAGGAATCATAATTAATAGTTCTAATATTATCGCCGTAGTGAAGGCGTACGTTTAAAAGTACATACTACCTGAGTTCCCGGTTCGATCCTCAGTCGCGGCACTACGGTCATGGTGGAGTGCCCTTGGGCAAGGCACATTTTCTAGCCTAGTACTGGTTTGTTTACCCAGGGATCATGAGTAATTAAAATTAATTGCGCGCTAAATGACCTTAGGTGGCAATACACAGTACAAAGGCAATCTTCCCGTAAACGCTCGACCCTCTTCTCTGATAATCCGAAAATAGCTGGCACAGAATCACTGAAATGAAATAAACCATTTTGTTGCAACAAAGGATGTCAGAATTATTAGAAAATAACAGTAAATCAATGTATCAATCTGGATTTTGGAAATTTATAGCACTTTCAAATGACTTGCAAGGTCGCCAAAAAATGCAGAAAAAGACCATTTTTACCCTTAAATCGAAAAATCACAACAAAAATTCGCAGGGGTTAGGGTTAAAAATCATCAGCTACTATGGGACCAAAACCTGTATGCAATCTGAGGATGCCTAAGGAAATACCACGTTACCAGCTCCTTTGTGCACACTTTTCAACTGAAAAATGGTATCTTTGTTTACATGCAACAGAATGCTCCTAGCTCACAAGGTATAGATTCGCACTTCTGGCCATACACAAGTAGACTCAAAGAGGAAAGGGTCAGATAGCAAAATTCAAACTCATGCTTTACGTCTTATGTTTACATTTATAACCTTAAAAAAATACCTTTAGCCCAGAAATGTACCTAAAACTCACAGTTTTTCAGTATTTCTATTTTAGACTCCAAGTGTTATATGACCCCTTAGCTGTCGATGCGCCATAAAACAATATACATGCATTCATTCACTACCTGAGTAAAGATAATGAATCTTCAGAAAGAAGTTAATTACCACATAAAACGTGTAAGTACATACTACCTGAGTAAAGATAATGAATCTTCAGAAAGAAGTTAATTACCACATAAACACATTAGAGGTAAAAAACGAATGGAGAAGATCGTTAAATCGTTTTAAATAAGAGCAAGCGCTAGGAGTTCTGAACTATTTTCTCGCCATGTCTTTTATTTATCAGCCTTTTGTTTATCAAAAATCTTGTGATATTTACACGAGTATTTGAGGTTGATAGATTTGGACTTAACGCTGTTTTCAACTTTTTTCAATCATATCACGGCGGCTTTCTCACAAACGTCTTTTCCAGGCAACTTACTGCTTTCGCAGATAGACTGTAAGTCTATTGTTGGAAGACGAAAGACGCTTGTCGCATTGATTTTTGTCAAACGTCGGAAAGAATGTTGGTCGAGCTGCGGTTTGAGCTAACAACCCCTAGATTTACTGCCTCTGTCGTTACCGATTGAGCTACAGGGGCTCGGCTGAGAGGACTTGTGGTATATAGGTGCATGTATGTCCATGATGATCAAATCAAGCAACTCGGCCAAATTCGTAAACTCTTTTTACTACAATACCATTTTCGTAAATAGCCGACAGTATATTCGACGCATTTGCATTACTTTCGGAAGTTTAAGTTTGATATGGGACCGTTCATGGGAAATGTATATATATATAGTGTACACACAGTCTGATCAATATCTACACTGTTTACATATTACTTACATACGCGTGTTGTAACGTTCGTATCAACGTGTATACATTCTTATACGACGAAGAAGATGGACAGGTTGATCTGGACCTATACATTTTGTGAAATTGCTTTCTTGTACATTTTCTCACAACGTGACAAAAAGTGGAAATTATCATTTTGGTTCACATTTTTTTTTTTTTTTTCAAAAGGCAAAGTGTACATTTTCCCATTGATAGGCACATGTGTTGTTGGAAAAAAAAACATGATGACAAAAGTCATCTGTATCAGGGAGAGAATGAACACTTTCACTGTTAAACCCTTTCCCATATACAATAAATCTGCAGCAGACGACTTTGAAAATACCCAGGCAATTATATGGAAAATTTCAATAAATGAAAGTATAATTATTTAATGGAGTTGAAAACATTGCTGCAAATGCAGAAATTGCTCATCCTTTTGCCACAATGTTGTCAACTTTCGTCTGCTTCAGATGCGTTAGAATGGGTCAACATGGGTCAACATGTATCAATTCAAGCAATTTGAACGATTTACCTCATGGAATGTGATATCTTTTAGAAGCATATGTTTTTAAAACAGATGAAGAAAAAACCCGATAACATCTGAAAAATTGAAATTTCAATTCCTGTTTTTTTTTTTTTTTAATGTTTAGGTTTTACACCATTTTCAACATTATTTTAGTTATATCACGTTGACAGTACGCTTATTGCTGATCCCTGGGTAAACAAACCAATACCAAGCGCAATTCTAATACAGGGTTGGAAATACTGTGGAAAAAGGAGGGATTGCTCGGTTACACCAATTTCACCTATTTTCACAAAGGCGCCAAAATGCCGTCTGTTTCAGGCATATGCTTGTTCTGTTTTCAGAAAACCTTTCAAACACAAGGAACCTCGGTTATACAGGTAAACTTATAATAATGATATAAAATTCCAGGAAGTATTCGTATTGAAATATGTAAAATGTATTTATATAAACCAACATTATGGAATCTGCCGCGTAATATATCGACCCAGATCAGCCCGCGCAGTCCGTACAGAGGGGATGGAAGGTACTTCATAATTAACCCTTTCCCTCATATAGACGCTTTCTGACGCCTCTGTAGCAGACAGCTTTTTGAAAACATAGTGACAAAAGAAGAAATTGCTCAAAACGAGCAATTTCTCCTTTCGCCACAATGTTTTCCACTTTGGGTCATAGGTTATCCATTCAATTATAGAGATTTTCCATTTTTTTTACAAAATATGTTCAAAGTCGTCTGCTGCAGAATTGTCTTATGAGGGAAAGGGTTAAGAAGATCTAAGGATGTTTATGGGGAGATCATTGATTGTATGATAGTCTATCTTCATTACAGTAGCTGCGTTTATTATGATCGTCTACCATTGAACCGTTTGCGTTTCTAACTACATCAGAAGAAAGAAAGGTAATCAAGCTTTTGACAATTAACCCTTTCCCACCTACAGACGCTTTCTGACCTACAGACGCTTTCTGACGCCTCTGTAGCAGACGACTTTTAATATTGTTTACAAAACGTTTTCAAAGTCCCCGCGAAGGAACCGGTTGTTGCTCTCGACGACCGGAGCAAGTGCGTCCGTCACGACATCGGGAAAGGGTTAAAAGAGATATTGATAAGAAGATTCTCCTAAACCTATGTACTCAACAGAACTATCTCAGTGGGACGATGTTGTTTGGTACCAACGACAATGGGTTTAGTCCTTTCTTGCAAACGGCAAACATGAAGCAGACGACTTTGAAATCAGCCGTGCAAAAATATGTTGATTATCTATAAATGAAACGATAATTACTGAATAAATTGAAAACATTGTGGCAAAAAGAGGAAATTAACATAATGAGCAATGTCTCCTTTTGTCACAATGTTTTCAAAATTCGTATAGTACTAAGATAGATACTGTTGGGGTAAGACTGGTTTACTCCGTCTGATCCAGAAGTTTGACATATCGGTTGATTGTTTGGCGTTTTACGCCACTTTCAACAATTGTTCAGTTATATCACGGCGGTCGTTTTCTGGATAAGTCACCAGTTCTACTGGTCCATTTATTCTGACACCAGCCAGACAGCGGTCGTAATGCTACCCCCCCCCCCCCCCCCCCCCCCCCCCCCCCCACCACCACCTCCAAACCTCAATCGGAACTTCTCGAGTAATTCCGTTATCCTTCATCATCACCGAGGTATTCCGAATGCTCCAAACCTGAGCGTCAAGGAGGGAAGCCATTTCTACCATTTTGATAAAGTCTTTGTTACGACCCGGCCGGGTATCGAACCCGCGACATCCCGCACTCGAGGCGGACGCTCTACCGCTACACCACCGATGCTGCGGTCTTTTCCAAATCGGGCCCAAGGACTCTGAATAAAAGTACATTTTCCGACAAAAACAGAAAAACAATAAACTTATAAATAAATAAAAAGGATCAATCAGCAATGTTATAATATCCTGCAGCTTTAGAGATATATCAATTTGACTCCCTGGGAATATAGGTAACTGTTTACTTGATATGTTAAGAGTCGGCTGCTTTGAATACATTGGGGTATGTCATAGTACAATCTGCACAATCAGACATTTTAATTTTGAATCAGAGTTGATAATATTATGAGAAAAAGAGCAATTTCTGCTACTTTTATTTTTCATACATTTTTTTTCCTCTCCAAAAGTCGTCTATTGCCAATTTGTCTAAAGTTGTCGTCCTGTTTGAGATAAAGGGTTAACCCTTCTCCCACCTGCAGACGCATTTTGCAGCAGACGACTTTCGAAAACATTGTGGCCAAAGGTGAAATTGCTCATGATGAGCAATTTCTCCTGTACAATGTTTTCAATTTTATTTAACAATTAAACTATCTTTTATGGAGATTTTTCAGGTTTTTGTCACTATATATTCAAAGTCGTCTGCTGCAGATTTGTTGTATGTGGAAAAGGATTAATCAACTTAAAGAGTTGTTTTAGTGCTGGTATGCCATTATGTCTGACTATTAATTTCTTCATCAACGGCATAGTCTTACAGTAAGTAGTACGCCCTTAAGCGTTTACCTGTTTTGAGCCACTCCGTGCGAAAAGGTACGACTCTGCTCTTCGTCAAGTATAGATGCAGGCCAGTCGGTGTATTCACATAGCTTGATCAGTATCTAGTATGCTCCCATCATGCTTACATCTGCTTGTTAGAAACTTCTGTCATTTTGTGTAGATTCTGATAAGACACTGTTCAGCTATGCCAGCTTTTACCTTTTCCCACAAACGGTCTCCGATGATAAGATATTTTAACCCTTTACCTCATATAGACGCTTTCTGACGCATCTGTAGCAGACGACTTTTTGAAAACATAGTGACAACAGAAGAAATTGCTGCTTTTGCCACAATGTTTTCCACTTTTAGTCATAGGTTATCCATTCAATTATAGGGATTTTCAATTTTTTGACAAAGTATGTTCAAAGTCGTCTGCTGCAGAATTGTCGTATGAGGGAAAGGGTTAAGACTCGTCGGCTTTGAAAGTCTTTGACGATATAAGTCAGTCTGTTTTATATAGAAAACGGGTATGTGCGCATTTGATACAGTATTTAACCATTTCCCTCATACGACAATTCTGCAGCAGACGACTTTGAACATATTTTGTCAACACATAAAACATCTCTATAATTGAATGGATAACCTATGACTAAAAGTGGTAAACGTTGTGGCAAAATGAGAAATTGCGCGTTTTGAGCAATTTCTTCTTTTGTCACTATGTTTTCAAAAAGCCGTCTGCTGCAGAGGCGTCAGAAAGCGTCTATATGAGGGAAAGGTTTAAAACATTGTGTACAGGTTGGGAAGTGTTCGCTGTGAGCAATTTATCCTTTTCACGAAGGTACTCTGACCCAAACACATCTTTCCCCACATCTGATGAATACAAATTAATTTAAATTATAGACACAAGGATTTATATATTCGGAATGAAGTGTGGAAACATTGTGCAGTTTTGAGCAATTTCTTCTTTTCCTACAATGTTTCCAATAGTGGTCTCCTTCAGAAGGGTTAAAATGTGTTTCAATGAAAGAGAATATTGACCTCTTTAGAGCGACACCTCTCGAGAACAGCTGCATTTAGTCACCTCCTTTAGACATTTGAGCCGTCCCGCGAGGAAACCAACAGTATGGCCTCTGCGTAATGTATCGACCCAGATCAGCCTGTGCAGTCCGCGCATGCTAATCCGGGCCGACACACTCCGTCTCAGGGGGATACAGGTATAGAGTAATTATTCCTGAAACAGAAAATCCACAGGAGGCGAAAAGTGTCTGCCCGGATTAGCCTGTGCGGTATGCTTAGGCTGATCCGGATCGATACTTTAAGCAGAGTCCACAATGTTGGTTTTCTCGTAATTCGGCTCATTTCTCTTGCATTGTTGCATTGTAGTCCCGCGTTGTTAGAGCGTCTGCTAGAGCGATAGACGGTTTGATTCCTGACTGGGACATACGACACACGTTTAAAAGTGGTACCAGTTGCTTCCCTTTTTTGTGCTCATGGTACAACGCGGGCTGTCAACTTGCCCCAATCAGAGACATATACATGCATTTATGTATATGTCTCTGCCCCAATGCAACGAGAAATGTCTAGCGAAGGTTCAAACTGCTACTTGACAAACCGTCCCGAGTTCGAATCCCGTGATGAGCGGGTTCTTTATTTGGGATTTTCTACACAAACGAGTACTGGTTAGGTCTTTGTTATAAGCTAATATCAAAGTTTCTTTACCGATGTTAAATAAATAAGTTAAACCTAAACCAAATCGCGAACAAAGTTCTTGGTCAGAGTCTGCGCTGAGGTTCAAGCTAATCGAACATTTAACCCATTCCCACCTATATACGACTTTTGAAAACATTCGGACAACAGGGTAAATTGCTCAAAATGAGCAATTTCTCCTTTTGTCACAATGTTTTCAACTTTTTTCCCAGTAAGTATACCTTCATTTCTAGAGATTTTCCATATCTTGAGTAGCTGTTTTCAAAGTCATATGCTGCAGATTTGTTGTATGTGGGAAATGGTTAACTGGTCGCAAAAAATCAGGATTTCGTTGTCGGACATAAAACATGAAGATGCTGCAGGATGCAGCAATTGGCGCGGGAATTAGCAAATAATTGTTTAGTTAACTACGTAAAACGAAAACGAAAACAAAATTACCTTTTCCCAACGTGTTGACCTCGATCTTCCGAAATTATTGTATACATTTGTCTGCGCATGGTGTTATTTTTTTCCTTAATATTTTCTTAAAATCGCATTTATGAAAATATTCCTATTTCCCTGTTATTAAAACCCCGGTGGTTCCCAGTGATGTTACATAGACTCCGCTCTGGTATACTGCTTGTGTTCAGTTGTATGACTTCGGGTCGAAGTCAAGAGAAAAGAGAGATGTCACCTTTTTATGTTCATATCGCAAAATAAGCACCCGATGAACTTTGTCAAGCAAAACGGGCACATAAAGCAAGCCTTTTTATTACAAGACGGATGTTTGATGCAACGCATCAAAGAGAAGCCGCAATATTTTGTTTCACATGAAGAAATAAGAAAAAAGATCATTTAAATTCACAAACATTAGAACAATTTAATCTGTAGTCAGTAATGCTGATATCGGTTATTGAAGATATAAGTTTTATGTAGGATATTTAACCTGGCAGGGTCTGTGTTTTAAGTGAATGAGATAATTTAGAGTTAAACTGATCATGAAAAGTGACATATAATACTAAAGATAATTGGACAAGAGGTTATGATAAATTTAAATTAGTACCAAAAACAATCAACTATTGGTAGTGGATAAGGGTTTCCCACATAAAACAAATCTGCAGAAGACGATTTTGAAATTATCAATTAAAAATTATAAAAAATCTCTATAAATGATCGTATGATAATTGAAAAGTGTTGAAATTATTGTGGCAAATGCAGATATTGCTCATTATGAGCAATTTCTCCTTTTGCCACAATGATTTCAAAGATGTTTACCCTGACAGACTTTAAAATGATCAAGTACAAAACATAGAAAATCTCTATAAATGATAGTAAGATAAATGAAAAGAGTTGAAATTATTGTGGTAAATTGAGCAATTGAAAAACAAAGCTGTCAAATTACAAACGAACAATCTCGAGTTGACGAAACTGATGTGAACTCGTGTCGTGATTAGCATTCAGAAAGTCAATGAAACGTATTTCAATGTACACGTTAACCGAAAGACTGACAAGAGCTGCAGCGACTTTTGAAAACATTGTGACAAAAAGAGAAATTGATCACGAGGAATTTATCCTTTTGCTACAATGTTTTCTACTTTTGTCCATTAATTATACCTTCATTTAGCTGTTGTATATATTCGTGTTTATTATTGATGTATAAGTGCTTTTTCAATCAACTTTACGAAATGAATGTTGTTTGTGTAAATGTGTTAACTATTCAATGTTTGTCACTTTTGGTTCAATGTTTGTGTCAACGTTCTCTGTCAACTTTGTAATGTCTCTTTGTACTTTGTACTTTCTACCGACCGACTCGCTTATGTTGTATATATTCGTGTTTATTATTGATGTATAAGTGCTTTTTCAATCAACTTTACGAAATGAATGTTGTTTGTGTAAATGTGTTAACTATTCAAATGTTTGTCACTTTTGGTTCAATGTTTGTGTCAACGTTCTCTGTCAACTTTGTAATGTCTCTTTGTACTTTGTACTATCTACGCATCCTCGGTACCCAGGCTATTCATAAACTTTATGATACCCTGGGCAAATTGGCTGTACAAATCTCGTACTCATGAATAATTCATGAGATGAAATGCAGCCGCTTGATTGACCGCATGACACAAACCTCATGCAATACGAACATTACAGTGTAGTTACGGAGGAAATCGTGGTGCATGCTTTGCGAAGTTTCGCTAGCCAATTTGCCCAGGGTATCATATATTTTATGAATAGCCTAGGTACCGAGGATGCTATCTACGGTTCTCGGAGGAAATAAAGATATAATAGTACACTTTCAAACGGCTCTACGCATATTCAAGATCACCGTTCGAAGTACAAATCAAGTTCCGTAATGTTTGAGCAATCACTTGGCAACCCCTCCAAACAAGTCAGCGGCGTAACTTTGCAATAATCAATGTGTAGGTCGTCCCCGAGAAATTCGAAATTGTGGACTCGGCGTAAACTGACCTGGATCAGCATAAGCATGCCACACAGGCCTACCCGGATAGACACTTTTCGCCTCCTGTGGATTGTCTGTTTCAGGAATAACTACTCTATACATATATCCCCCTAAGACGGAATGTGTCGGCCAGATCAGTCTGCGCGGACGGATGTGAGTAAATTAGTTTGCAGTAAGGAAATTAAATATCAACCGATTTTTCAAAACCGACTATGTAAATATTGTTCGTTGTTGTTGTTTCTGTTAGCATTGTGGCCACAACAATCATATGACGCAATTCCGGTTTTAACCCGCTCTGAATAAAATAATAATAAGCAAGATGTTTTACAATGTTTCTAATTAATTTTAAGTTGGATCTATTTAAAGTTGTTAAACCTGTCATTCAATTCAATTGAATATATTTTACCGGCATATTACAAATACATGTTGTCGCCAAAATTTACAATACCTTTGGCGGTGTATAGTACAATACATATTTATTACACTTTTACACAAGAGAAAAGCATTATAAAATTAAGTTTAATAAAAGATTACTTATAAGCTCTCTGCACAATTACTGTCTACAGATAAAAACAAAACGTATCCAATCGCGACTGCACTTTCAATCCTTTCCCACATACAGACGATGTTTGATACCTCTGCAGCAGACCACTTTGGAAAAAGAAAATTGTGACGAAATTGGAAGTCGCTCATGATGTTGTTGATCAATCGCAAAGCTTCCATCTTTTATTCGTAAAGAAAGCATGCATTCTCATTGGCTGTGAGATGAATACAAATCATCGGTTCAGCACCAATCAAACGCCCTTTAACCTTTTCCCTCATATAGACGCTTTCTGACGCCTCTGCAGTAGACGGATTTTTGAAAACATAGTGACAAAAGAAGAAAATGCTCAAAACGAGCAATTTCTCATTTTGCCAGAATGATTTCTACTTTTAGTCATAGGTATGTTCAAAGTCGTCTGCTGCAGAATTGTCGTATGAGGGAAAGAGTAAAAGCTCCACACGCGCGTTGGTGATGCTGTAGTGTCCTTGGCCAAGGTACATTACCTAGCCTAGTACTGGTTTGTTTACCCAATGATCATGAATAAGTGAACTGTCGAGATGATATAACTGAAGTAATGAAGAAGAACGACGTAAAACCACAAAAAAAAACCCACTAAATCATTGCATCATATCAATTCTTCATTCCTCGATACAAGTTCTTTCTGGATAATGATGGAGGTGTGCATTTTCACAAAATGCCATTGCGTCTCCATTGATTTGATGTCAACCCCTTCTGCGTAAAGTATCGACTCGGATCAGCCTAAGCATGCCGCACAGGCTTACCCTGATATATACTTTTCGCCTCCTGCGGATTTTCTGTTTCAGGAATCATTACTCTAAAGCTCTACCCCCCTGAGACGGAATGTGTCGGGCCGGATTAGTATGCGCGGACTGCGTAGGCTGATCCGGGTCGATACATTACGCAGAGGCCATACTGTTGGTTTTCTCACGGGACGACTCAATTATGTATTGTGACAGATGGCAGAATGTGGTAAGTTTGTATACAATTTGCCGTTCATGTAGTTATGTATATCCATAGGTCACGTTAGGTCAAGTTAGGTCACGTTTGGTCACGTTAGGTCACGTTAGGTCACGTTAGGTCACGTTAGGTCACGTTAATCACCCACATATCTACATACACGACATTAGTAAACGATAATTTTTTTTATTAAAAATAGATCTTGTCATTACCAGATACATATTTAGGCGTTTTCTGCATATTTAAATGAAAATGAAAAGTATCAAGACATAAACATATTCGTTTGAAAATTGTATGACTGTAAAGAATTCAAAATAGACTTTACGATTATAACTTATAAAATAATGGACTTAAAAATGAAAAATTCGCGATTTTCCAATAATTTACATGGAATAAAGAAGGAATGCATGTTGTCTATTAAAATCAAAAATGGAAGTATCAGGCAATTAATCTATTTTTTATATTTTTACATTAAATGAAAGCAGACATTTTGACCTTAAAGAAATAAACTTATAAAATATTGTCATCAAAAACAGTAATGACTTTATATCAATTTCAAAGATCTGTCCCTATATAATTCCATATAGCCTAAATACCAGGTCACCGGCAGGTTAGTGTAAATTGTATCGATTTCAAGAGTTGGGTTGTGAGTTCGGATCCCGGCTCGGCCGACTTTCTTTCCGACATTTGACAAAAGTCAATGCGAAATGCTTCATTCGTCTTCCACCAATGGTCTAAGTCTATGTGGAATAGCAGCCAGTTGCTTGGGAGGATTGTTGTGTGGAGTACTCACGGGTGTGATACAAACCAGGAAACACATGAGTAGGTGAACTGGCCGCCGTGATATGACTGAGAAAATGTTAAACACGGTGTTAAACCCAAATCAATCAATCAATGAAAAAAGTAATGTGAAGAAAAGGAAAAAACACGTGAAGATATATATTGCATTTCTCCCAAATAGAGCTCCAGAGGAATCAGCCATCATGAATGACTTTGGTAGCGTGTTTTCCTGTTTAATGGCCCATTTCCAACATTCGAAACAACTTCGAAAACATATAGGCAAACTTATTGAAAATCTCGTCGAAAGAAACTTTAGTCAGTGAATAGAATGTGTTACATACAACATATCGGCTACAGACGACCTTGAAAACATTTGAGCCGTCCCGCGAGAAAACCAACATTGCCTAAGCATGCCGCGCAAGCTAATCCGGGCCGACACCTAGTCCATTTTGGGGGTATAGAGGTATAAAGTAATTATTCCTGATACAGAAAATCCACAGGAAGTAAAAAGTGTATGTCCGGGTAAGCCTGCGCGACATGCTTAGGCTGATCCGAGTCGATGTTTTACGCCGAGTCCATAATGTTGGTTTTCAAGCGGGACGACTCATATAGTGAACACTATGGAAATTCGTATAAGTTAATTTACCACACCCCCTAGCGGTTGAAAACGACAGTCTCTTTATTCTCTTACTTAACCTTTTCACAGTGGTGCAGAGGTAGAGCGTCGGCCTCTCGTATCAAAGGTCTCTGGTTCAAGTCCCGTGATGAGCGGGTCCTGACTTTTGGGATTTTCCCACACAAACGGCGCGAAAACTGGTTAACCCTTTTCCTCATAAGACAATTCTGCAGCAGACGACTTTGAACATATTTTAACAAAAAGTAGAAAATCTCTATAATTGAATGGATAACCTATGACTAAAAGTGGAAAACATTGTGGCAAAAGCAGAAATTGCACGTTTTGTGCAATTTCTTCTTTTGCCACTATGTTTTCAAAAAGCCGTCTGCTGCAGAGCCGTCAGAAAGCGTCTATATGAGGGGAAGGGTTAAAACAAATCTGCAGCAGACGACTTATGAAAGCAAATTTATGAAAACAAATTGTGTCAAAAGGGGATATTGCTCATTATGACTCTGTTTTATATATACCTACATTTAATTAGATTTTTATTTGTTTGGAACAAACAAATTTAGTAGCTGCAATTCTGAAGCCATACGTCTTATGGAAAAGTTCCTAAATTTCATACGCGTGAAAGTAGTACTCAATACTTGCTCTTACTTTTCAAATGTATCACGATTTTTGAAATAATGATATATTTATATCGTCTTTGTTTTTTTATGTGGTTCTTATATTTAAAGAGAATTACGAAATAAAATGAAACATTGTATTTTAAAACATGAACGCGGAGAGATTTATAAATCTCAATGGGTGAACTGCTACAGGGAGAACTATTTCCGATTTAAGCTCCAGATACGGTATTTGAATTTTCAATCACGCATTGAAAATGTAGATAAAAACAGAATTGAAAATATTTTCTTTGTGCCTTGTCGGTTATATAAATATAGTATAACGAATTAAAACAACAAATATGTGCGTCATAAAATGCATTTAAAATGAGAGTAACACATTTGCAGAGAAATCGTGATCGTCGAATTCTATTTATAAATACAACGGTATGGGGGGAGGGTCTAAAGTGCGGATGCGATCTGCGGACAAATACATTATAGAGGGAAAATGCGGACAAATGCAATATAGAGGGAAAATGCCGACGCAATAGAATATAGAGCAAATCTGCGGACGCTATGATTTGTTGTAAAAAATGTTTAATTAAAGATGGGCAAATGTGTATAATTTGTTACATATGATATGATCATATCCGGGGTTTTCTTTGTAAATATATAATGTGTTTGATTGCTTTTATCAGTGATATAGATTAAACCAAAAATCGAGATCATGCTGAAATGGAATCTCTTTGTAAAGTGTTTTAACGACTTTCCTCTTTATATCATATCTATAGATATCAATAAAGAGAATTGATGGATTGATTTTCCGACAAGTAAATGTCTTTTGACGCATCTGCAGCGGACGAAATTTGAAAACATTGCAAGAATAGAATAGGTTGCTAGTAACTAGCCATAGGTTTTGCTTCAATTATATCCTCTCCTTTACAATCGATTAAAGGGTCATGAGTTCTAGTTATTGTTGGGCCTCTTCATTTTCTACTTTGTAACTTTCAACAGTTTTCCATGTGCCATACTACGAGGCAAATGATCCATGCAACATTCTATTCTGTAGGGTACTTGGAAGGGGTAGAACAATTTAAATAACAAATAAACAATAAGTATATATATATATATACAACACTTTTAATCTTAATTTGTTTCTAGTAATTATATATATATACAACTATAATACTAATCTATAACAAATAAGTTAAATGTTTTTTTCTTGCTGTGTAAACAGTAAAAAGCAACATATATTGAAAACATTGTGGGAAAAGGAAAATTTGCTTATTTAAACAATTTCTTAATTCCCATAACCTTTCTTTACCGTCGTATAAACCAAATTTGTATTTGAAGAATGTTATAAGTAAAAAACTTAAATGTTGCCAATTTAATCACATATCTTATCATTATAATAGCCAAATAATTAACAAAAGTTACAATTAAAGTCCGCATCTGTTGTCGAAATATCCACAGGTGCATTAACACAAGATTTGTGAAACCAATGTGTGCATATATCACATTGTACCATGACGGCATCGACACATCCCGGCAAGTTACAAATACATACATGTATATGATAGGTTTATTGGGAAAAGGGGTTACATTTATAATTTGTTTGGAATGACACTCGTACACAATGGTAATTAACAGTGTATGGTCACGCATCCTTAATTGATTTGGCAAGCTTAAACACCCTTTAAAGGAAACAGCGGCCAGCTTAGGTGTATACTGTAGAGTAAAATTCGGGCGGCACAGGTATTGGTTTTCTCTGGAGCATTTAATCCTTTTATAATGCAAATGAATTCAAAAGCCTCTGAAGTCTGAAGCATGTTTCTTTTAGAGTGCTCATATAAATATTAGTACTGCCTTTTTCCACAATATTTTCTACATGATTTCAATTACTCTTTCATTTGGATAGATGTTTCTTTTTTAGCTCACCTGAGCACGAAGTGCTAAAAGTTAGTTATTGTGATCTCCTTTTGTCCGGCGTCTGTCGTCCGTCAACATCTTCTCCTCAGTAACGAGTGGGTCAATTAGGATGAAACTTCACAGAAAGCATCCTCTCATTGACCTCACCAGAATTCCTTCAAATGTTTGTGATTTATGAAGAATTATGGTTTCCATGGCAACGAAAATAAAAAAACTTTAAAAATTCTTCTTCTACCAAACTGGTTGGCAGATTTTCAAATTATTTTAAAGAAGTGTTACTTGGCCGCCAGGGAGTGGGGCTTTTTTGCCTTATATGGCTATAGTGTAAACTCAAAAAAATATTCTCCTCCAAAAGTGTCAGGCCGATTTTCAAATAATTTTGTAGAAATGTTCCTAGGGTGACCCTCTATCAGATTCCTTCCAGCCAAGTTGATTGGTCGAAAAACATGGCCGCCAGCGGTCGGGGCTTTTTTGCCTAATATGGCTATAGTAAAAACTTGAAAAATCTTCTCCTCCGAAAGTTTTTGGCCAATTTTCAATTCTTTTTGTAGAAATGTTCATTGGGAGACCATCTATCAGATTCCTCCAAGCCATGTTGATTGGTCGAAAAACATGGCCGCCAGGGGGCAGGGCTATTTGGCCTTATATGGCTATAGTGAAAACTTGAAAAATCTCTTGTTAAGCAGGAAGCTTTTGAGTAAGATTTTAGAAAACCCTTGGTCAATTGTGATTTTTTTTTGTAACAAAAATTGGTAAATACTTAGATGAGTGAGTCGGGGCCATAATGGTTATCCATTTGTTTTACATGTCTTTTGAAACTTGGAAATTAAATATAATATTCACATGTATGTCTCATGATTTATTTTTATAGACAACTAAAATGGCATTTAATTTTAACGGATGCGTCATTTATTCTTTTACCCGAAGTTGTAATATTTATAAACAATGCATAGTTTATAAATCACACATCTATGCAAAGGCAAATGTTTGAACAATTTTATGTACCCAAATAAATTCAGTGCCTTCAGCGCTTTGATTAA
This sequence comes from Serripes groenlandicus, assembly GCA_031761405.1. Taxonomy (NCBI): domain Eukaryota; kingdom Metazoa; phylum Mollusca; class Bivalvia; order Cardiida; family Cardiidae; genus Serripes; species Serripes groenlandicus. The sequence continues at coordinate 2,083,717 of JASEVX010000004.1, forward strand.
TAGTGTATCGTTATTCTTTCTAAGTCGTCTGCTGCAGATTTGTTGTATGTGGGTGGGAAATGCGTTGATTACATCCCCTATTATTATTAATGCTCACTCAAATTCTCTCCGACCGCTCTTTCAGATGCAAGCATTCTATTTAAAAGTTATTAATTTTAAATAAAATATTATTAATTAATCAATTAATCAAATAAATATACTTATAAATAAACAAATGAGTAATATATAAATAACTAAATAAATAAATAACTAAAAATAAATAAATAAATAAATAAAAATAAATAAATAAATAAATAAATAAATAAAAATAAATAAATAAATAAATAAATAAATAAATAAATAAATAAACAAATAAATAAATAAATAAATAAATAAATGAAAGAATGAATGAAATAATGTATAAGCATGTATAGCCGAGTAAAGGGAATCGAAGGAATCATAATTAATAGTTCTAATATTATCGCCGTAGTGAAGGCGTACGTTTAAAAGTACATACTACCTGAGTTCCCGGTTCGATCCCCAGTCGCGGCACTACGGTCATGGTGGAGTGCCCTTGGGCAAGGCACATTTTCTAGCCTAGTACTGATTTGTTTACCCAGGGATCATGAATAATTAAAATTAATTGCGCGCTAAATAACCTTAGCTGTCGATGCGCCATAAAACAATATACATTCATTCATTCACTACCTGAGTAAAGATAATGAATCTTCAGAAAGAAGTTAATTACCACATAAAACGTGTTTAAAAGTACATACTACCTGAGTAAAGATAATGAATCTTCAGAAAGAAGTTAATTACCACATAAAACGTGTTTAGTGGCATAAACACATCTTTGTATTAGAGGTAAAAAAAGAATGGAGAAGATCGTTAAATCGTTTTAAATAAGAGCAAGCGCTAGGAGTTCTGAACTATTTTCTCGCCATGTCTTTTATTTATCAGCCTTTTGTTTATCAAAAATCTTGTGATATTTACACGAGTATTTGAGGTTGATAGATTTGGACTTAACGCCGTTTTCAACTTTTTTCAATCATATCACGGCGGCTTTCTCACAAACGTCTTTTCCAGGCAACTTACTGCTTTCGCAGATAGACTGTAAGTCTATTGTTGGAAGACGAAAGACGCTTGTCGCATTGATTTTTGTCAAACGTCGGAAAGAATGTTGGTCGAGCTGCGGTTTGAGCTAACAACCCCTAGATTTACTGCCTCTGTCGTTACCGATTGAGCTACAGGGGCTCGGCTGAGAGGACTTGTGGTATATAGGTGCATGTATGTCCATGATGATCAAATCAAGCAACTCGGCCAAATTCGTAAACTCTTTTTACTACAATACCATTTTCGTAAATAGCCGACAGTATATTCGACGCATTTGCATTACTTTCGGAAGTTTAAGTTTGATATGGGACCGTTCATGGGAAATGTATATATATATAGTGTACACACAGTCTGATCAATATCTACACTGTTTACATATTACTTACATACGCGTGTTGTAACGTTCGTATCAACGTGTATACATTCTTATACGACGAAGAAGATGGACAGGTTGATCTGGACCTATACATTTTTTGAAATTGCTTTCTTGTACATTTTCTCACAACGTGACAAAAAGTGGAAATTATCATTTTGGTTCACATTTTTTTTTTTTTTTTCAAAAGGCAAAGTGTACATTTTCCCATTGATAGGCACATGTGTTGTTGGAAAAAGAAATGATGACAAAAGTCATCTGTATCAGGGAGAGAATGAACACTTTCACTGTTAAACCCTTTCCCATATACAATAAATCTGCAGCAGACGACTTTGAAAATACCCAGGCAATTATATGGAAAATTTCAATAAATGAAAGTATAATTATTTAATGGAGTTGAAAACATTGCTGCAAATGCAGAAATTGCTCATCCTTTTGCCACAATGTTGTCAACTTTCGTCTGCTTCAGATGCGTTAGAATGGGTCAACATGGGTCAACATGGGTTAATTAAGCGGTTGAAAGTAACAAAAAATATCAATTCAAGCAATTTGAACGATTTACCTCATGGAATGTGATATCTTTTAGAAGCATATGTTTTTAAAACAGATGAAGAAAAAACCCGATAACATCTGAAAAATTGAAATTTCAATTCCTGTTTTTTTTTTTTTTTTTAATGTTTAGGTTTTACACCATTTTCAACATTATTTTAGTTATATCACGTTGACAGTACGCTTATTCCTGATCCCTGGGTAAACAAACCAATACCAAGCGCAATTCTAATACAGGGTTGGAAATACTGTGGAAAAAGGAGGGATTGCTCGGTTACACCAATTTCACCTATTTTCACAAAGGCGCCAAAATGCCGTCTGTTTCAGGCAGATGCTTGTTCTGTTTTCAGAAAACCTTTCAAACACAAGGAACCTCGGTTATACAGGTAAACTTATAATAATGATATAAAATTCCAGGAAGTATTCGTATTGAAATATGTAAAATGTATTTATATAAACCAACATTATGGACTCTGCCGCGTAATATATCGACCCAGATCAGCCCGCGCAGTCCGTACAGAGGGGATAGAAGGTACTTCATAATTAACCCTTTCCCTCATATAGACGCTTTCTGACGCCTCTGCAGCAGACAGCTTTTTGAATTTTTTTACAAAATATGTTCAAAGTCTTCTGCTGCAGAATTGTCTTATGAGGGAAAGGGTTAAGAAGATCTAAGGATGTTTATGGGGAGATCATTGATTGTATGATAGTCTATCTTCATTACAGTACCTGCCTTTATTATGATCGTCTACCATTGAACCGTTTGCGTTTCTAACTACATCAGAAGAAAGAAAGGTAATCAAGCTTTTGACAATTAACCCTTTCCCACCTACAGACGCTTTCTGACCTACAGACGCTTTCTGACAAGGAGTGAAGCCATTTCTACCATTTTGATAAAGTCTTTGTTACGACCCGGCCGGGTATCGAACCCGCGACATCCCGCACTCGAGGCGGACGCTCTACAGCTACACCACCGATGCTGCGGTCTTTTCCAAATCGGGCCCAAGGACTCTGAATAAAAGTACATTTTCCGACAAAAACAGAAAAACAATAAACTTATAAAGAAATAAAAAGGATCAATCAGCAATGTTATAATATCCTGCAGCTTTAGAGATATATCAATTTGACTCCTTGAGGATATAGGTAACTGTTTACTTGATATGTTAAGAGTCGGCTGCTTTGAATACATTGGGGTATGTCATAGTACAATCTGCAGAATCAGACATTTTAATTTTGAATCAGAGTTGATAATATTATGAGAAAAAGAGCAGTTTCTGCTACTTTTATTTTTCATACATTTTTTTTCCTCTCCAAAAGTCGTCTATTGCCAATATGTCTAAAGTTGTCGTCCTGTATGAGATAAAGGGTTAACCCTTCTCCCACCTGCAGACGCATTTTGCAGCAGACGACTTTTGAAAACATTGTGGTCAAAGGTGAAATTGCTCATGATGAGCAATTTCTCCTTTGGCCACAATGTTTTATCAATTTTATTTAACAATTAAACTGTCTTTTATGGAGATTTTTCAGGTTTTTGTCACTATATATTCAAAGTCGTCTGCTGCAGATTTGTTGTATGTGGAAAATGGTTAATCAACTTAATGAGTTGTGTTTGTGCCGGTATGCCATTATGTCTGACTATTAATTTCTTCATCAACGGCATAGTCTTATAGTAAGTAGTACGCCCTTAAGCGTTTACCTGTTTTGAGCCACTCCGTGCGAAAAGGTACGACTCGGCTCTTCGTCAAGTATAGATGCAGGCCAGTCGGTGTATTCACATAGCTTGATCAGTATCTAGTATGCTTCCATCATGCTTACATCTGCTTGTTAGAAACTTCTGTCATTTTGTGTAGATTCTGATAAGACACTGTTCAGCTATGCCAGCTTTTACCTTTTCCCACAAACGGTCTCCGATGATAAGATATTTTAACCCTTTCCCTCATATAGACGCTTTCTGACGCATCTGGAGCAGACGACTTTTTGAAAACATAGTGATAACAGAAGAAATTGCTGCTTTTGCCACAATGTTTTCCACTTTTAGTCATAGGTTATCCATTCAATTATAGGGATTTTCAATTTTTTGACAAAATATGTTTAAAGTCGTCTGCTGCAGAATTGTCGTATGAGGGAAAGGGTTAAGACTCGTCGGCTTTGAAAGTCTTTGACGATATAAGTCAGTCTGTTTTACATAGAAAACGGGTATGTGCGCAGTAATTAGCCCTTTCCCTCATACGACACATCTGCAGCAGACGACTTTGAACATATTTTGTCAAAAAATAGAAAATCCCTATAATTGAATGGATAACCTATGACTAAAAGTGGAAAACATTGTGGCAAAAGGAGAAATTGCTCGTTTTGAGCAATTTCTTCTTTTGTTACTATGTTTTCAAAAAAGCCGTCTGCTGCAGAAAGCGTCTATATGAGGGAAAGGTTTAAAACATTGTGTACAGGTTGGGAATTGTTCGCTGTGAGCAATTTCTCCTTTTCACGAAGGTACTCTGATTCAAAAACATCTTTCCCCACATCTGATGAACACAAATTTAAAATATAGACACACGGATTTATATATTCGGAATGAAGTGTGGAAACATTGTGCAATATTTAGCAATTTCCTCTTTTCCTACAATGTTTTTTCCATAGTGGTCTCCTTCGGAAGGGTTAAAATGTGTTTCAATGAAAGAGAATATTGACCTTTTTAGAGCGACACCTCTCGAGAACAGCTGCATTTAGTCACCTCCGTTAGACATTTTAGCCGTCCCGCGAGGAAACCAACATTATGGACTCTGCGTAATGTATCGACCCAGATCAGCCTGTGCAGTCCGCGCATGCTAATCCGGGCCGACACATTCCGTCTCGTAGGGATAGAGGTATAGAGTGAAGATTCCTGAAACAGAAAATCCACAGGAGGCGAAAAGTGTCTGCCCGGATTAGCCTGCGCGGTATGCTTAGGCTGATCCGGGTCGATACTTTAAGCAGAGTCCACAATGTTGGTTTTCTCGTAATTCGGATCATTTCACTTGAATTGTTGCATTGTAGTCCCGCGTTGTTAGAGCGTCTGCTAGAGCGATAGACAGGTTTGATTCCTGACTTGGGACATACGACACACGTTTAAAAATGGTACCAATGCTTCCCTTCTTTGTGCTCATGGTACAACGCGGGCTGTCAACTTGCCCCAATCAGAGACATATAAATGCATTTATGTATATGTCTCTGCCCCAATGCAACGAGAAATGTCTAGCGAAGGTTCAAACTGCCACTTGACAAACCGTCTTGAGTTCGAATCCCGTGATGAGCGGGTTCTTTATTTGGGATTTTCTACACAAACGAGTACTGGTTAGGTCTTTGTTATAAGCTAATATCAAATTTCTTTACCGATTTTAAATAAATAAGTTAAACCTAAATCAAATCGCGAACAAAGTTCTTGGTCAGAGTCTGCGCTGAGGTTCAAGCTAATCGAACATTTAACCCATTCCCACCTATATACGACTTTTGAAAACATTCGGACAACAGGGTAAATTTCTCAAAATGAGCAATTTCTCCTTTTGCCACAATGTTTTCCCAGTAAGTATACCTTCATTTCTAGAGATTTTCCATATCTTGAGTAGCTGTTTTCAAAGTCATATGCTGCAGATTTGTTGTATGTGGGAAATGGTTAACTGGTCGCAAAAAATCAGGATTTCGTTGTCGGACATAAAACATGAAGATGCTGCAGGATGCAGCAATTGGCGCGGGAATCAGCAAATAATTGTTTAGTTAACTACGTAAAACGAAAACAAAAATACCTTTTCCCAACGTGTTGACCTCGATCTTCCGAAATTATTGTAAACATTTGTCTGCGCATGGTGTTATTTTTTTCCTTAATATTTTCTTAAAATCGCATTTATGAACATATTCCCATGTTCCCTGTTATTAAAACCCCGGTGGTTCCCAGTGATGTTACATAGACTCCGCTCTGGTATACTGCTTGTGTTCAGTTGTGTGACTTCGGGTCGAAGTCAAGAGAAAAGAGAGATGTCACCTTTTTATGTTCATATCGCAAAATAAGCACCCGATGAACTTTGTCAAGCAAAACAGGCACATAAAGCAAGCCTTTTTATTACAAGACGGATGTTAAGTAAAACGGGCACATAAAGCAAGCCTTTTTATTACAAGACGGATGTTAAGCAAAACGGGCACATAAAGCAAGCCTTTTTATTACAAGACGGAGCCGCAATATTTTGTTTCACATGAAGAAATAAGAAAAAAGATCATTTAAATTCACAAACATTAGAACAATTTAGAGTTAAACTGATCATGAAAAGTGACATATAATACTAAAGATAATTGGACAAGAGGTTATGATAAATTTAAATTAGTACCAAAAACAATCAAATATTGGTAGTGGATAAGGGTTTCCCACATAAAACAAATCTGCAGAAGACGATTTTGAGATTTTGAAATTATCAATTAAAAATTATAAAAAATCTCTATAAATTATCGTATGATAATTGAAAAGTGTTGAAATTATTGTGGCAAATGCAGATATTGCTCATTATGAGCAATTTCTCCTTTTGCCACAATGATTTCAATGATGTTTACCCTGACAGACTTTAAAATGATCAAGTACAAAACATAGAAAATCTCTATAAATGATAGTAAGATAATTGAAAAGAGTTGAAATTATTGTGGCAAATTGAGCAATTGAAAATCAAAGCTGTCAGATTACAAACAAACAATCTCGAGTTAACGAAACTGATGTGAACTCGTGTCGTGATTAGCATTCGGAAAGTCAATGAAACGTATTTCAATGTACACGTTAACCGAAAGACTGACAATTGATCACGAGGAATTTATCCTTTTGCTGCAATGTTTTCTACTTTTGTCCATTAATTATACCTTCAGTTAGCAAGATGTTCCAATTTTTACTTAATGTGCTACATATCTGTTATACGTTGGAAAGGCTAACATAGGAACTAGTTTCATTATTGTTTGAAAACGTTAAACCAGTGCATGAAAATTTACTTGAATTTATTTCTCAAACTGTAAATTTACCAGTTGATATAAGAGTTGAGATGCTGTCTACATTTACAGTGATAAGTTAAATACAGTTCAGTCAATCCGATCACACTTTGTTTGTAAGAACCAGAAGATTTCATTTCATTTAAGTTTTCTGGATGTTCACATCGCATCCGTGATAAAACATGTTGTCGGCTAGGCAAAATACACCGATATCGTGTTTACCGCGATATTCGTGAATGTGAAACTGCAATTGCGAAAAAGAACGAAATTGATCTTGAAACAGATATTTCTGTGGTTTAAATATTTTCATGTCTGCATTTTGCGAAGTCAATTGTACTTAAAGTTAACTTTGAATCAAGTATGTACTGAACATGAAAGTCAGATTATTAAAAGCAAAGCAAACGAAAAATGTATGTGAAATTACGATAAAAATGAAAATCTATAAATAGACTATAGATGAATGGTACTGTCTTTTATTTAAGCTCCTAACTTGATTCGGGAACCAGAGTCGCTGCGCGGCCGCTTACGACATTTACAAACTAGACTAAATTGAGATCGGTTTAAAACGCGTTGGTGAATACGGATTAAATCTAAAACGTGGACTAAATATTAAGATTTAGATTTAGCAAAAAATCTAAATTGAAAAGTTTAGTGAATACGGGACGTGGCTTCTTCGTCTAATTACTGCGTAATATATCATAGGATGTAAGGAACCAGACTACATTTACCAAGTCAATAGAAGGGTTCTCTATTTTACTGTTAAGACTAGATACAGTATGAATTTCGCTTAAATAAAAATGTACATACATTCAATTAATATACTGGCCTTTGTCTTTGTTTTTAATTTGTAAAACTCACACATGTATATAGAGTGTAAAAGGGATGTTTTAAAAGTCATTACCTTAAATTAATGGACTTAGTAAGGACAAAAAGAAATCAAGATATGTGGTCACCCTGGCAGGTCTAAATATTCTCCTTGACCGAAATTTCTAAGCATCCCTACAGGTAGTCTGGAGTTCCTTCCCCTTATTACTATGTAAAATGAAATTATTACTACGACGGGAACCAGACTACCCTACAGGAAGCCGCCTCCTGGCGGCTTCCAATGAAGAGTGGCGACTGAATTAGGCTTTCGACACCTCCATTGCTTGCACAGAAATCTTACCCTTCCCCCCTAGATAATACGAAAAAAAACCCATAAAGGTTTTTTTTCGTTCATAGGTAGATCTAACAGGTGTGAGATATTTGTTTGTTATTTTTCAATAACCCATGAAGCTTTCTGAAATGAAACTGGCCAAGTATTAAAGTGCTGTGTTATGTGGGAATTAACATTTGTACGAAGAGTTAAAAATAAATGGAACTCTGTAAGAAATATATTTTCCCGTTCGTCAAAAAAACGACCGCATAAAGTCTTCTTACGCCCGAACCTAAATTTTTACTGTATCGTAGCCAAAGAAGAACGTGACGGCATTTCCGTAACACTTCATCTTGGCGTAACGTCAATTGAGCGACGTCGTTTCCCGCATAAAAAGTGGTATCAACATGAAAGACCCCAAATTCCTATACATGAGCTATTGACTCACTCACTCATTCAAAGAATAATTATTATTGTGGCAAAAGGATAACATTCTCATAAGGAGCAATTGTTCTTTTAGCGACAATCTTTTCCTAAATCGTCTGTTGCAAAGGCCTCAGAAACCGTCTCTAATAGGGAAAGGGTTTAGCAGAAATGTGACCCCTTACATAATTTGTTCCAGTCATATTGACTGGTTGAAAACTGGTTGAAAACGGCAGTCACCAGGTGGCATCAGAATAGGGCTGATCTATTTGCTTCTTTACCATAATGCAGGTGATCGATTAAGGATCATCTTGGCCTTCATGTTTTAACCTCGTTCATTATAGATGTATTCCTTGATTTTCTGAAAGTCTTTACTTTATTATTTTCTGTTGATAATGCAAGAAACATGACATTAACATTATTATTGTCTAGTAAGTTACTTATAAATCCTTTTTTATGGCCAAAGTATGCTCTTTAATTTTTGTTTATAATTATCTTGCGGTTTTTTCGTAAATAGGTAGCACCTATAGATATATTAATGTGGAAAATGGAAGAAATTGTTCAAAATGACTTAGTTAGCTTGTTTCCTAATATCTTTCAACTCAGTTTAAAAATCACATTTCTAAATATTGTTGCTTAGGCGCGAAAGTGACAAGCAGTAGAAATGGAGAATTGTAATATGTACAAATTGTGTATTTATAACGCACACCGGTAAAAAGTAGTGGTTCCCATTCTTTGCGGATAAATCAGTTTCAATAACAAAAAGGCAGAGAACCTTGAAAAACAACCATGGCTGTCGTTGAAGAATCCAGACCCGGCTTTTCTTTTGAAAACTGTTTAAGGTGTGTTATATCAAAGAGCAGTCTAACATTTTACAAATATCTTGATACCCAAACTTTTAACTTTATATTGAATCAATCAATATGTTGAATATACAGTTAATTGACCGACATTTTAATCCGAATTGTTGCTTCTGTGTATGACTTGCATTTTCAATAGATTCTACCCCTTGGTCACAGTATTCCCGAATTATATTTATAACATCATTTACGTTTTAATTTTGTATAGTTTTCAAATATTTTAACATAAAAGATGATTACCATATGCTCTTATCAAATAAATGTAATATAGCCACAGAGATTAACAATTTAATTATTTACAGTCTTTTTTATCTGCAATTCATTAGAAAATATGGACATAAGATTACAGCCTACAGGCATAGGTTGAATTTCTGTCTATGAGAAAAAATCTATTGCATCAGCTGTTGGTATTGGTCTTGTCGAGGATTTTTATACTGTTGTTTTGGTTGAGTTACAACATTAATAGGCAGAACCTAGACCATTTGAAAGCTAGTTGGGAAAGGGTGAAAGCCAGAAAACCTGAATTAATTCCACAATCCTATTACTTATTAACAGGCCTTCGGAAGACCGTTAATTTGCCAGTCTGGACCAGTTTTTAACTCCCCAGACTGATTTCAATCTTAAATCTTGTAAATCTTGTAAAAATAAATCGGTCCAGATATTTTCATAAATTTCTCTTATAAATACCTACGCTATATGTCTGTCACTTACGAGAATATAATCAAATCCTTCTAAGTACACAAAGTCTTCTGATACCCTTCGGGAGAGTCACTTAACGTGATGTAAACAAGAGAAGCGTCCAAACTGTCACAATCATGTTTGCAGCTTGCTAATTACGCGTTGATCAGTGTACATAACCAATTATCAATTGGTCCACAGTGCCTTTCCACCTACTATATAAGAGGCCGATCTTCGGCTACTTCACAATTTGAAAAAGACATATTTTTTCACAATGTTGCGGAAAAAATACAGATGAAAGATAAAATTCACATAAGAATTTTTTAACTTTTCTGACACTCACACCCTCAGTTTTATTCGGTTTTTGTCTTTTATGTGTCATATGAGTCATTGGCTTTCAATAAAACCTCGATTCTGATCGGATAAAATTTTACTTACAGCCAGTGCCTTATGTAATGATTTCGGCTTGTGTCAAAATTAACTACCCTGATCTTAAAATTCAAAACAGACCATGTCGCGTAATGGAAAGTTCTAGATCAAGCGTTTAAAAAAGGCATCCGACACATTACAGACAACTTTTCTTGGTTTTGTTCAATCTAAAAATGGACCGGCTTCGGTTATCAATACGGAGACAATATTGACCTTGGCGATGCTGATGATCCGACTGAGCAAACCTTGTCTGAATCGGCCCATAATATCATCCCATCTAGCGCGTCCTTTTTTTCACAATTTTGCAATTTCACGCGTTGAATTTCACAAAACAAAAGGCTAGGGAGGCTTCACAAAATTGAGTGGAAAGGTGCTGGTCCATCTCCGGACTGAACGGCTAATTGTCATGTAGTGCAGGTTTCTGTACTCGTAATGTGGTTTTAAATTTTGACTTTTCGCATCCTAGTACAGGTTCCATCAAAAATTATGATTAGTTAAGTACTTTTACATTGACATTATTGAGTGATGACACCGTTATGCCACCATCTATGCAAGAGGTGGGGGGGGGGGGGGGGTAAAAAAAAATACTGGATCGATTGAGATCTCAAAATTTCCGGAGCCTGCTAATTAGTATTTTGACCCTACCAGTACCTACCCTATTTTAACCACCTTCTCTAAATTGTGTTTGGCCTAAAAAAAATATGCAATATGAATTTCTGTGACTACAAAAATATTGCATTTTGGCTAATTAACTTGTGCAAAACTAAACAAATATGCTCATAAAAAGAAGACTACATCAAATTTAAAAGATAAGCATCTGAGATATGATTGCTTCAAAAACATTGCCAACTTTTCATAGATACTTCGAAATAATTGTCTTTTAACCACCTCTTTCGCACATACAACAAATCTGCAGAATACAGCTTTGAAAACATCTTTAATTAATAACATCATGCATGTGCAATTGATACCATATTATTTTCTAAGAAAAGGCTCGATTATGAATCCATTCCATGCACACGGTGTAATGGGTGTATAGTAAAAAAAATATCATTTTGATACAGATTGATGAAGCTGATACAGACTTCAACAAATTGAACATAGTGTCGATATATAGATGTAGAACTGACTATGCATTAATATTATAAACAAGACTGAGCAGAAATGTTGAGTTCTCCTTTTCTTTGAAATCTAAATAGTTGCAAAAAATTCTTATAGGGTTTGAGATTTGAGAAAGGGTTTAGAAAAACATTACTGTTTTGTACTAGCTTCCATGGTTTAACGTGTAAATTATATGCTTGCTCTGCCTCTAGCTTTTCAAGGTTGTTGGGATAGAAATATGACTGATGCATCGGTATAGGGATAAATAATACCAGTAGTACTGGTAATTTACCCAGATAACAGTGATATAGCTGAAAACCATTGAAATCTGTGAAAAGCAAAACTGTTTTGTACTAGCTTTCATGGTTTAACATGTAAAATATATGCTTGCTCTGCCTCTAGCTTTTCAAGGTTGTTGGGATAGCAATATAACTGATGCATTGGTGTAGGGATAAATAAAACCAGTAGAACTCGTAATTTACCCAGGTAACACTGTGATATAGCTGAAAACCATTGAAATCAGTGTAAAGCACCATTCAAACGAACTGCCTCAAGCGTGAGCTGTCACTGTTATAATCCCATCCTATCTTTTCATAATTGAACTCTTATTGATAGCTTGACATGTTATTGAAAACACTCTTATTACGTTTTTAGGAATCAACATATTTTGAAAACTGGTTTGAAACCACCAACGGCATACAAGACTGGAACAACAATAGCAGGGATCATTTTCAAGGTAAGTTCAAGGGTTTGCTGATAAAATATCAATAAAATCCTTGACAATGATTTATTGACAGACCTGTTTACTACTACGGATTCGCCGTATTTTCTACGTTTTTTACAGTAAAAATACGCTCTACAGATTGACATTGAAAAACTACGATATAATCGGTCATTTTCGTTTGTAAAGAGTATTTCCGTTTCTTGCCGGCATTGTGGGGTATTTAGACAGTAATCGTGATCATTCGGACGCTTGTTTTATACGAATACATTAGATAACAAGCCTCTCGGGAACAGGATTAGTTTTAGAGGCCCAGATGTTCACGCAATATGGCAGAAAAACGCTATCTGCTCGATGATGAAAAAGAAACAGTTGGAATTAAAAAAAGCGAAAAAACAAACTAACAATCAGAAGTATAAAGTTGTATACAAAAAAAAGATTTATGAAATGTCTCGGACCGTCTACGAAATGGGACAGTTATGTGCATTGTTCAACTTGCAATGCTGATTTCATGTGTGCACACGGAGGTCGCAACGACTGTAAGAGACACGTAGAGTCTGCGTCACATAACCAATGGACAAAATTAAAAGCTCAAACAGAGACATTTCAAACATGCTACAGGCATCTTTCTCGTAAAAAGACTTGAAAGTTACGAACGCGGAAGTGCTGATGTGCGAGTTTATTGCCGAAATGAACTTGTCGCTATCCACGGCAAAAGTGATGTCAGACTGAAACGCTGAAAACAATGTTCCCCGATTTGGAAATCGCCAATGGTAGGTTATAATTTTAAAATGTTGCCATAGTTAATTTATTTCATGAGGAAGAGATTCAAGAGAAGCATCTTATTTGTATGTTTAAATGAATATTTTTTGTGTTAACATAATTTTGGACCCAGAGACAAAGAGGTGAGTGTGTTCTAAATATATTCATAAATCGTTCTATCAAAGAGAGAGGGGGAGGTGTTTTCATTAGGATAAATAAAACGCCTATCCCCACCCCTCTCTTTGATTGGCCTGTTAAAAAAAAAATTATACCATGCCCAATTTTTATTTAGTTATAATCTTTTAAACAGTATGCCTCCCGTCCATATTTATTTTTGGCATGTAACCTGAAACCCGCTTTCTTTTGCCTAATCGGTTTTCACAGGTAATGGAATTTCATCACCAGTCTTGAAAATATAGCCTTTGCTTTCCATCAATTCTTACCTTACACTGAAAAAATAATTACCCTCTATTTAATACCCAAATGTAATGTTTTCATTTAAAGGCTTTTACAAAAACACTGGGGCCTTTTACAAAAATATTCTGTGCAAAATGCAGCATTGGCACTCCCTGTAATATATGTATTTTTGTATATTTTTCAGGTATGAAGTGTGGCAGAAACAAGGCAACAGCCATCATTTGTGATCTTGCCATCACCAAAAAAAAAATGTTGTTGTTTGAATTTGCTCAGGGTAGAATTCAAGACTTTTATACCTCTATATGAAAATCATAAATAGTTTTCACAGGTCTGCATACAGCCCTGAATTTGAGGCACACTCAAAATACTCAAAGATTTTTAATGCATGTCTTTGAAATATTAGATTGGTTGTTTTAATATTTCATGGATTGCATGCAAGACTGTGATAACTCTTAATGATTTTCATAAAGAGTTTACAGCCTTGCATGCAACTCTCTATTTGCAAATTAGGTTCTCAAAGAGTACATGTCTATGAAATACCAATTTGAATGTGGTTGTTTGAAAATTAATAAGTGAGTCATCATGGTAGGTGCATGTTAAGTTCAACTTTGGCACAATAGCAGAGACGCTTTTATGAATGGCCTACTACAGGTCTTTCAAAAGAGTTGAGACCATGTGTTTTTTTTATATTTGATACATGCACTTCTGTTAAAGCATAAACCAAAGGTTCTTTTAGATTTAGTTCAGACTTAATTTGTTATACCTGTTGAAATTCTTGTCTTAGAATAAAGGGCATTATACACAAGTTAAAATGTTTTGTTTTTCATGTTATATGCAGAATACACATGGTGAAATATTTAGATTTCATATTGTATTACAAGGGCAGTATGTACAATGTGGAATCTTTAATTTTCATGTATAGAAGGGCAATGGGCCTAATAGGTAAAATCTGTACAAACTGAACATGATTTACAGATGAAATTTTCTCAACTTACATGTTGCTCTGTTAAGAATGAATACTACACATACAGTATATTGTAATGGTAATAAATGGTGACTCAGTAATGCAGTTTTAATGGTTATTATATCTGTGAAAGTGAAAAATACTGACAGCAGCCCAAAACTACTGAGAGTAGCTGTCCAAACTACTGAAAGACTCTAAATAGGGTAAACAGGTCTGTATTGATATCACTTGGTTAATCGCTATTGTCAGAAAACCTGTCATTAGATCATTTAATAATTATTCATGAGGGCCTTTGCCTCTTTTTGGATGCAGACTTCACCTTATGTCTCCGTAACACTCATTTTTTTAAACATAGTAGTAAAGGAAAAAATTGTTTTTTTGTGTGCCTTGGCCTTGCAGGATAAAACATAACCTTGGATCACTTCTCTATTGTCTGTCTGACACTTTGTGACTTAGTGACAGGCGCCTCATGTGAAGTAACATTAAAACTTTCAAGTAAAAAAGTTAATAAAAATTATAATGAAGATGATTTCTTTCAAAATACATGCTTATTATCCTAATAGTTATTTTGAATATTGATCGTACTCTTTGCACCTAGATGCCAAATTATGTCGAAAACTTAAGCTTTTCCTTATCAACTCTTTCCAACCTTGAGTGGCATTTTAACACATCTGCAACATTGTTGCAAAAGGAGAAATGAAAATGTTCTCCTCTTGCCACATTGTTTTCAATAGAGAACTATTAAAAAATTATTCTTTCATTTACAGAGATTTTCCATATTTTTTGCATAGATGTTTCCAATGTTGTCTGCTACTGATTTGTTGTATGTGGGAAAGTTTTAACACTTTACAAAGTAGTTCAACTTCATGTAATAAAGCTGAAATTATCACATTCCGTTTTATATTTTTAAATAAGGATGGTGTTGTGTTGGGAGCCGATACACGTGCAACGGAGGATACTATTGTAGCAGACAAGAACTGCAGTAAAATACACTACCTTGCTGACAACATGTAGTGAGTATTTCACAAATCAAAATGGATACTTGTGTACGCAAGGAGCCTTTGGGATCACTTCTCGACTGTCTGTCTGTTCGTCCGTCCATCACACTTTCATTTACTGACACCTGTGATTGATAAGAATAAGTCAATTAACCCTTTCCCTCATATAGACACTTTCTGACGCCTCTGCAGCAGACGACTTTTTTTAAAACGTAGTGACAAAAGAAGAAATTGCTCAAAATGAGTTATTTCTCCTTTTGTCACAATGTTTTCCACTTTAAGTCGTAGGTTATCCATTCAATTATATAGATTTTCTATTTTTTGACAAAATATGTTCAAAGTGCTACAGAATTGTCGTATGACGGAAATCGTTAAGACCAAACACTGTTTCTAGTCAGAATGTGTGGTATTCTTACTGTAATCACACTTAACACATTTTTTCTACCATCTCAATAAGTGTAAAGCTTGTTCAGTAGCTATTTTTGTTTGTCTGTGATTTGAATAAAGAGCTAATTATACCCCCTTCGAAGAAGAGGGGGTATATAGGAGTCACTGTGTCGGGCTGTCTGTCTGTCAGTCGGTCGGTCGGAAGCCATATTTTGTCCGACCTATTACTTGCAAACCAGTGGTTGGAATTCAATAAAATTTTACACGAAGCTTCTATACCAAGAGGAGATGTGCATATCCTAAATGGGTTACAATTGCATGTTATTTTACAGAGTTGTGGCCCTGTTACTAATTAAGTTATGGTGTAGGTCAAGGTGCTGTTTAGGAAGTATTTATCATCTTCAGTGATAGTTCTAGTTATAATATTAATGAGTCAGTCCTCAGGAATGGGACACCCGGGTTCAAGCTCTGGTTGGGTCATACTGGACTCCCGGCCTCCTTTACCCTCAGGGTTGTGGGGATAGTATTACGACTGATGCATCAATGTCAGGATATATATCCCCTAATAGTACTGATAATATACCCGAGAAAAACTGTAATATTACTTTTGTGGTGTAAAACACCATTAACCCTTTCCCCTCATACGACAATTCTGCAGCAGACGACTTTGAACGTATTTTGTCAAAACATAGAAAATCTCTATAATTGAATGGATAACCTATGACTAAAAGTGGAAAACATTGTGGCAAAAGGAGAAATTGCACGTTTTGTGCAATTTCTTCTTTTGTCACTATGTTTTCAAAAAGCCGTCCGTCTGCATTAACCCTTTCCCTCATACGACAATTCTGCAGCAGACAACTTTGAACGTATTTTGTCAAAACATAGAAAATCTCTATAATTGAATGGATAACCTATGACTAAAAGTGGAAAACATTGTGGCAAGAGGAGAAATTGCACGTTTTGTGCAATTTCTTCTTTTGTCACTATGTTTTCAAAAAGCCGTCTGCATTAACCCTTTCCCTCATACGACTTTGAACATATTTTGTCAAAACATAGAAAATCTCTATAATTGAATGGATAACCTATGACTAAAAGTGGAAAACATTGTGGCAAAAGGAGAAATTGCACGTTTTGTGCAATTTCTTTTTTTGTCACTATGTTTTCAAAAAGCTGTCTGCTGCAGAGGCGTCCAAAAGAGCTTGATCAGTACCTGATTGTCATTGAATTGCACAAATAGCTACTTTATTGAGAGATTGGTCCATCATCCCCCAAGGAGTAGTTTCTCATAATTGAAGTATTTCACTTAACTTTTACAGTTGTTGTGGAGCCGGTACCGCCGCCGACACAGAGATGACCACTCAGATAATCTCATCACAGTTAGAGTTACATAAGCTGAACACAGGCAGAACATCTCGAGTTGCTACAGCTAACAGACTTCTAAAACAAATGTTGTTTAGGTAGGTCATATAACTATTGTTGCACCTGCAGGGGTGTAAAAATCCACTTGCCACTCGCAGTGGCGAGTTGAATGAAGGATCAGGTGAGTATGATATTCTAGGTGCTAGTCGGACAGGGCGAGTGGGTTTTCAAGCAAGATATATAAAATCAATAGACATTTTGCAAAATATTCGTTCATGTCCTTAATTATAATGATATTATGCATTGCTTAGCTTCTAAGCTCTTTCTGTTTATCCATTTATTCCCTCGACAAGTGCTCATCAAATCATCCGTGAAGATGGAGCCAACAGGTGCTCGTTTCTAGTAATGATGCCAATCGAAGACGCTTTAGTTATGCAATCGTTTTCAAAAAGTAATTTTCCTTTCACATTTATCCGACCGGCACGATCAACGTTATCATGATGTTAACATCATAGACCGCTATTGCAACGATTAAATAAATCATATTTTACATTGAATTGAGTCTCTAAGATATGCATCTCATCATCAAAAAAATTTAAAATGTCTGCATTTATTTTCATTCTAACACATTAACCCTTTCCCTCATATAGACACTTTCTGACGCCTCTGCAGCAGACAGCTTTTTGAAAACATAGTGACAAAAGAAGAAATTGCACAAAACGTGCAATTTCTCCTTTTGCCACAATGTTTTCCACTTTTAGTCATAGGTTATCCATTCAATTATAGAGATTTCTATGTCTTGACAAAATACGTTCAAAGTCGTCTGCTGCAGAATTGTCGTTTGAGGGAAAGGGTTAAATTGACTAGACGAAATACTAGGTAAAACAAATTATACAACAGACATTATAATAATTTGCTTTATGAATTTATTTCCCTTATTGATTGTTAATATAAATTGTTGTTTCACACAGGTATCAGGGCCATATTAGTGCTGCCTTAGTGCTTGGAGGTGTAGATATTAATGGACCACATCTGTACAGTATACACCCACACGGATCTACAGACAAACTTCCTTATGTTACAATGGGTATGATACCTAATCGTCATTAACTAACTCTTTTCCTACAAACAGCAGGCTAACAGTCTGTGTGGAGAAGCAGCCAGTTGCTTGGAAAGTATGTTGTGTGGAGTAATGGTGTGAGAAAACCAGGAGACACATGAGAAGGTGAACTGGCTGCCTTGATATGACTGGAAGAATGTTGAAAAGGGTGATAAACCCCAATCAATCAATCAATCCCACATACAACAAATCTGTGGAAGACATCTTTCATTACATTTAAGCAATCATTGAGAAAATATATATAAATGAAATTATAATAATGAAATTCAATTGAGTAGGAAAAAATAGTGGCTTATGAAGAATTGACAGGTTTTTTCAAAAGGCATTTGCCCTTAGCCCCTAGGTACTTCATTGTGCATCTTCCCTCAGCCCCTAGGTACTTCAACATGCATCTACCCTTAGCCCCTAGGTACATCAACATGCATCTGCCCTTAGCCCCTAGGTACTTCATCGTGCATCTGCCCTTAGCCCCTAGTTACGTCAACATGTATTTGCCCTTAGCCCCTAGGTACTTCATCGTGCATTTGCCCTTAGCCCCTAGGTACATCAACATGCATCTGCCCTTAGCCCCTAGGTACGTCAACATGCATCTGCCCTTAGCCCCTAGGTACGTCAACATGCATTTGCCCTTAGCCCCTAGGTACTTCATCGTGCATCTGCCCTTAGCCCCTAGGTACGTCAACATGCATCTGCCCTTAGCCCCTAGGTACTTCATCATGCATCTGCTCGTAGCCCCTAGGTACGTCAACATGCATCTGCCCTTAGCCCCTAGGTACGTCAACATGCATTTGCCCTTAGCCCCTAGGTACTCCATCGTGCATCTGCCCTTAGCCCCTAGGTACGTCAACATGCATCTGCCCTTAGCCCCTAGGTACTTCATTGTGCATCTGCTCTTAGCCCCTAGGTACGTCAACATGCATCTGCCCTTAGCCCCTAGGTACGTCAACATGTATCTGCCCTTAGCCACTAGGTACGTCAACATGCATCTGCCCTTAGCCCCTAGGTACGTCAACACGCATCTGCCATTAGCCCCTAGGTACGTCAACATGCATCTGCCCTTAGCCCCTAGTTACGTCAACATGCATCTGCATGAGGGAAAATAAATTACAACTTTATCTCTTATGCTCTTATAATACAATGTCTTGCAGACAAAACATGGCTGAAAAGGATTTTTTTGTAAAAGTTGTATTACTTCTGAAAAAGTAAGAAGCAGTGTGGGAAAAGGAGAATTTACTATGTTCATAAAAAGCAATACACCTTTTACTCTGAGTACATGCTTAAATGCAAGTTCTGTTGGTAACACTTTACACTTCAGCCCTTTGAATGCTGGATTCTATTATGTGAAGCCTGTGCCGCCAGTTTAGAGCCAGGCCAGTTGGCACGACCGTGCAGTCTAATCTGGATCTCATATTTTCATTTTCATTTTAGGTTCTGGATCCTTAGCAGCAATGGCCACCTTTGAAGATGGTTTTAAGCCTGATATGACAGTAAGTTATGGTTTCAATTTGGTTGAATATTATGAAACATGGACATATTCTTATATGGACCTATCCATGCAGAAAGGTACACATTGGTATTTGTGAAAAGGGTGGGTTCAGACAGGTCTGTACCTCTGCTGAAGTCTCAGTCTTATCAGAATCTACACAATTTGGCGACAGCTTCTAACAAGCTTATTTAAGTAATATTTGAACTGTATATATCTTGATCAGACTGTGTGAATGCCCAGTCTGGTCTTGGTCCTCACTTTTCATTTAACCCTTATCCTCATATAGCTATAGCTCTTGACGCCTGTGGATTTGAGATTAAAGCCATTTTCTAGTACTAGTACATCACTGTGCAAAGTCAGTTCACCTACATGGTCTTCCTGGCTTTCTTGCTTCTCTTTACAATATTCATTGCTGGCAACAATACACCTTCCGACGTAGAGCCATTACTTCACACGACTTTTCAAAGGAAACAGACCAGAGCTCTAGTTAACGAGCTTTTTTCATGTTCTAAAATCCTTATTTGACATTCAAACCCTATGTTGTGGGTACTCAAAATAATCGTCCCAGTGAGACGATTCTTTTGAGTACACACAACATAGGATTTGGTTGAGAAATAAGAGAAATATTGTGGGGAAAAGAACTGTTCACTCCCCCTCTTATCTAGTTCTCTAATCAGACGAATAATTTCAACAATCAAGAAAACTGAAAGATTAATATTGATAAAGAGTTGAAAATATTGCAATTAAAGGAGAATTTGTTTGTTTTGAGGAGCAATTTCACCTTTTATTGCAATGTCTTAACAAGTCCTGTTCAATGGCAGGTGTCGTCTGTGTGAAGTAACGGGTTAACCCTTTCCCTCATATAGACGCTTTCTGACGCCTCTGCAGCAGACGGCTTTTTGAAAACATAGTGACAAAAGAAGAAATTGCTCAAAACGAGCAATTTCTCCTTTTGCCACAATGTTTTCAACTTTTAGTCATAGGTTATCCATTCAATTATAGAGATTTTCTATGTTTTGACAAAATAAGTTCAAAGTCGTCTGCTGCAGAATTGTCGTATGAGGGAAAGGGTTAAGACTATTTGTGGAAGACAAAGACAAAGACTTTTGCCAATCAATGTCAATTATTGTCAATTATTGTCAATTTATTATCTTATTCCAGAGAGAAGAAGCTTTAAAGCTCGTAAGGAATGCTATAGCTGCGGGTATCTTCAATGATCTTGGATCAGGTTCTAACATTGATCTATGTGTGATCACCAAGGATAAAGTGGATTATCTCCGCCCCTATGATGAGGCTAACTTGAGGGGAGAAAGGTGAGTTTGAGTTGTTCACACATTTATTAGCTTGCCTAGTGTGACAAATTGTTAGTCCTACTTGAAACGGACAGGAAAGTTATTCACCTATAAAGTTACCTAATTTTAAACATACAACCAATCCTTTGAAAACTCCTTATCAAATTATAAAAATCTCTATAAACGAGAGTTTAAAACATTGTGGCAAAAGGAGAAATTGCTCATATGAGGAATTCCTCCTTTTACCACAGTGTTTTCAAATATCGTCTGCTTCACATGTGTCAAAAGGCATTGTTCACAAATTTTTCTTCCTTGCATTTGAGTTTTGTGTACTTGTCATTTTCAATTTTGCTCCAATTTTGGTGTTTGATATATAATGTTTTGAAAAGTAAAAATAAATCAAAATGGTAGAACTGTGGATTAAACCGTTACCAGATTTTGTTAACCCTTTCCCACCTGTAGATGCTTTCTTATGCTTCAGCAGACGACTTTTGAAAACATTGTGACAAAAGGAGTTTGCCACAACGTTTTCAACTTTCTTTAGTAATTTTACCTTCATTTATAGAGATTTTAGAGTCGTCTGCTGCAGATTTGTTGTATGTGGGAAAGCGTTTAAACCACCAGTATCCATCTTGACCTTTATACATTACAAAAATTGTTGAGAAGGTTGCTTAACCTCAATCCACCAATCTATCATTGTATGTTATTACAGAGCTGGTAATTATGCCTTCAAGAGAGGTACCACTGCAGTCCTCACAACAGAGGTGACGAAGATTCCAGTTGATGTCCTGTCCACACAGGTGACCAGCACAGAATCCATGGACACGGCTTAGTGTTGTATAAAACAAACTGTTGTCTCATTTCTTCGCACAATTTTTCACTTCGTGACTTTGAACGTATTTTTTCAAAAAATAGAAAATCTCCATAATTGAATGGATAACCTATGACAAAAAGTGGAAAACATTGTGGCAAAAGGAGAAATTGCACGTTTTGTGCAATTTCTTCTTTTGTCACTATGTTTTCAAAAAGCCGTCTGCTGCAGAGTCATATGATATTTTCATGCTAACTGAATTCTTTACCTGAAACAGATGATTCCAATTGCTTTTCCATGAAATAACTTTTGAAAAAATTGTGGAAAAAGGAGAAATTGCTTATAACTGTATGGATATAAATTATACTACTTAATATACAGTTTTGTTGTTAAAACAAGTGATTATTGTTGAATCAGTTTGAGAGTTAAAAGGTATAGAACAAATATTTCATTTCCATGTTAGCTTCTTATACCAAGAAGCAGGGGGACAGATTCTTTGGTTAACGCTTGACCTGATGCTCATGAATTTCCAAAAAATAAATAAAATTGAAAAGCAAAAAAAAAACATGAAACATAATCAAATTTGAAAGTGAGCATTTAAGCACCGAAAGCTTGACATCTATACTGTCTGTTCCTCCAGCCATCCGAGCACAGTTACAAATTGCAGCTTTAACCACAGATTGGGTAACTTTCCACCATTTTGATGACAGCAGATACAAAGATCAGGTCTATATGTCGCCTACATGCATGTCGTTGTAGATTCTTCATCATTTATTGTTAGATTATGTCTTGAGCAACAGCAGTTCTTAAAGAAAACAAACTATGATGTCACTTGAAGTTGAGGATGTAAAATATTGTTTAAAGAACAAATATCATCCCTCTATCTCTCTAATTATCAGAAGTGATATATTGTAACAATTGATTAACAAATAAATTTTATAAATCATGTTTTTTTTTCTGTGTTAAACTTGTGATTATTGTCATATGTATAGTCAACTTGTCTTAACCCTCCTTTCCCACTTACAACAAATCTGCAGCCGACGACTTTGAAAACATAAGAATAAGTTTAAAACAATGTGACAAAGGGAGAAATTGCTTGTTTTGAGCAATTTCTTCTTTTGTCAACATGTTTTCAAAAAGCCATCTGCTGTAGAGGCGTTAGAAAGCCAATTTTGTGCAGCCTAACTTTGCAAGGAAACACATGGATCTCCTTTAGGCAATCTGCATCTAACCATCACAGTTTCACTTACTAACATATTGACAGGCGACATATGTGTTCCTTTAACCCTTTCTCACATACAATGAATCTGCAGCAGACCACTTTGAAAACATAGTGGCAAAAACCTGAAATCTCCATAAAACATAGCTTTATTGTTAGATAAAGTTTGAAACATTGAGGTCATAGGAGAAATTGCTCATCATGAGCAATTTTAGCTTTGCCCTCAATGTTTTCAAAAGATGTCTGCTGCTATTGCGTCGAAATGCATCTGCAGGTGGGAAAGGGTTAAATCCTGTTAGATTGCCAGATCTGCCTCGGATACAGGAGGTCGTGGGTTCGGTCCCTGGTAAGGTCATACAAAATACTTTAAAAATGGTAGTAATGGCTTTCCCTTCTTGGCGTTCAGGGTTGCGGGGTTAAGATTACGACTGACTGTGGTTAGCGTCGGGGATTTCGAAACCGGGTGTCCCGGGTTCGATCCCCAGTCGCGGCACTACGGTCATGGTGGAGTGCCCTTGGGCAAGGCACATTTTCTAGCCTAGTACTGGTTTGTTTACCCAGGGATCATGAATAATTAAATTTAATTGCGCACTAAATGACCTTAGCTGTCGATGCGCCATAAAACAATATACATTCATTCAGGATAAATGGACAAGTAGTACTGGTAACTTACCAAGGAAATGCCATGATATAACTGAACAATTGTTGAAAGCTGCGTTATGTCCCTTTCATGATTTTCTAACAACTACCAGCTGGAATTCTATAAGACTTTGTTGGAAGCTACAGTACCAAGCGGACAAGCGGAGATACAACATTTTTAATTAAAACAAGGAACCACCGAATAGCGGTATGGCTGAATTATGTGCAACTGATATCCTTTCAGAAGAACTAGTACTTTCAAGGATTTTGCTCGACACTTAAAAGTGTAACCACATGAGCCAGTCTGCACCTTCACACAGTCTATTTAGGATCTTCTTGGTTCACTATCTCCACTATCGCTCGACTGATAGAAAACAGAAACAAGAGGGCCATGATGGCCCTGGAATCGCTCACCTGATTTTTTTTTTCACTTTAGCTATATAAGCCCCGCCATCTGGCGGGCATAGTTTCCAACCAATCAACTTGGCTTTAAGGAATCTGATAGAGGGTCACCCTAGGAACATTTCTACAAAATTATTTGAAAATCGGCCTGACACTTTTGAAGGAGAAGATTTTTTAAGTTTTCACTATAGCAATAAAAGGCAAAATAGCCCCGCCCCCCTGGCGGCCATGTTTTTTGACCAATCAACATGGCTTGAAGGAATCTGATAGAGGGTCATCCAAGGAACATTTCTACAAAATTATTTGAAAATCGGCCCGACACTTTTGGAGGAGAAGATTTTTTAAGTTTGCACTATAGCTATATAAGGCAAAAAAGCCCCGCCCCCCCTGGCGGCCATGATTTTCGACCAATCAACATGGCTTGAAGGAATCTGATAGAGGGTCACCCAAGGAACATTTCTACAAATTTATTTGAAAATCGGCCTGACACTTTTGGAGAAGAAGATTTTTTAAGTTTGCACTATAGCCATATAAGAAAAAAATGGCTCCGCCCCCCCTGGCGGCCATGTTTTTCGACCAATCAACATGGCTTGAAGGAATCTGATAGAGGGTCACCCGAGGAACATTTCTACAAAATTATTTGAAAATCGGCCAGACACTTTCGGAGGAGAAGATTTTTTAAGTTTGCACTATAGCCATATAAGGAAAAATAGCCCCGCCCCCCCTGGCGGCCATGTTTTTCGACCAATCAACATGGCTTGAAGGAATCTGATAGAGGGTCACCCGAGGAACATTTCTACAAAATTATTTGAAAATCGGCCTGACACTTTCGGAGGAGAAGATTTTTTAAGAATTTTGAAGTTTTTTCATTTCGTTGCCATGGAAACCAGAATTATGCATGGATCCCAAAAATTTTAAGGAATTCTGGTGAGGACATTGAGAGGATGCTTTCTGTGAAGTTTCATCCCAGTTGACCCACCGGTTACAGAGGAGAAAATGTTGACGGACGACGGACGACGGACAACGGACGCCGGACATAGGGCGATCACAATAACTCACCTTGAGCACTTCGTGCACAGGTGAGCTAAAAAAGCTGAGCTGAACAAAAAACCTTAACCTGACGACCTCGCCGACGACCACGCCAGGGTCATGACAATAGCTCTCGTTTTTTCAAAAGTCAAGCTAACAATGGTAGTAATAGCTGCCCACCTTGATGCTTAGGGTTGCGGTGTAAGCCTTTTGACTGACTGGCTGGTGTCAGGACAAATAGACCAGTGGTACTGGTAACTTACCCAGGACAATTGTTAAAAGCGGCGTGAAACGCCAATCAATCAATATGACCAAATATGACTTCATCCTGTTTATGACTCCTGCAGCAGTCAACTTTTGAAAACATTTTGTTAAAAGTAGAATATGCTCATACTTAATAATAATTCTTTCATATATAGATATTGGGATTCGCTTCGTTAGATATCCCTTATTGTCGGGCTTTTCTGGCTGTCTGTCTGTTTGTAAAGTGACGCTCCACAGTCCAAACCGACGGGCCGATTCCGATGAAACTTGGTGAACAGGTGCCATACGGACACAGGGTGTGCGCGTTTGAGTTTCGTTGCTAAGGACCCACAACCAAGGCGAATCCCACGTCGCCTACCGGCTTGTTCTCTATATGTTTGCGCCGAGCCCCGGTAGCGATGCGGGCTGTCAATCCAGGGGTTGTGAGTTCGAATCCTGGCTCGGCCAACTTTCTTTCTGACGATTGACAAAAGTCAATGCGTCATTCGTCTTCCACCAATGGGCTAAGTCTATGTAGAAAATCAGCCAGTTGCTTGTTGTGTGGAGTACTGGTGTGAGAAAACCAGGAAATGCATGAGTAGGTGAACTGGCCGCCATGATATAACTGAGAAATTGTTAAAAACGATGTTAAACCCCAATCAATCTATATGTTTGCCTAGATGCATTAAGTTGCTTGAAGCAGAGTTGTTATATGTGGGTTAATGTGGTTGCTATTACCATTAATATCAAAACCTCAAAAGGTCGATTTTTGTTTGGCATGGTATAAATATGAAGGTTGATAACCATAGGAATTGTAGTACCAAGATAAAACTAGAGATTGCTATTTTGAAAATTTTTTAGTTTTGGACTGGAGATGAAGCAACAGTGACAATCCTCAGTTATTGAGCGGAAACCATTTTTCAGCTGAGGGTTACCATGACCTTGGTCTTTGACCTAGTGACCTCAAAATCAATAGGGGTCATTTGCTGCTGGTGACCAACCTGCACACCAAGTATGAAGTTCCTGGGCCCAAGCAATCTTCAGTTATTGAGCGGAAACCATTTTTCAGCCAAAGGTCACCGCGACGTTGACCTTTGACCTACTGACACCAAAAGCAATAGGGGTCATCTACAGGTTAGGACCAAGCTGCACACTAAGTATGAAGTTCCTGGGTATAAGCATTCTTGAGTTATTGAGTAAAACACATTTTTCAGCTGAAGGTTACCTTCGACATTTGACCTTGTGACCTCAAAATCAAACAAATTCAACAAAGGTCATTTACTGGTTAGGACCAACCTGCACACCAGGTATGAAGTTCCTCAACATAAGCATTCTTTAGTTATTGAGAGGAAACCATTTTTCAGCTGAAGGTTACCATGACCTTGACCTTTAAGCTAGTGACCTCAAAATCAATAGGGGTCATCTACTGGTGGTGACCAACCTGCACACCAAGTATTAACTTCCATGGCCAAAGCATTCTACAGTTATTAAGCAAAAACAATGTTTCAGCTCATTGTCACTGTGACCTTTAGGGTCTTCTACTGGGCATGGCCAACCTGCATACCAAGTATGGAGTTCCTCAGCCCAAGCGTTCTTCAGTTATTGAGCGGAAACCATTTTTTACCTCACAAGGTCACCATGACCTTGACCTTTGACCTTCTGACATCAAAATCAATAGGAGTCATCTACTGGTCATGACCAACCTGCATACCAAGTATGAAGATCCTATGCCCAAGCGTTCTTCAGTTATTGAGCGGAAACAAGTGTGACGGATGTGACCTTGACCGCTGTGACCTAAACCTTTGACCTAGTGACCTTAAAATTAATAGGGGTCATTTGCTGGTGGTGACCAACCTGCACATGAAGTTCCTGGGCCCAAGCAAAAACTATTTACCAGCTCATTGTCACTGTGACCTTTCAAGCTCATGGTCACTGTGACCTTGACTTTAGACGTACTGACCTCAAAATCAATAGGGGTCTTCTACTAGGCATGGCCAACCTGCATACCAAGTATGGAGTTCCTCAGCCAAAGCGTTCTTCAGTTATTGAGCGGAAACCATTTTTTACCTCACAAGGTCACCATGACCTTGACCTTTGACCTTCTGTTATCAAAATCAATAGGGGTCAGCTACTGGTCATGACCAACCAGCATACCAAGTATGAAGTTCCTACGCCCAAGCGTTCTTCAGTTATTGAGCGGAAACAAGTGTGACAGACGGAAGGACGGACGGAAGGACGGAACGGGCAAAAACAATATGTCACCCCCATGTAATGGGGGAGACATAATTAGTGACTGGAAAAAAGAGATTGCTCAGGAAAGTTATCTCCTTTTCTCACAAGGTTTTCATTAAGACTACTGTAAAGGCAAAAAGAAATGTCAGCTGTATCAGAGAATGGAGGAATTAACGCCCTTTCCACATACAACGAATCTGCAGCAGACGACTTTATATACATCTCAACAATCGAGTGGAAAATCTCCCTAAATGAAGATATACTTATTATAGAGTTGAAAACATTGTGTCAAAAGGAGAAATTGCTCGTTTTGAGCAATTTCTTCTTTTGTCACAAAGTTTTCAAACGTCTTCTGCTGCAGATGCGTCAGAAAGCATCTACACGGGGGGAAAGGGTTATCTGCAGCAGATTAATTAAAAACATGGTTGCCAAAGGAAAAACTTCTCCTTTCGCTGCAATGATTTCTACAATATTCAATGATTATACTTTCACTTTTTTGATACTTTTGACAGAATATTTTCGAAGTTTTCTGCTGCAAATTCAATCTATGTGGGAAAGGCTTAACCCTTTCCCCCATATGGCAATTCTGCAGCAGACGACTTTGAACGTATTTTGTCAAAAAATAGAAAATCTCCATAATTGAATGGATAACCTATGACAAAAAGTGGAAAACATTGTGGCAAAAGGAGAAATTGCACGTTTTGTGCAATTTCTTCTTTTGTCACAATGTTTTCAAAAAGCCGTCTGCTGCAGAGGCGTCAGAAAGCGTCTATATGAGGGAAAGGGTTAACAAGTAGAAAACAAAGATAACTCAGATAACATTAGAACTCGTTTTTGACGTTTAATAACACAGATTCATGTTTACAATATAACACTTAAGTATTCTGAAAATTAACCCTTTCCCACATACTGACACCTCTGCAGCAGATGCTTTCTGACGCCTCTGCAGCAGACGGCTTTTAGAAAACATAGTGACAAAAGAAGCAATTTCTCCTTTTGACACAATGTTTTCCACTTTTAGTCATAGGTTATCCATTCAAATATAGAGATTTTCCATTTCTTGACAAAATATATTCAAAGTCGTCTGCAGAATTGTCGTATGTGGGAAAGGGTTAAGAACAGGTATTCTGAAAATAAACCCTTTTCCACCTACTGACACCTCTGCAGCAGATGACTTGAAAAAATTGTTGCAAAATGAGAAATTTATCATTATGAGCAATGTCATAATTTTCTTTTATTTATAGTTTCCACATCCACATTGAGAAATTGCTCAAATGGAGATTTCCCCTTTTACCACACAATGTTTTCAACATGAAATTTATATAGATTTTTGCCGAAATATTTTCAGTCTTCTGCTGCAGATTTGTTATATGTGGGAAAGGGTTCAAGATAAGTCATTGATCTGTAGACTGTTCCAAGTTTTGGTGGGAACACAATGGTATCCTAGGCCCATTATACTTATTTTCAAAAGCCATAATGTAATCAGCTGTCCGCGGTCCATTAATTTTCAAAATATAGTAACACAAAAAATGTCAAATTTCTGGTTTATAATTTTCTGCATCTTTTTCGGGTTGTTTTTTAGCACTTTCCTTTTCAAGCAAATGATTAAACAAGAGGCCCATGAGGGCCTATGCTCTACTGGTATGGTTCTTTGGTCATTTTCAATCCAGAGCATGTATGTATGGTGAAGATCGGATAGTAAATGGAGGCTCTTTTGTGTTCACAAGCTGTATTATAGCAATTTTTTACAATTTCATGGGCCATAATCCAGTCTTGCATGGGCGGATCTAGCTGGTTTTCAAAAGGAACCAAGCTCTCATCAATATTTAACTACTATCTAAGTTTGGTGAAGATCAGATAGTAAATGGAGCCTCTATTGTGTTCACATGCTCAATTATAGCAATTTGGACAATTTCAAGGGCCATAATCCAGTCTTGCATGGGCGGATCTGGCTGGTTTAGGAAAGGAACCGAGCTCTCATGGATATCTTACTACTGTATAAGTTTGGTTGAGAGACAATCAAAAGTGAAGACTGTATTGTGTTAAAAAGTTCTTTTATAGCAATTTTGACCATTTCAAGGGCCATAATCCAGTCATGCATGGGCGGATCTGGCTGGTTTTCGAAAGGAACCGAGCTCTCATGGATATCTAACTACTGTATAAGTTTGGTTGAGATACAATCAAACGTGAAGACTGTATCATGTTAACAAGCTCTTTTATAGCAATTTTGACCATTTCAAGGGCCATAATCCAGTCTTGCATGGGCGGATCTGGCTGGTTTTCGAAAGGAACCGAGCTCTTATGAATATCTAACTACTGTATAAGTTTGGTTGAGATACAATTAAAAGTGAAGACTGTATCGTGTTAACAAGTTTTTTTATAGCAATTTTGACCATTTCAAGGGCCATAATCCAGTCATGCATGGGCGGATCTGGCTGGTTTTCGAAAGGAACCGAGCTCTCATGGATATCTAACTACTGTATAAGTTTGGTTGAGATACAATCAAACATGAAGACTGTATCGTGTTAACAAGCTCTTTTATAGCAATTTTGACCATTTCAAGGGCCATAATCCAGTCATGCATGGGCGGATCTGGCCGGTTTTCGAAAGGAACCGAGCTCTCATGGATATCTAACTACTGTATAAGTTTGGTTGAGATACAATCAAACATGAAGACTGTATCGTGTTAACAAGCTCTTTTATAGCAATTTTGACCATTTCAAGGGCCATAATCCAGTCATGCATGGGCGGATCTGGCTGGTTTTCGAAAGGAACCGAGCTCTCATGGATATCTAACTACTGTATAAGTTTGGTTGAGATACAATCAAAAGTGAAGACTGTATCGTGTTAACAAGAAATTGTTTACGGACGCACGCACGCACGCACGGACACATCGCCACGACATAAGCCCTTCTGGCCTTTGGCCAGTAGAGCTAAAAAACCAGTTGGCCCTGTTCTGTAAACAAGTATATTAACCCTCTCCCTCAGCTTTCTGACGCCTCTGCAGCAGATGGCTTTTTGAAAACATAGTGACAAAAGAAGAAATTGCTCAAAACGAGCAATTTCTTCTTTTGACACAATGATTTCTACTTTTAGTCATAGGTAATCCATTTAATTATAGAGATATTCTATTTTTTGACAAAATATGTTCAAAGTCGTCTGCTGTAGAATTGTCGTATGACGGAAAGGGTTAAGTCGTGCATGTGTTTTAATGACATCACATGAATCAGAAATCCAGAGAATGCGAGAAATGTTTTCAAAACTTGTCGGCTGCAGATGCATCTTTAAGTGGGAAATTCAATGAGAGTTGGCCAGCTGCTTATTTTGTTAACAAGTTTCACTGTTGGTTAATCAGAGACGCCATTGCAGCAGATGACTTTTGAAAACATTGTGACAAAAGGAGAAAATAAAAAAAGAAAATAATTTTATGTTGGAAAGGTTAATATTGGCATGAAAGTTACAAACAATTTGAAAACTGGCACAAACTCAACCACCATTCTTTAACCCTTTCCCTCATACGATAATTCTGCAGCAGATGACTTTAAACATATTTTGTCAAAAAATAGAATATCTCTGTATTGAATGGATAACCTATGAATAAAAGTGGAAAACATTGTGTCAAGAGAAGAAATTGCACGTTTTGTGCAATTTCTTCTTTTGTCACTATGTTTTCAAAAAGCTGTCTGCTGCAGAGGCGTCAGAAAGCGTCTATATGAGGGAAAGGGTTAAATATTGACATAAAAATTACAAAAAATTTGAAAACGAGCACAAACTCGACCACCTTTTAACTTTTCTAAATAAATGCATCATAATACATATTTGAAAACTGGCACAAACTCGACCACCTTTCTTCAAACTCTTTCTAGAAAGATGCATCAGAATACATATTTGAAAACTGAAAGAAATGGTGGTTGATATGGGGCGTTATGAGCCCTTATTTAATATCTGTTATTATGTTTGATTAGTACTAGAATTTGGTTACGGTAGATTCTATTCAATTCTCATATTTCTAAGATATAATTGCACAAGAAAAATGCATACAGTTATTAAAAAGCACCAATATTTAAAAATATCTAAGTTTGACCTACCTAGTTATAAAAGTAAAAACTAGTGAATGCTAATGTATGCATGTTTATTGGATACATGTAGTAAAGAATTACGTTACAATGTAAAATTGATGTACCAAATGGCACTTACCTTTCCCTTTCCCTCATAAAGACCTCTTTCTGACGCCCCCTGCAGCAGACTTTTGAAAACATAGTGACAGAAGAAGAAATTGCTCAAAACGATTCTGCATTTCTTCAAATTTTGCACACACATCATGTCATTACAGAAATCTCGGGAAGGTAGTTTTGGAGTGACAGTGCTTAAAGCATAGATGTATCAAAAGGCACTTACCTTGGTAAGAAATGAGACAACAATCTTATTAACCCTTTTTCCACATACAGTAAATCTGCAGCAGATGACTATGAAAATACAGAACATTTCTTTCAATGAAAGCATGATCATTAAATAGAGTTGAAAAACATTGTGGCCAAGGAAAAATTGCCTCATTACTAGCAATTTCCCCATTTTGCCACATTGTCTTCATAAGTCATCTGCTGAAGATGTGTAAAAATAATTATGTAAGTGAGAAAGTGATAACACGATCACATTCTGTGTTCTTTAATTGTGACAAAATCAAAATGCAAATTTAAACAAGTGCTTGAAGCATGGACTACAAACGAAAGACTACAATTGATTTAGAGGTATGAAAGTCCAAACAAAAATAATAAGTTTAACATCAATTACATTGTCAATATGCGTAGTATGTCAATATCAACTTGGCATTTACAATTCTTGTAGAACAACGTAGGAGCAGTGCTGATTAATGTACATTTTGAAGACTCGATGAATGGGGATTAATTTCTCGAAATGATAACTTAAATAGTTTGTTCAATGAGGCAAAAAATGATCTACATAGACGAAAGTCTGAAGGAAAATATGTCAGTTGATTAATTTGATTTGAATGATGAACATAACAATTTCCTAAACTAGTTGCCTGTTTTATAAAAAATTAGAAAATTATATAAAAATAGACAATTCATTATGATTGTAATTACATGTAGTACATAAATATATTAATAAACTCGGTAAAAAGGGGCGTATTTCTTGTTCTTAATATCTTATATTATCTCTAACGACCCAATGGTGTGGGTACTTGAAAAGAATCGTATCATTGAGACAATTCTTTTGAATACCACACCCACAGTATTGTACCCTTTCAGTAATTGCTGTGGTCGAGTGGTTAGCGTCGGGGATTTTGAAAACCGGCACTAGGGGTCATGGTGTAGTGCCCTTGGGCAAGGCACATTTTCTAGCCTAGTACTGGTTTGTTTACCCAGGGATCATGAATAAGTGAACTGTCGCCGTGATATGACTGAAATAAATGTTGAACGTGGCCGTAAAACCCCATTAATACAAAACAAACAAATTTTACCATTTCCAAGACAGAAACAAATCTGTAGCAGTTTGACTTTGAAAAAAACTATATTTTCCACTTTTAGTCATAGGTTATCTATTCAATTATAGAGATTTGCCTATTTTTTGATAAAATATGTTCAAAATGTGGAAATGATTTGAAGAAAAATTGCAATTACCATATATGTATACGCGAAGATGTAATTTTCAATGACTGTGAAATAAAAAGAGATATTGGTCCCTAAAATAAAAAGCATTGATAAAAATTGTAGTAAAACAACATAAAACACATAGTTTAACCTTACACCGGAACCGAATTACCAAAACATCACAAACATATATTTGACTCCTTTCCCTCATACAACACATGTGGCAGCAGATGATATTGAAAACATCCAAGCTTTAAATAAATGAATATATAAGCATTGAATAAAGTTGAAAACATGTGGCAAAAGGAGAAATTGCTCATCATGAGCAATTTCTCCTTTTCCTCACAATGTTTTCGAAAGTTGTCGGCTGCAGGCGTCAAAACGAGTCTGTAGGTGGTAAAGGGGTAAACAATGTAACATAAACATTTTGACAATAGAATATCACTGACATTTCAGACATTTCTCCATGACGGAGGTTGGTGGATTCATTCTAATTCTAAATAATAACAAAAATTTTAAATGTCAAAGTTATAACAATGGGAAAAGTGTTCATAAGCTCGACATGTCCACACACTTCTTTTAAAGATTCAATGTTCAATAAGCTTAACCTCTGTATAGAGTTTTACTTTAGCCCTCCCTTTCCTTCAAAACCAACAAATCTGCGGCAGACGACCTTGAAAACAATCATTGCGAAAAGAAAAAAAAAAAGGAAATAAAATAATTGATTTGAGTTGAAAGTAATTACTGCGTAAATGAGAAAATTGATCATCAGAAGCAATTCCTCCTTTAGTCACAAT
Organism: Serripes groenlandicus; assembly: GCA_031761405.1. NCBI lineage: Eukaryota > Metazoa > Mollusca > Bivalvia > Cardiida > Cardiidae > Serripes > Serripes groenlandicus. The sequence continues at coordinate 2,117,839 of JASEVX010000004.1, forward strand.
GTTTTCAAAAAAAAATATGCTACTGTCTACAGAGGGTTTCAAAATTAGGCTGTATGAGGGTTTAAAACCTTTCTGCAGCAGACGACTTCGCACATATTTTGTCAAAAAATAGAAAATCTCTTTAATTGAATGGATAACACTATGACTAAAAAGTTTAAAATATTGTGGCAAAAGAAGAAATTGCTCATTTTGAGCAATTTCTTCTTTTGTCCACTATGTTTTCAAAAAAGCCGTCTGCTGCAGAGGCGTCAAGAGGGAAAGGTTTAAACTATAGAAGTTCATGAATCTAGATATGTTATAGAAGAACACACAGGTCCAATTTTTTTATCCCCTTATAGCTGACTAGAAATCAATAAATAGGTTTTCGGTGTTTAATGCGTAGAATGTCATACAGTCAAACCTGTGCTTAAAGACCCACCTTTGTATAGCAATTTACTGTCTTTAGCAACCATACTTTTTAATTTTCCTAATTACTCGTTTTCTGCACAAATGTCCCTACAATTAAACCCTTTCCCTCATATAGACGCTTTCTGACGCCTCTGCAGCAGACGGCTTTTTGAAGACAGAGTGACAAAAGAAGAAATTGCTCAAAGCGAGCAATTTCTTCATTAGCCACAATGTTTTCCACTTTTAGTCATAGGTTTTCCATTCAATTATAGAGATTTTCCATTTTTTGACTAAATATATTCAAAGTCGTCTGCTGCATTATTGTTGTATGACGGAAAGTGTTAAAGGACCACCTATAAATAAAGGTCCATATTGTTTTCTTCCATTGATGGTCTTTAAACACAGGTTGGACTGTATTTGCATTGATTTGTTATGATCACACTGTAATAGAAATACATTTATTTGATACCTTTAGTCATAATCAAAGAATAAAATCAAAAATAAAATCACAATTTATGCTAGATTGTTTTTGTTTTTATTGGATTGTACCCCCGTTTTTTCAACATTACATCAGTTATATGAAGGCGACGGTACCCTCATTCATGATACCCTCTTTTCCCTTTCCCACTTCCGAGATGCAATCTGAAGCATCTACAGCGGTCAACATTTTAAAACATTGTGGCAAAAGTAGAAATTGCTCCATTTGCCACAATTTTTTTTTTAAGTCTATTCAATATTGATATTTTTATTAAAAGAGTTGAGCTTTGACTCTTCACACAATCAGACAGCTCTTTGAAAACATAGTGACAAAAGAAGAAATTGCTCAAAACGAGCAATTTCTCCTTTTGCCGCAATGTTTTCCATTTTTAGTCATAGGTCATCCATTCAATTATAGAGATTTTTATTTGTTGACAAAATATGTTCAAAGTCGTCTGCTGCAGAATTGTCGTATGAGGGAAAGGGTTAAATACTCGAGAAAATAAATGGTTAATTTGCATTGCCTTATAGGCAGTATTTTCAATACATATTGTATTTTTCATATCATCATGACTAGAGATTTGTTCTCACATTAGCATATGGCACTCATACTTATAGAGAGATCGTCTTCATCAAAATTATGTTGTTGTTGTTGATATGCAAAAGCATCGGCTTGTTGAGACAATATTGAGTACCCACAACATAGGTTTAAACATTTCCCACGTACAATAAATCTACAGCATATGACTTCGAAAACATGCTGGCAAAAATATGGAAAATCTTAAGAAATGAAAGTATGATTATTGAATAGATTTTAAAACATTGCGGCAAATGGGGAATTTGTTATATATGAGCCGTTTCTCCTTTTGTCACAGTGTTTTATAAAAGTTGTGTGCTGCAGACCTATCAATTTTCGTATGTAAGTGGGAGAGAAAAAGCAAGGAAGATTTTCGTATTTCAAAAACATCTTTAACCCTAATTCCCTCATACGACAATTCTGCAGCAGACGATTTTGAACGTATTTTGTCAACACATAGAAAATCTCTTTAATTGAATGGATAACCTATGACGAAAAGTGTAAAAACATTGTGGCAAAAGGAGAAATTGCACGTTTTGTGCAATTTCTCCTTTTGTCACTATGTTTTCAAAAAGCTGTCTGCTGTAGAGGCGTCCAAAAGCGTTTATATGAGGGAAAGGGTTAAGCAACTGTCTAACTCATATGCAGCCCTGCCATTTATTTATATCGGTCGAATGATATGAGATTTTATAAAAACAATACAAAATAGATCACAAGATATGACTTGACTTATAAAAAATGACAAAATAAAAGCAATGTTGAAAGAAAATAATAACAAAAGAGCAAACAAAATATGTTTGAGATTTGTTTAACAAGATCTAGGATAATAGTGAATACTGTTTAAATAGGCGTGCAACTGAGTCTGTTCAGTCATCTTGTTCATTTACTTTTTATTGACCATTTCAAATATAATATGACCAACATAAGTATGGCAAAAGACTTTTGTTTTACGATAGAAAATCATTGAAAACTCTCACTGCATTATTCTAGTGTTTCAAAGGCAAGCATAGACAATTTTTCCTAATGGTAGCTAATATTTCCATTAATTTTTAACCATTTTCCACATCTACAGCAGATGACTTTTGAAATGTTTCCAATATATTCAATAATTTTTTTTTCATTTAGAGTCAATCCTTTTTTTTTGTCACTATATTTTTTTAAGTTGTCTGCTGCATATTTGATGTATGTGGGAAAGGGTTAATGAAATATCTTTGAGCATGACTTAAACATGGCCTTTGACAGATTATGACAAAACTATATTCCCCTCAAGCTATGGCTTGTAAAGAGAAAAGAATATTTATATCAGTAGGAATTGCTCTATTTTAAACCCTTTCTCTCATACAGCAATTCCGCGGCAGACGACTTTGAACATATTTTGTCAAAAAATAGAAAATCTCTTTAACTGAATGGATAACCTATGACTAAAAGAAGTAAACATTGTGGCAAAAGGAGAAATTGCTCGTTTTGAGCAATTCCTTCTTTTGCCACTATGTTTTCAAAATGCCGTCTGCTACAGAGACGTCAAAAGTGTCTGTATGAGGAAAAGGGTTAAACATTCTATACAATCGGAACACTCAACAATCACCACTTCTCTTTCTCATTTATTTACATGGGTTATCTCTCTATAGATACCTAACACTTTTGTAGGTGACAATTTGATTGGCTGATGCAAAGGTCAATATGAGATGACCTGTAATAGGCACTCATCAGATCTATACGAGCGTTTGCTACTGCAGATTAGTTCAGATCTGATTTTAATGAGATTGAGTGTTACAAATAAAAATAACAATATCTAAAAGGCAGCCCTGTTGATTTCACTGTTTCATTTTCTTACTCTCTCCCCTTTTACTTCACGTTAGACTTGGATCCAGAGGCAAACGTCACCTTCTCCGTGATAATATCCTCGGTGAGTTCGGATAACTCGGTGGCGTAAATGGATACATGGAAGGGATGAAACGATCCTTCCGCTGTACCCTTGTGTGTCAACATTTTGGCTTTCATCATAGGTTTAACATTTGGTCCAACCCTGGAATGTAGCAAAAGTATTTATTATACCTCACGTGACTTTGTAATGTTAAATTCTCATATACTCATCATGGGCAATTTCTTACTGTCTTATGCTAACAGTACGTTTTTGACCGGTTAACAGTATACTGTTACATGGCACGCGCGTAAAAAATGTTGGTTATGCACGTGTATGATGTCATTTCAAACAATAACGTCACCTTTTAGACGCGCGTGCCATGTAACAGTATACTGTTAACCAGTATATTCATATGTGTGCGTTACATTGTAGTAGATCTACCCATGTTCATCTCCCCTATAAAAGTACAGTAATAAATTGATTAAACGTGTAATTTTGTTCGGTATAATAAAATAAATATTACATGGCTTCCAGTGTGACAGTACATATTGTCAACATTCGGGTAAATACTGTTAACCTCGGCTTCGACTCGGGTAACAGTATTTCCCTCATGTTGACAATATGTACTGTCACACTGGAAACCATGCAATATGTATATAATATACAGTCAAACCTGTGCTCAAGGCCATCTTTGTTTAGCATTGTCCTGTCTATAGCAACCACACATTTAACCCTTTCCCTCATACGACAATTCTGCAGCAGACGACTTCGAACTTATTTTGTCAAAAAATAGAAAATCTCTATAATTGAATGGATAACCTGTGACAAAAAGTGGAAAACATTGTGGCAAAAGGAGAAATTGCACGTTTTGTGCAATTTCTTCTTTTGTCACTATGTTTTCAAAAAGCCGTCTGCTGCAGAGGCGTCAGAAAGCGTCTATATGAGGGAAAGGGTTAATTTCTCAATTATTCGTTTTTTGCATAAATGACTATGTAATTGAAGAATACCTGTGAACAAAGACCAGATTTTTCTCTTCCCATGGGTGGTCTTTAAACACAGGTTGGACTGTAGATCCAGATAAGAGGCATATTTCATGGTCTTAACCATTCCAGCGACATATTATTTTATAAAACATTGTGGCAAAAGGAGAATTTCACCTTTTTCCATAATGTTTCAAATATATTCAATAATTATTCTGTTATTTGCAAAATCGTATCATTATGGCAAGATATCTTCTGAGTAGTCTGAGCTTAACGCTTTCCCTCATATGACAATTTTGCAGCAGACAAACTTTTAACATATTTTGTCAAAAATTAGAAAATGTCTATAATTGAATGGATAACCAATGACTAAAACTTGAAAAAAACATTGTGGCAAAAGGAGAAATGGCTTGTTTTGAGCAATTTGGCAAAATATCTTCTGAGTAGTCTGAGCTTAACGCTTTCCCTCATACGACAATTTTGCAGCAGACAAACTTTTAACATATTTTGTCAAAAATTAGAAAATGTCTATAATTGAATGGATAACCAATGACTAAAACTTGAAAAAAACATTGTGGCAAAAGGAGAAATGGCTTGTTTTGAGCAATTTCTTCTTTTGACACTATGTTTTCAAAAAGCCTTCTGCTGCAGAGGCATCAGAAAGCGTATATATGAGGGGAAGGGTTAAGAATTTCAGTATGTGAGAATGGGTTGAACCAATAGCTCATGCTTAACCCTTTCCCTCATATAGACGCTTTCTGACGCTTCTGCAGCAGACGGCGTTTTGAAAACACAGTGACAAAAGAAGAAATTGCTCAGAACGAGCAATTTCTCCTTTTGACACAATGTTTTCCACTTTTAGTCATAGGTTATCCATTCAGTTATAGATTTTTTTTTATTTTTTGACAAAATATGTTCAAAGTCGTCTGCTGCAGAATTGTCGTATGAGGGAAAGGGTTAAAACCTATGGTGTGGGTACTCAAATTGTATAACCTTAATCAGAAGGTTCTTTTGAATACCCACAAAAAAAGATAATGTAGGAAAAAGATGGCTTAGCTCCCGCTTATATTAGCCTGAGCCTTGTTAGACATTACATGAAATAAATGGAATTTATTTAATTTTAGGTGTGATATCTTCATTCTTGTTAACCCTTTCCCTCATACGACAATTCTGCAGCAGACGACTTTGAACGTATTTTGTCAAAACATAGTAAATCTCCATAATTGAATGGATAACCTATGACAAAAAGTGGAAAACATTGTGGTAAAAGGAGAAATTGCACGTTTTGTGCAATTTCTTCTTTTGTCACTATGTTTTCCAAAAGCCGTCTGCTGCAGAGGCGTCAGAAAGCGTCTATATGAGGGAAAGGGTTAAATCATAACTGCAAAAGTAACGTTTTTGTACTCCTATAATATCCTCTATGTTATCTCTTTGTGCTAGCATTCAATGCTGGCGATACAAAAATATGTAAAGCGACTACATACCATGTTATATACACAAATTTGACAGTCTTGATATCATCTACGACATCTGTTGCCCTGTAAAGACCGTACATGGGTGTGCCATTACTGAGCGCCCCCTTCAGTTCCTCAATATCGCCTTCACCCGTAGCTGTGTGAATTATTGG